>JARHVA010003029.1:1770000-2067500 GCA_037957365.1 Torreya grandis
GGAGAGAATGGGAAGGGACCCTCTATGTAGGAGTGGAATCCCCCTATAGATCTATATGGCTTTCATCCCACATGACTGCCATACTATATTGAAACACCATGACCCATGACATATATTTATCAATAGTCATGACTGATGTGTGATGGATAGTGGGCTATATATGACATTTCTACACTAGTCTTTTCACTCCTAGCCAAGGTTCACCCTAGGTAGCCCTATAGTTCTCTATGGCCCCCTCCAACCCCCAACTCTATAGAGGGGGGGTTATAGATCTAGGGCCCTCTCTCTATATAGATCTCCCAAACCACTGCTACCATACTCTGAGTCTCCTCAATTCCTACCCAAATCAATAGATTAGATGGGGTGGATATCAGGGAGTTCAATCTCTGCTTGAGATCAGGAATACCCTATTTAATGGATAGATAGAGTATAGGGGCCTATCTATAGAGGAATGCCCTATCTAATCAATGAGAGAGAATAATATAGTACTAATCTATAGGGTCTATCTTTTATCTATAGATTAGAGATTAGGCATGAATATACAGAGCCCTCTTTATATATATGGATCAATCTGGCGATCGGATGCTTTCCTAGATCTAGCTACAGGAACTATCTAGATATCCATATGTAAACTTGACTCAAGAGAGATAGGGCCAACTAGAAAGATAGGGGTGTGCCCTAGACCTATATAGAGTTAGACCAATATAGAATATAGATCAAGGATGTTACCTCTAGTTTCAAGATTGGGCATCCCTATTTAGATTCTAGATGCCCTATCTATCCATAAACCCTATATATATATTCGAGTTTAACTCATATAGACCCATGAAACTCAAGTTCTGTGGCCTAGGGCCTAGCTCCATGAAACTCAACTTCTATGTCATGGGGCCTGGCCTCATGAAAGTGAGATAGCTAGATAGATAGGTGACCATACATTAGTATGGTGATTTAAACTTGTATTATAGCCATATATAGCCACCTCTCTCTCTTTCTTTAGCTATATATATAGATATGGCCGAACTCGTGACTTAGACTAACTATCTATAGAGATATCGGGGCTCTCTACCATATAGATAGAAATATGATCCCATGAGATAACCCATATATAGATAGAGGGGATGGTCATATTACATAAATAATATAATATGGGATTCAGTCATTAACATAACTATTGGGTCTTTTTATTATATAGGAGCATATAGATATCCATATACAATGATAGATCCTCTAACTCTTTATGGGATAAATAGACCCCGCCACCCGATAGAAAGTATAGATATGGGAAGCCCCCCCTCCCCCCCTCTATTTATCCTATATATAGCTAGAGGAAGGGAGTGCCCCTATCTATCTAACTCTATATAGACTAATTCCCCATCCCCTCCCCCCTCCCCCCTCTATATAAACTAAACTCTATGGGATATGGGTTAAAATTAGATAGGCCCTTACTTTCCCCTATATATATAGATGGGTAGCCTATATATCTATCTGGGAGTGTTAGTTTTATAAGCTAAACCCATATAATTAGATATCCATTCACCCCTCACCTAGATAGATATAGAGTGTAAGTAGCCTATGTATCTATTCTATCTAGGAGTGCCAAGATCATTCTATAGGCTACACCCATATAGTTAGATATCTACTCACCCCTCACCCAGATAAATATATAAGGAGCCTATATATCTATATCTATATCTATATAGGAGTGCCAATTATATAGGCTACACCCATATAGTTAAATATTTTCTCACCCTTCACCCCCCTCTATCTATATATGGGGTCTGTAGGTCAAGCCCTATATGTCTATTTGGGAGTGCCAAGATCATTCTATAGGCTACACCCATATAGTTAGATATTTGATCACCCCTCACCACCTCCCCTTTCTATATAGAACTCTATATGGGAATAGATAGATAGGGCCCTTATAGATAGATATGGTACCCCATATCTGTTATTCACTATGAGATATATTGATGGGGGTCGAGTGCCCCATACATAGAGAGGGAAACTACCATAGTGATAGATAGGGTGCTCACCCCTACCCCTCTAGTTATAACACTTCGATGGATGAGTACCTCGATTCATAATAGTGATGGTTGGTTGGTCAGTCATACTTAGACCTATATAGATAAGCACTCAACTCTAGAAGGAAGAAACAACCAAAGAAACTAGATATATATATATATATATATATATATATAAGGCATGAGATCAACCCCCTATCTATGTTCATTGGTCAAGACAATATAAAATAGATGGGACTAGGCCCTAACCCACCAATATTTATGGGTCAGTCGAGGAAATATATAGATAGGGGGGCCTCCTTCATCTACCTCTAGATAGATAGATAGATCTACCTTGACTATAGTGATGGGCCCCATCTATAGAGATAGGGATCTGTAGCTCATGAGACTGAAATGGAAAACTATATCTAGGGGCTCTAGTTATAGTCCATCAGTCAATTAGATATAAGATATAGAGCCTATTCTCAGAAGGTGGAGGTGCCATATCTTATATCTGAGATCGAGGGGTATAAATTTGGTTAAATTCATGGCTAACCCATAGACATAGATAGAGATAGGGTAGGCCTTTGTTCCACCCCATCTATCTATCTATCTATCTATATGGAAACCTATCGGTAGTGTACCATATCTATCTCTACTAAGCCAGAGTAAAGATTATTGAGGACCCTCCCTCTCACTATGTTACTATTGTTATGCTAAGGACCCCCTCCCCAAGCCCTATATATCTATCTGGGTTATCTAAGGGTACCCTCCCCCTATATAGAATCTATGTTGAGGACCCCATCTACATATAGATAAAGGGGTCTAGTATGGCCCCTCCCTCTATATGTAGATGGCCAAGGGGGGCCATCCCAACTCCCAACTCCATTATTTTATGTAAGCACCATGTTTAATCACCAACTGTATCTAGGGAACTAATTCTATACTCTATATAGGGCCATAAAATCCCAACTAGATATAAGATTGTAATAATGAGAGGGGAATGAATGGGCCTGATCTAAAGGGTTGAGCTAGGATTTGTTAATCTTGACCCAGGTCTTAGGAATTCAACATTTGTTGATCGAATGCCCCACCCCCATAGATAAATACCACATCCACTATCTCCATTATATATAGATAGGGTCTCAATCGAGAATACTTTCCCTGCATTCATTAGTCCCCATCCCCATCCCCATATAGAAGGGAAGGGTTGACTACTCATCTCACGTCTCTGAGCAAGCACACTATATAGATATATGGCCCTTGACCTCCCCCCATATAAATAGATAGGGGCCCCATGTTAGGGTTAATGAAGCTATATCCCTATTCTAGAAGCTATATCTCTATTTTGGTTATGGTATGGTTGATAGAGTATAGCCTATATATCTATTTGGGGGTGGGGGAAATCAAGGATGGGTTGTCCATCCCATATATAGAGGTTGGGGGACATATGTTCTATATATAGATCAGATCATTCTGCATGAATAAATTGGACACTACATCTCCAACTCCACCTTATCTATATAAGGACATATAGATTATCTCACCTAAAGACACAACACCTTCTTACCTGATCTATATCCATGATGTTCACTATTGCTCACCCTGACTAGACTCTAGATAGTCATAGAGTACATGGCTGGGGGATTGATTCCTCATTCCCTTATATATATAGGTGGGGTGGACTGAGGAGGGTCTATATCTATATCTAGGTCTACCATTGATTACTATTGGTCAGGGGGCATGGTATAAAGCATAAATTCCATGAGGCGAGCCTATTTATATATGGTATGGGGTGGGGCTAGATAGATATATAGGCCCCGATGGCCTCCCCTACTCTATAGAGAAGAGCCAATATAGAGTTTTTGGGAGGAACTAAATTAATGACCCCAAATAGATCTATTTTATTCCATATCTGGAGCCTTATAACTATATGGGTATCGAGGATGAGGAGGAACTCCACTATAGCCTAGCCACCTGACTATCTATCTATTAGAAATGCCTTTTGTATCAGAATGCATTAATGCCCTAACATTAGCTCAGTTATACACTCACTCAATCGATGATTATACATTTATGCACCCCACTCCCACTCTATTGATCCTATCCCCATATCCCTAGATCCCCTCTAAATTAAAAGGGGAGATGGGGGTGAATCCATTATAGTGGGGCACTCACATTCAAGTAGGCCTTTGGCCCCTATCTATAAATTGGCACTCACCCCTATCTCTATCTAGTGGAGCCCCCTTGACCTCTCAAGCATAGCATATAGCCTAGTTAGGGATAGGGCCCCTATCCCTTATCTATGGATTGGGGGGCCCATCACCATATTAGACGATCAGGTTCCCCTAGATCAGCTTTATCTAAAGGGACCAACCCATATATATAGAGGAAGCTCCCCATACTTGGTCAAGCTCCCCATACCAAATAGAGACTTCTCTTTATTCTCTCCTTGGGATTGAATTAGCCCTATCTATTTATATGGGAAAGGTACTCTAGATACACTCATCCATATCTTAATATCCAGCTACTAATCGAGAGAGGGCCCCCTTGAAAGATAGATTTAAATAGAGTTAGAGGGCCCCCCCTCTGTCTCGAGTTAGAGGGGGCCCTCTATATAGACTCTAAGGCCCCATCCATATATATATATATATATATATATATATATAGATATATATATATATATATATACACACACACACACACACACACACACACACACACACACACACACACACACACACACACACATATATATCATCAAGTAGAGTGGAGCATCCAATCAACATTGCCCCCATCTACATATAGACAGGGATATTCTTCAATCAAGCCCTACCCTAGTTGAGAAAACACTAGACGCCACCCTTTGTTTAGTAGTTATATATATAGGCCCCCAATCAATCAAGTCCATCTCCCCCAACTAGAAACTACAAAACTATGGGAGAGCACCCCTTGCCCTCCCCCTCTAATATATAGGGATAGGGATAGGGATAGGGATCTTAGTTATATAGAGAGAGGAGTGCCCCATAGTATATAGATAGAGTTTCATTGGCATTGACACAAGCCCTATATATGTATCTGGGCCTATCTAATCTATCCATATAGATCTAGATCTAGATATATATGGGGGGGGGGGGTTAGATATATCTAACCCCTTCCCCCTCTGTATAGATATTGATATTATATGGGATATATAGGGCTTTGGTGGGGTGGGGGGATCCCTATATATCTTATCACTATTTCTATAGATATGGGATATGGTGTCACCCCATATATAGATTATAGATTAGATAGGGATAGGGGGCTACCTATTAATTTTAGTGACAATTAAACTCTATCTCGGGATTAGATAGATATATAGGGTGAGCATAGTGAAACCACCCTTTCAATTTAAAGGGGATCTAGGGGATACGGGCCTTATAGATATATGCAAGAGGAGGTCTCAGCCCATATATAGAATAAATAGAGGGGTGACACCCCTATAGATATCCTATACATCACCTACCCCACCCCTATATATCTATCTAGATATGGGGTGTGAGTGATAGATCTATATTATAGAATAGATGGCACTCTCCAAGATCTAAAAGAACCTCTCTCGATGGCCTAACAAAGAGAGTAAGAGTTGGGGGAGGTCCCATTGGTAAGAAGGCATTAATTAACAAACCCCACTGGTGGGACCCCCTCTATCTAGGGGTAGGGGTTACTACCCCTCTAGTTAAGATCAAAATTATTATTTGTTACTCCATCTAATATATAGATGGGGATGGGGCCTATCTAGTATATACCCCCTCAACCTCCTCTCGTGGCATTAGAAAGAGAGATAGGGGCCACCCCATAGAATCTCTCTATCTAGTAACCAACTAAGATAATTGAGTTGGGTTGGTTGACCCCCCATAAAATAGATAGGCTACCTATCAACCTAACTCTATATGTTACCAATTGGGTGGGTCTCCCATATCTCTCTATCCAACTAAACTCTATTATAAGAAGTCAAGGGTGGCTATATAGACTCAGCATTCCCCCACCCTATTTACGATCTAACCTAGCTACTAATATAGATAGATAGATATAGAGATTCCCCACCCCGGTTGCTAAGTGATCTAACCCCAATAGATTCTTGACTCGACTATTCTACCATATAGAGTGGATAAATTGGGACTAACTCCCTATATATATATATATATATATATATATATATATATATATATATATATATGTATGTATGTATGTATGTATGTATGTATGTATATGGGATAGGAATATTCTCTACTTGGGTCAGGTAAGGGTCCCCCTCTATATATATATGGGATAGGGCTCTACTCTAGCTGGGTCAGGCAAGGGTCCCCCTCTATATATATAGATATGGGATAGGGCTCTACTCTAGCCAATTACCCTCTGTAGTTGGGTTAGGCCAGGGTCCACTACTCTATATAGATGGCCCCATCTCTATTCTATATGCCATATTACATATAGAATAGAGAATATGACTAGACTCTACTCCCCTATACACACACACACACACACACACACACACACACACACATATATATATATATGTATGTATGTATGTATGTATGTATATATATGTGTATATATATATATGTATATATATATATATATGTATATATATATATATGTATATATATATATATGTATATATATATATACACACACACACAGATATAGATATATATATATATATATACATATATATATATATATATATACATATATATATATATATATATATGACATATATATGTGTGTGTGTGTGTACATATATATATATATATATATATATGGGATTAGAGTAAAGATGGCCCTCCCCTATAGAGTAGAGTCTAGATTGAACCCCTCGATAGTCTAGTCTATATGGCACACCCCTGCTAGTTATGTGTGTGTGTGTGTGTGTACATACATACATATATACACACACACACACACACACACACACACACACACACACACACACACACACACACACACATATATATATATATAGATATACATATACATATACATACATATATATATAGATACACACACACACATATATACATATACATATACATATATATATATACATATACATATGTGTGTGTATATACATACATTATATATATACATATATATATATACATGTATATATGTATATATATACATGTATATATATATATGTATGTATGTATGTACGTGTGTGTGTATGTGTGTGTGTGTGTGTATATGTATATGTATATGTATATATATATAAATGTATATATGTATATATGTATATATGTATATATGTGTGTGTGTATATATATATATGTATATATGTATATGTATATGTATATGTATATGTATATGTATATGTATATGTATATACATATACATATACATATACATATATACATATATGTATATACATATACATATACATATACATATACATGTATATATATACATATACATATACATGTATATATATACATATATATATATATATATATAATTGGTAGGGGTATGCCATCTTTACTCTAGCTCCACTATACTATATAGGGGTGGGGTGTGACCCCCCTCTCTATATAGGACTAGACAGACATGATAGGGCAATATAGACTCTTTTTGGGGTGAGACCAAGGTCCCCCTCCCCCCTCTATATAAATAATATATGGGATATGGCTCTAGCTATCTCTTCTCTTGAGTGGAGCGAATAGTGATACGAGTTGGGTCATACAGATAAGGCTTACTCATGCCTGCTATCTATCTCAACCATATCTATAATATATATATCCTAACCTGGGCCTATATATATATATATATATTATTTTTTTTTATTTTATTTTTCTCGAGTGCCACTCTATCTATATATATCTAGTGCCTTGAGCGTAGCCCCTATATATATCCAATCCCCACCCACTTACCCGATGGCCTATAATCCCCACCCACTTAAATTAGGGCCATCTAGACTAGACTCCCTATATATAAAATTGGGGGTGTGTCATCTTTATAGACTAGACTAGACTAGACTAGACTATACCAACTCCCCTATTTATAATATATATAACTAGGTTCAATCTAGACTAGACTGTATAGGTTTATTCCATCAAGACTAGACTCTATAGGGGAATCTTTACTCTACTCCCCTATATATATAACTAACATGGGTGTGCCATATAGACTAGACAGACGAGGGGGTCAGGTCGAGGGGTGTGCCATATAGACTAGACTCTAGAGGGTTGTGCCATCTAGACTAGACTCTATAGGGGTGAGGCAAGGCTCATGAGAGGGGGACCTCTCTAACCCCCAACCATAGATACCATATCGGTACTGAAAACAATATATATATATATATATATATATATATATATATATATATATATATATATTATCAGTATCGATATGGTATCTATGGTTGGGGGTTAGAGAGGTCCCCCTCTCTAACCCCGTATATATATGGGGCCCTATATATCTATATGGACACCAACCATAATATAGAGGCAAGCAACCATCTAGATAGATATATAGGGTTATGGCAATCCACCATATAGAGTTGAGTTGAGTTGAGTTGAGTGAAGTTGAGTTGAGTTGAGTTGAGTTGTATTACTTACACACACACACACATATATATATATATATATATATATATATATATATATATATATATATATATATATATATATATATATATATATGCCATCAAACTCCCATATCTATTTATAAGTTAGGCCATATATATATATATATATATATATATATATATATATATATATATATATATATATATATATATATATATATATATATATATATATATATATATATGTATATGAGGTCACCCTATCTATCTATATGGGTTATATAGATGGGGGCAGGTTTGATAGCCCAGGGCATACCAAATAATCCATGATAGATAGACAAGGGTGGGTGGGGATTGGAATCTATATGGGATATATAAATGGGGCATAGACTTTCCCCTTCCCATTATCTAATCTCACTATCATGAAATAGCCCAGGGCATATAGGGATAGCCCAGGGCATATAGGGGCCTTGCCCTTTAGGCATCTCACTATCATTCGATAGCCTAGGGCAATAAGGGGCATATCCTTGCCCTAGAGTAGATGCCATCTCATTATCGATAGCCTAGGGCAATCCCAGATTTTCCAAGATAGATAGATGGGGCTAGGTGGGGATTGGAATCTATATGGGATATATAGATGGGGCATATACTTTCCCACCCACCAGGGCTGTTTACAAGCCATGGGCATCATTGTATTGGGCATAGACAGACTTACCCACCCAAGTATTGGGCATAGACTAGTATTGGGTAGTATTGGGTGGGGGCATAGACTAATATAGGGGCATAGACTTACCCACCCATGATAGGGGCATTATTCTATCTCACCATTGTAAGATAGTTTTATTACTTACATAATCCAATTAAATAGTTGAGCGTAGAGAACTCCTCATCTTAATCTATGCTTGTGAGATAGTTATATTACTTACATATATATAGAGAGAGAGTAGATGCCATCAAACTCTCGTGAGATAGACAAGTGCCATCTCTTTATCATGAGATAGTTGTATTACTTGCAAGGGGCATAGCTTTGCCATCAATACTTGAGATATATAGATGGGGGCATAGTTGTTAACTCTTAGATAGGGGTATAGCTGGTAAGGGATAAAGAAATACTAGTTATAATATACATGGATGAATATCTATCTATATGGCTATACATCCATCTATGCTAGATCCATCTAATCTATGAATATTAGTTGATGGGATGGTCCATCTAGAATCTAAATATTAGTTGATGGGAGGGTCTTTCTAGAGGGGAATCAAGGGGTTCATGCTTCCCCATCTATTTATATCATAGTGAATAACCCAACTATTTCATAGAGGGGATAAAGGCTCCCTTCCCTCTCCCCCATAGAGATAGAGTTTCATTGGCATTGACACAGTCTATAGATAGAGTTTCACTGGCATTGGCACGATCTATAATCACTATGGATTTCTATGGGGACATAGTCCATAGTTTCATTGGTACAATATAGATTCACTATGATAGATAGAGATAGAGGCAAAAAAACCCTATCTATTGGCACGATCTAGATTCAGTATGGATTTCAATGGGGATAGTCTATAGATAGAGATAGAGTCTACCATTCACTATGGATCATGGAGTTTAGATATTATCTAATGGGGTGGGGGGGCATAGTATAGATTCACTATGATAGATAGAGATAGAGGAGGTCGTATATATTGAGTTTAGAGTTTAGTTTAGATAGAGGGCCCCAAGATAGGGTTTTTTTAGCCCCCTCTATATAAGCTTGAGACATATATATAGATATTTAGGACCACCCTATATCTAAGATTTCACTACTCCATCTATGTAATATGGGATAAGAGTCTATAATATTTTCTATGCTTAAGATAAGATAAGATGGGATGGGGATTGAGTTAGTTTCCTATATATATAGAGGGCCCTAGCCCTGTGTATCTATCTAGGGGGCTTCCCCATAGATAGATCTGATCTAATCTGATCTAACCTAGATAGATATATAGGGCTTGAGGGCCCTATCTCTATATATGAGAACTAGACCCTATATTATATTTGGCTAAATCCAAAGTATCTCTCTATATGGAACCATATAGAAAGAGGGGGGAACCCCCAATATAAAGAGCCCATTAAACTCTATATGGTGGCCAACCATATAAAGTGCCTCTATATATATATATATGGGGAGTTTAATGGGATAGATGCTATATATAGAGAGGGGGGAAGGGGAAGGGCACAATATCTATTCACTATGTCTATGGGGACCCCATAGATAGAAATTAATTAAAGCCTATAGACTGGATTACCCTGTCTATCTCTATATGGGTGGTATAGCATCTCTCAAGCTTGATTGTAGACTGATGAGCTCTCCTGTCTACCAGCAAAATCATACTAGATTGGTTGATATCTCTAAATTTGATAGCTCAACCAGATCTATCAATTCTTCCTAGCCCTATCTCTTTCTATATTTATATGGGAGAGCTAGATATCAAGCTTGATAGCTAGAAGCTTGATTGTCGGAAGCTTAACTGTATATCTCAACCAACAAGCCAATAGCTAGATAAATATTTGCTATGCTTTATTTGCTACACTCAAGTCTCGATAGATATAGGGGGTTACGAGATATATAGATGGGGGGTGCCAATGAAACTATATACCATGCCCCCCACCCCATAGAGAATATCTAAAATAACTATATACTGTGCCAATAGATAGGGTTTTTTTGGCCCCATAGAGAATATCTAAACTAAATATATATCATTCCAATAGATAGGGTTAAACAATCAAATCTATATAGAGTGGGGGAGGGCCAAATAAACCTAGATAGATATATAGGGCTTGGGGGGGAGAAACCCCAACCATATAAAGCTAAGTTGAGTTGAATGGGCTCCCCATATAGATATATATATAGAGAGAGGGGGGGTGACCGTCCCTTTCTCTCCTAGACATTGTATCATGTATGTAATCAATCAATGACCATCCCCACCACTATCTAAGGAGATATATAGATAGGGCCCTAACTCTATCTAGGGATCTGGATGGATTACTCCTTACTAATTGGTGCCCCCCTCTAATTTTCATTTAAATCTATCTATGGGGTGCCCCTATATATCTAAACTAACTCTATCTATTCCCCATAGACATAGTTAATATAGACCATGCCAAGATAGGGGTCTTTTGGCCTCTATCTCTATCTATCATAATTAATATATATCAAGCCCCTCTCTATTTAAACTCAATCCAACTCTATATGGTTACCCCCCTCCCTCCAAGATAGAGTTTCTTTAGCCCCTCTATATAGATTTCATTGATTAACTATATACAGTTGCCAAAAAAACTATATATAGTTCAATTGGGGGTGGCCTAATATAGAGTTTTTTTGGACTTCCATATAGATCTTATCTTAAGCATAGCCCCCCCAATATATTGATCCCATTAAAATCCTCATGTATATATAAAGGCACTTCACTTTATATGGTTAGGGGTCCCCCCCCCCCCAAGCCCTATATATCGATCTGGGTTTCTTTGGCCCTCTGCCCCCCTCTATGTAGATTTGATTGATTAACTATATACAGTTGGGGGTGGCCTCCCCCACAAAAAAAAATACCTATTTCTTTGGCCTCCCCTTTCCCTATAGATATTATCTTATCTTATCTTAAGCATAGGCCCCCACTCTATATATATGGTCTATCGAGACTTGAGCGTAGCCCCACTCCCCCCAAATATCTATTTCTTTAGCCTCTCTATAGATCTTATCTTGAGCATAGCCATATATAGAGTTTTTTTGGCTCCCTAAGCACAGAAAATACTTATCTTTAGCATATCCCCCCATCTATATATCTCAAAATACTTATCTTGTATATCCCCTATATATATATATATATATATATGGGCCCCCCTCTCTCTGTATAGGGTCTATCCACGGTATAGAGTTAGTTTAGATATTCTCTATGGGGTGGGGGGCACATAATAGAGATAGAGATAGAGTTTATTGGCATTGGCCTTGGCTATATATATATATATATATATATATATATATATATATATATATATATATATATATATATATATATATATATATATATATATATATATATATATATATATCTTGTAGTGAATCCAAAAAAACCCTATATTCTCATAGCAAATACTTATCTTGAGTGTATCCCCCCATCTATAGATCTCACAGTGAATACCCATATATATAGATGGAGTAGTGAATATTATCTTAAGTGTAGTGAATACTAGACCATATGGATTATCAAATCCCACTGAGCCATCAGATTCACCCAGCCTTCCCCTTCCTCTAAGCCTATATATCTATGGGGGGCATGCTGGTCTATCCACCAATGGATGTGTCACTATTCCATTTGCCCCTATCTATATATCTTAATGGACCAGTTTATCCAACATTGGATAGAGACTAGGCCCCCCCCACCCCATATATACCAAGATAGAGATAGGGTGGGGAGGCAATCCATACCTATATCTAGTTAGGATGGCCCTTATAAATTCCAAGGGGCTAATCCATACCATAGCTGGTTCCCTATCTATAGATGGTGATCTCATTGAACACCTATCAATCCATCAGTCAATCAGATAGATAATTTAGATAGATATATAGATAGATAGATAGATGGGGTGCTCCCATCCCCCATCCCCCATCTATATATCTTATCTTATCTTATCTTATATTATATTATCTTATCTTATCTTGATTATCTAGACTATATATCTTGTGATGGCATGGCCCCATCTACCCATCCCAGATATATATAGGGCCCATCTAGAATCTATCTATATGCGGATTCCATATCCCATAACTATAGAAGGAGGGAGGGGAGATATATGATATATTATATGGTTATGGTAGGAGATTCAACTGAAACAACTAACTTTGGTACCCCTTCTCTTGAATTGAATGGATCGAGTGCCCCTATCTAGACTCTTGGTGAACCCCTATCTATATATAGATGCATGCCATAGAATATATATGCACTGGGTATGGTACTCAACTAATTTTAGGAATTCATGTTTCACCCCTATCTATAACCCCTCTACTAGATGGCCTAGGGTGACCCAACTATGCCCTATAAAATTCTAGGATAGGACATATCTATCTATGGGTCCTATCTATATATGCATAAATGTCAAGAAGGGTTGAGGGGGAGCCTATCCCTATCTATATCTTAACCTACAGGAGAGGACCTTGAACTCTAGACTCTATATGCCAATGGCCCTATTCCTACCCTATATATATAGATATGGTAATGACCCTATCCTTATAAAGTGGATTTGTGTCACGTAGATAAGATAATGCCCCCTCCCCCCAATCCCTATCTATCCCATATTATATCAATATCAATCTCTATATAGAGGGGGAGGGGGAGGGATAGGGGGTTAGATCTATCTAAGGGGGGCCCAAGATAGATTTTCTTTGGCCCTCTCTCTCTCTCTACACACACACACACACACATACATGTGTGTGTGTGTGTGTGTGTGTGTGTGTGTGTGTGTGTGTGTGTGTGTGTGTGTGTGTGTGTGTGTGTGTGTGTGTGTGTGTGTGTGTCCCTCCCCCCAATCCCTATCTATCCCATATAATATCAATATCAATATCAATATCAATCTCTATATATAGGGGGAGGGGGAGGGGGAGGGGGTTAGATCTATCTAAGGGGGGCCCAAGATAGAGTTTCTTTGGCCCTCTCTCTCTCTCTATATATATATATATATATATATATATATATATATATCCTATCCACCCCTAGACTAGATTCCCTACCACTATCTAGGCCCCCACAAACTCTATAGGCTAGAATCCCCACCATATATATATATATATATATATATATATATATATATATCCTATCCACCCCTAGACTAGATTCCCTACCACTATCTAGGCCCCCACAAACTCTATAGGCTAGAATCCCCACCACTAATATATCTAGGCCCCCATAAACTACTCTATATAGGCTCAATTCCCCATCCCCATCCCCACCACTATCTAGGGATAGGGCCTCCTCATTTACGACTAGATCCCTTATATGCCATATAGCCTATATATCTATCTAGGGTCCACACAGTCTAGAGATAGAGAAAGAGTTTCATTGGCATTGGCCCCCACCCTAGATAAAAATAGAGGCTAGATGGGATTAATATATAGAGTTAGAGTTTCTTTGGCCCTTTAAATCTAATTCATGGGGGGGGGCTAGAATAATCCATTGCTTCATCGATCTCTCTCCCATGATGACTAAAAACAAACAAATAAGAAATTCCACTTCAAATTTTGGACCTCAACATCCTGTTGCTCATTATATTCCATGATCAGTATCAAAAATGGATGGAGAAGTGGTGGAACATGTGAAACCACATATTGGATCACTCCATAGAGGCACAAAGAAATTGATGGAGTACAAAATGTATCATGGAGTCATTGAATGAAGTCCATTTATTCTAGCTACAAATATAGTGAGGTAGAGATGACTATGTGACACATAGAATATGGAAGTGACAACAACATGTCATAGAGAGATGGCAACTCCTTAAGCTGTAGTGGAATAATGTGAATGTGAGATGTGGAATGATGAGAATACGTCCTCCCCTATGTGTTGGAGATCCAAAGTGAGTGCACCATATAGGGTAGAGAACAAATGGGAGGGATTCACATGATGTATATGTATATACATTTATTTCAGAAAGGTCCCTATATATTCTCTCACTATGGGGTGCTCAACCTACCTATGCCTATCACTATCAATAGTGTAGGGCTCTCATTCATGCACTCATATTTTCTATTGGCATTGGTGGGCATAACCACACACTCACACAGTCTTTGGTGAGAGATAGGAGCATTCAATGGAACTGGTGAACTACACTTCTCACTTTTGGATGTGTGGAATAGATGGCTCATGATACCTGCTACCTACCCTTCCACTTTGGGAACTATGTGAATGGAGAGTGGGTAGAAGGGAAGGAGTTCCTCATATGAATGGATATAATGGAATGGGTTGGTGCCCCAGCTATCTCTGTCTATAAGGGTAGGGAGAGGAATCAATCTTGGAGTGATGAAAGAAGAGACGGAATTCAAGCTTCTCCAATGAACACCACCATCCTGGTTATGGGTTATAGAGAAATGATAGGTTCTATAGTATATAATAGAATAGAATAGAATAAAAATTTCCTGGTCGAGGGCCTAAACCCATATATCTAGGGGGGTCCTCGGCCTCCTCAACCCCATATATAGATAGAGAGAGAGGGGGCCTCCCCCTTGGCCTCCTCGAGCCCCTAGAAATAACTACTATATAGAGGGAGAGGGAGAGGGGGGCCAAATAAATAGATATTTGGGAGAGGCCACCATAGAGTTTAATTAGCTTAGGTTCAATATGATAGATAGAGATAGAGGGCATAGTCTATATTGATATAGAGGGGTATTCACTACGCTCACCCCCACCCCCATGGTATAGATTTTTTTGGTAGAAGATAGAGTTTCTTTGGCCTCCCTATATATATTATCACTATGTCTATAGATTTTGGATATGGTGGCACCCCATATATATCTTATCTAAGTTGAGTTGAGTTGAGTTGAGTTTAATGGGGCCATATAGAGTTGAGTTTAATGGCCCCCCCAGGCCATATAAGTTGGGTTTGGATTAGAGAGGAGGGGCCCCTATGCCCTATAAATCTAAGGGAAGGCCCATAATAGATAGAGCCTATTGAAATCCCCATATATATATATATATATATATATATATATATATAAAGGCACTTAACTTTATACTTTATATGGTTGGGGGTTACCAAAAAAATTATATACAATTGGGATTGCCAAATATATATAGTTGGGGATGGCATCCCTATATCTACCTTATCTTGAGCATAGAAAATATTATATTATCTTATCTTATATTATCCTGAACATAGCCCCCGCCCCTCTCTATATAGGTTTTATCAAGACATATATATAGATGGAGTAGTGAATATGATAGACTCCCATATATATAGATCTCATAGCGAATACCCATATCTATATAGAGGGGGGTTGTCAGTCATATCTTATCTATATATAGGGTTCAAATCCCTTGGCCTCCTAGAGTTGATTATATCAACCCCCCTATAAATTTATTGAAGCCAACTCTATATTGTCAGCATGAGGGCAATATAAAGTTTCATTTAGATATCCCCTATAAATAGATCCACCCCTGACCCATATAGATTATAATCTATATATGGGGTGGGGGTGCCACCATATCCCATATCTATAAACATAGTGATAAGATATATAAGGAGCCCCCCTAGATAGATCTAACCCAGATAGATATATAGGGATTATGCCAATGAAACTATATACTATGGTGGGGCAATGTCTATTTATATATATAGGGGCACTCAATTCTCTATACCCATCTAGCGTGGACCTATCTAACCCATATCCCATATCCCATATACCATATATATATAGGGGGAGGGGGAGGGGTCTTGTGAACCCAGATTAGATATATAGGCTGCCCATATCTTATAGATAGGGCCTTGATATATCCCATATCTATATATATCTATAGGGGGCCTTCTCCATCTATAGACCCCTATCTAACCCATATCCCATATAGTTAGAGGGGGAGGGGGTGTAGTATGTATATAGTTAGATAGATAGGGGCACTCGTAGATAGATAGAGGGGGGGATGCCCATATATATCTATCTAGCCCCTCCCCCCTCTATCTATCTGGGAGGGCCTATCTAATTAATAAAGATATATGGTCTCGTCTCACCCCCTCCACCTCCCCCTCTATAACTATGTTATGGGATATGGGCATCCATCTAGATATAGAGAATTGCACTCCCAAATATGATAGATTAGATATATTTCCCATATATATATAGACAGGGCCTTGATATATCCCATCTATATATAGAGAGAGGGGGGCCCTATCCATCTATATACCCCTATCTTAATTACGGAGCGTAGCCCCTCTAAATATAGATGGGAATTATCATGGCACTCCCAGTCTATATAAAGGGCTCCCTATAGATCCCATATATATAGAGAGAGGGGGGCCTATCCATCTATATACCCCTATCTATCCCATATCCCATAGACATAATTCTATAGGGGGAGGGGGGCAGTAGTGAACCACCCCCAAATAGATATATAGGCTCCCCTATGTATCTCATATATAGAGGGGGCCCCTATCCATCTATATACCCCTATCTATATATGTCTCAGGTAGTATGTATATAGTTAGATAGATAGATATATAGATAGATAGATAGATAGATAGATAGATAGATAGATAGGGGTATATAGATGGATAGGGGACCCCCTCTATATATATAGGGTATATAGGCAAAAATTTATGGACTATCTAATATATATATATGGGTGGGTCTCAGCCTAGTGGTGTGAGGGCCTGCCTGTTTAGACTCTATATGGCTCAGTGTCCCAAGAACTCTCTATATAAGGGAACTCTAGAGAGTCTTTTCAGTTGAATGGCATCCTAGTTGGTAGACTCTCAAGGAACTATCTATAGTTATGCTCTGTTGCCCCTCTCTACTAATGTTTAGATAGGGATAGATATAGTTATAGTTATATATAGAGGGCCCCTCCCCCCTTCTATATAAACTCTATCTAACTTCCTATATATATAGAGGGGGGGAGGGCCCCAAAATATTGTTTTTTGGCCCCCTCTCTATATATATGGGGAGCCCATTAAACTATATAGGGTGGCCCTCCCCCCCTCCCCCCTCTATATAAACTAAACTAAACTAAACTCTATCTAACTCCCCATATAGATAGCATAGAATGGACCAAAGAAACTCTATATTGAGGGGGGCCTAGCTATATAAGCTATATATATCTATATAGAATATATAAGCTAAATAGTGTAGCCTATATATCTATTTGGGGCCATCTCATCAGGGCCCTATCCATATATGGCCTCAACCCCAACCCTCCCTCTTCCCCCTTCTATATAGATGGAGATGGTCCCTCTATCCTCTATCCCATATAGAGAAAGAGGGGTGGGTGGGTGCCTCTATATAGATATAGAGGGGGGAACATAAATTCCCCATAGATAGATAGGGCATCGGTCCTCGACCTACCTAAATCCATATATCTATATAGAGGGGGGTCAAACACCTTATGGCCACCCCTAGATAGGATAGCCAAATATGTAGATATATATTATTTGCTAATCCATCTATATATATGGGGGTAGGAGAGAGTAAGAGTAGAAATGCATGCCCCCAGCCCACCACTATCTAGGATATAGGGGCCCTCTCCCGTTGGTCCCCCTAGATAGAGTCGAGTTCATTATTACTCACCCTAACTCTCTATATACATAGTTGGCCCTCCCCCCTCCTAATAGATATCTATATATAGGGGTTCCATCTAATCTATATAGATAGGGGTGCCCCTATATATATATATATATATATATATATATATATATATATATATATATATATGAATCTATATTAGCTTCTATAGCCACCCTTGACACACACACACACACACACACACACACACACACACACACACACACACACACACACACAGATATATATATATATATATATATATATATATATATATATATATATATATATATACCACCACTATCTAGGGGGGCCTCTACCCTCTATATAGAGAGATGGACCCCCTCTATAGTGATGGCATGGGCTCTAACTCCCATATAGAGAAAGGTGAGGAGAGGGGGTGGGTGGGTAGGTAGTCACCTACATATAGAATTCCCATATCATATAGAGATATGGCTTTCAAGATCTCCTCTTATTTTTTTGAAGAAGACTAAGTCATCACTCACCTAGGAGAGAAGTGGCCCCAATCTCAAATATCATGTAAGTAATAGACTTGAATTGAATAGATGGGGGATTCATCAAGTGGGAGAGATATGTTATGGGTGACCTTATTACATGGTTTAGAGAGCAGTTATGCATGTGAATCTATATAATGATCTAAAGGTTGGGGACTTGACTGCCTATATAACTATCTAGAGGGGACTATCTAGAGTCTAGTCGGCCCTGGTGAGAGATTGAGGGATAAGACAATATAGATTTATCTATATAAGATATATAGAGGGTGGGGGGGCTGATGGCCTTGACCTACTCTATATATAGCCAGACAGTATATAGAGGTGGGGCAAGGGTGCAACCCCTAGATAGTGGTGGGAGAGAGGCCCCAATAGCCTCCCCACTCTATTATGGGAGGTTTCCCCCTAGATAGTGGTGGGAGAGAGGTCCCAATGGCCTAACCTACCCCTACCCTACCTTACTAGATATAACTTTGGCTGCTCTACCTCTACCTCTACCTCTACCTCTAACTCTATATTTAAACTCAACTCTATATTCTATTGGAGGCCCCCTCTAACTTGAGACATATATAGAGAGAGGGGGCCCAAGATAGAGTTTCTTTGGCCCCTTATTTATAAACTCTATCTAATTCCCCATATATATAGAGAGGCCCCCCCAAGCCTTATCTATCCCATATCAATATCAATATCAATAACAATATCAATCTCTATTTAGAGGGGGAGGGGGAGGGGGATGGGGTTAGATCTATCTAAGACCCCCCTATATATATCTAGATCTAGATCTATATCTACCATATATAGATTATATATGCCCCCTCTCTATATAAATGGGATATATATGGTTTGAGGGGGATACAGGAATAATGGATAGTCGACTGGATAGTCAACCCCACTAGTTGAGTGCATGAATCTCCTAATTAACATAGATAGGGGTCGAGATAAATGGAAATGGCCTTCACTTTGGATTTGCCTGGTAATTCTTTCATTGACCCTATTTACGTTCCTATGATGGCCTAGGAACATGCTCATTCTTCAGCCATAAAGAAACCTTTGAATTGTGAGGTACCATTATAGGCTCAATAATTATGAGTGTCATTTCATGAAATCACTCAAATTTTGAATCATTTACTTGCTCCAACCACTCATGCTATTGATGTGGGAACATTAACACTATTCCTCTAGACTTTTGAGGAGCAAGAGAAATTGTCATAATTCTATGAGAGAGTCCTGGAAGCCAAGATGCATGACAGTTACATATGACCAGGTGGAGTGGCACAAGATCTACCTCTTGGCTTATGATGAGATATTTATGACTTTACACGACAATTCACTTCTCATATTGATGAATCAGAAGAGATGTTAACTAGCTACCATATCTAAAAACAATGATTAGTGGATATTGGTACTATCACTGCATAATAGGCCAATGATTGGGGATTTAGTGGTGTAATGCTAAGAGGTTCAAGAGTATGCTAGGATTTGAGAAAATTAGCACCTTATGATGCCCATGACCAATTGGATTTTGATGTAAAAGTGGGTACCAGGGGAGATTACTATGATCACTACTATATTTGCATCGAAGAGATGCAATAAAGTGTGAGAATCATTGTGCAATTTCCTAATCGAATGCCTAGTGGCATGGTGAAAGCTGATGATCGTAAGCTATGTCCCCCATCACGATGCCAAATGAAACTCTCCATATAATCCTCAATCCACCATTTTAAACTCTATACAAAGGGTTTTTCCATACCAGCTTCTTCTACCTATACCATAGTAGAAGCACCTAAAGGATAATTTGGTGTGTTTCTGATCAGTAATGGGAGAAATCATCCCTATCATCATAGAACAAGAGCACATGGCTTTGCTTATTAATAAGGACATGATTATATGTCCAAACATCACATGCCAGTAGATGTGGTCACCATCATCAGTACTCAAGATATTGTGTTTGGAGAGGTAGATAGATAGGTAGAGGTGGTTGCTCACCTTCATTGTGAGCTAGGAACACTCGATGGGTTGAGGTCATGCACTCATGATTACACCACCATCATGCATCATGTTATGTATATATTATGTTATGGCATCACCATCACTATAGCATCACCAATATAGCCAACCAATAGAGTATGGCATCACCATCACTATACCTCAATCTAGTACAACATCACCATCACTATCACCAATATGGTATAGTAGATGTTAGGGTGATCCATCCCCTATCTAGACTCAATCCCCTATAGATAGATCCATGGTATAGTGGTTAATTGGCACCCCCTATCTATATATATATGATTCATTATATATGATCAATCTAATTAATAATCTATAGTTAAGTTATAGAGGGGGAGGGGGTAAGCGTAGATAATACCCCTCAAGCCCTATATATCCCATCTAGATAGAGAGGGGGCCTATCTAATCTATCTATGGAAGATCTAGATCTAGATCTAGATCTATATAGGGGGCACCATATAGAGTTTAATGGGCTCCCCATATATAGAGAGGGGGGGGCCTCTCCCTCTCTATATAATGGGGATGGGGATGGGGATTCTAGCCCCAATATAGAGAGTTTTTTTGGCCCTCTCCATATATAGGAAACTAACTCAATCCCCATGTACCCCATATATATAGATTAACTTAACTCCCATCTATATAGAGAGTAGAGGGGTTGCCAAAAAATGATAGATAGTGACCCCCCTCTCCCCAAATGTCTATCCCATTAAACTTCTATGGTGACCCTCTCCCAAATAGATATAGGGGCCCAAATATCTAGCCCATTAAACTTCTATGGTGTCCCTCTCACCTCTCTATATAGATGGGATGGGATGGGATTAGATTAGAGTGATAGATAGTTGGGGGTGGCACCCTTCTCTCTATATATATGGGAAGCCCATCTCTATATATGGGAAACTAACTCAACTTTATATGGTTGGTGCTCTCTTCTCTATATAGATTATAGATTAGAGTTTATATAGAGGGGGGCCAAAGAAACTCTATCTTGGGGCCCTCTATAGAAAATAACTCTAATATAGACCATGTTAATGCCCCCTACCCTATATCTAAATTTAATGGTAGACTCTATCTATATACTATGGAGGTGAGAGTAGTGAATACCCCTCAAGCCCTATATATCTATCTGGGTTTCTTTGGCCCTTTCTCTATATAGAGTAGAGTAGATTAGAGTAGAGTAGAGTAGAGTAGAGTAGAGTAGAGTCTAACCCTAATATATAGATTTTTTTTGGCCCTCTCTCTATATAGGAAACTAACTCCCATCTATATATAGAGGCACTTGATATGGTTGGCCAAAAAACCCCTATATATTGGGGGTGTCCTCCCCCCAAGCCCTATCTATCCCATATATATAGGTGGGGGGGCTATCTATAGGGTGGCCCTCTATATAAACTAAACTAAACTAAAAGTTTCTAAACTAAACTAACTCTAATCTAGACCATGCCCCTCCCCTTTATATATAAACTCTAAACTCAACTCTAGATTGGTCCACAAAGAACTCTATATTGTGCCAACATTATGCCAATGCCAATGAAACTCTATCTCTATCTCTATGGGGTGCCTCTAACCCATAGAACTAGATAGGGGGCCCCTCTAGTCTAGTTTATAGAATTCTAGTTCTGCACATGATCCTAGTTCAGCAAGTTACCATGGTTGGTTTATTTACCCTCTATATAGATTAGTGAGTGGTCATCTTACATAGTTCATGTGACGTATATATAGAGTCTAGTTTACTTATTTTTTGGGGAGATATAAATATATGATAGTGGCCCCACTCTATATATTATATATAGATTGATCCATGAAGATGAGATATGCCCCTTCTACTCTCTCTATATAGAACTACAAACCCTTTTATATCTATATGTAATATAGAAGTGGTAGGGGTGGATCTATCTATAGGATAAATATCACTAGTAATCATATTGGAAATACATATTAGTAACCTCTATATCTATATGGCTGGCCATATCTATATATAGGCAAACTAGAACTAGTTGGTCCCCCTCTATCTATCTAGTTGGGTGGTATGCTAGATATATAGAGAGCCTTGAACTGATATTAATAGTTACTAGTGATCCACCTTCTATATTAGAGACCCCTTCCAGATAGATATAGAACTAGTTACTGGTAAGATTGATCCTCGATTAAACTATGAGGGCCATCCTTCCCTTCTAGATAGTTTGCCTATAGATAGATGGCTCCCTCCCCTCTATAGTAGAGTATAGAGATGGAACAACTCTCTATATCTGGGGCCCTAACTAAACTCCCCCTCTATAGATATAGGATATTGCATATCATCTTCACCCCTCCCCTCTCTCTATCTATAAGATCGGATGGCCTATCTCTACTCCCCCTATCTAAATCTATATATGGGTGCCAAAGAAACCTAGATAGATATATAGGGCTATATCTATCTATGGGGGGGAGCCAAAGAAACTCAATCTATATATGGGTGCTAAAGAAACTCTATATTACCCCTCCCCTCTATAGATATGGGATATGGGATATGGTGGATCATATCAGATTGGTGTATAATTAGGCCCCTCCCCTCTATATGGTATGGCAACTAGAACTAACTATTGGGGGTGCCCCCTCCCCTCTATATCTATGGTATGGTTGATCCCCGGGTAGGAGATATGGCTAGGCCAACCTTGGCCTATCTAATCTAATCTAATATAATCTAATTTAATATAATCCCCCTATATAGATAGGGGGCCTACCCCACCCCTATCTATATAGGGGGCTAGCTATGTATCAATAGTTGGCACTCCCCCATATAAGAAAGATATGATTCCCTATGTATGGATAGTGGGTGGCTAGTTAAGTTAGGTGGGCCACTCTAGATATATAAATGGGCCCATAGTCAAAGAGGGGAGGGTGGCTATGTAGCCTATATATCTATCTAGGGTGGGCCTAGAGAGAAACTATATCGACTCTAGCCTAACTCTCTCTATATATATATCTTGGGAGGCCAAGGCATATAGTTAGTTGGGCCTTCTCCTTCTTAGAGCTATGTGCTATATAGAGTAGGGTAGGATATCACCCCTATATATATTTGGGAGGCCAAGGCATATAGTTAGTTGGGCCTTCTCCTTCTTAGAGCTATGTGTTATATAGAGTAGGGTAGGATATCACCCCTATATATATATATATATATATATATATATATATATATATATATATATATCTATTTTGTTAGTTGGGCCCTCTCCTTCTCGCTAGACTATATAATCTATATGATGCCTAGGCAATTAGCCCCTAGATAGAGTTGGGCATGAATAGAAATGCCCAACTTGTTATAGCCACCCCCTATATATAAATATGGCTGACCCCTAGTTATTTATATTTCTATTTCTATTTATCTAGCCCCCCCTATCTATGTATGGTGTGCCCCTATAGAGAAAGAGAACTAGGCACCTAGATAGATAACATATATAGGGAGGGGGCCCATATAGAGTAGAGATAGGAGGTTGGGGCCTTTACTCTAGAAAAGGGGAGGCTGAGCCATATATATAGATAGAGACTCCCCACGAAGGTCATTTATACCCATTATAGATAGTCACCCTCAACCCCCCAATCCTAGAGTGGAGGCGTATAGCGTATATAGTAGAGGGGGCCTATCTATATAGGGGTCCCCATATACCATATATAGATAGGGTTTTTGACCTATATATCCAATCTAAGGGCCATATTGAGATAGTCAGGCCTACCCCAGCTATATAGTGGAAGTAATGACCTATATATCTACTATCTACTTGAGATAAGATTTTTGGATCAGTGAAGACTAGAATACCAACCAAGATGACAACCAAAAGACATCAGCACCTATATCATGTATAAATAGACACACCATCGTATATAGTTTTTTTGGCCACCCATTAGCTACCGTAGCCCTAGATATATTTGGGCCCTAATGCCCTACCCCTGATATAGGGGGGGGCCTCTAGAAAGAGGGGTCTTGCCATTTAGAGTTCCGCCATCTCTCTAGGGAACCTCTATATATTAAGGGGATCCTAGATATAGATATATAGGGCACGATCAACTAGAATTCCCCCACCCCAAATAGGGGCTCTTCACCAAATGCTAGGTACTCCTCTCCCCCAACCAAAAAACTATATACCAATAGAGGCCACCTTCCCCAATGCAACTCCTCTGCCCCACCCCACTTGGGTGCTTGTTCTTCTTAGTTAGAGTTTTCAAGGCTCAATTTCTTAAGCTCACTCTGAGATATATAAGTTAGTTTTATATAGAGGGGGGAGGGGGGCCTAGTTCCTTTGAAGATAGTTTAAGATAGGGTCCCCCCTCCCTCCTCTATATATAACTAAAACTTATTAAGACTATAGATTACCCTACCCCAACCCCAGAGCACTCAGAGTGCTCCAATATTGTTTCTCTTCCCCACCCCATCCCCATCTATACATAGGGATATGTTATTTCTATTATATAGAGAGGGATCCAACTCTTTCTCTATCTTCTCTTTATCAGTTATTTTTGAACCCCCATTATGCATAGATGTAGTAACTAGATTCCCTAATCTTAGATATATATATATAGTGGCTGACCAGATTCAAACTAGATGGATGAGTTTAGCCTGGTTCTTATTCGAATCAAATGAATGCGGGTACATGACCTGATACATGCTAACTAACTAACTCATGACCTACCTAGTTTACCACTAATGAATTGACCACTCTATAGATTAGGCCCCTAAGGGAGCCCCTAACTGGCCACTAAATTCCCAATGGAATATCACCATCTAGGCCTATACTCTATACACCTGATTATAATATAGGGTAGATAGATATATATCATGTGACTATGACTAACTAATGAAGCAAGTTATATTCCTCCATATTCATCCCATATGAATGTGGGACTGACCCAACTCTATCGAGGTCCTACCCCTATAGTTTAGTTATATAGGGGATGAGGGTGTGGGCACAAAAAAAATGATGGGCATCGAGGTCAACCTGAGGGGATAATCATCCCACCACCTATCATCCCAGTGGAATGAAACTATATATAGATACAAAACGTCACCCCACCACTGTCTATCATCCTAGTGGAATGAAACTCAACTTTATATAGAATTATTGTATTACATATAGATTACATCTATTTCTATCTAAATAGATAGGGTGTCATAGCCATAGCCATAGTCATAACCATATCCATAGCCATAGCCATAGCCATAGCCATAGCCATAGCCATAGAAATAGATAGGGGATAGGGTATATGGGGATGTCAATGTCAAACTACTAGACTTTGGATCAACTAGGGAGTGATTCCAACTAGGCCATATCCCATCCCTCAGTCAGGCCCTCGACCTCCCTCTCAAGATTCAACCTTGGTAGAAGTGTGTGGCATCTACATCTCAAGTTGAAAGGTATTCTATATAGAATCAGACTATAGATCCATATATGTCATAGATCCACTCCCCACTCTTATATACATTATAGATATATAGAGGAGCCCCTTCCAGAGTGATCATATTAGATTAGATCACCCTTCAATGGCTTCGTTAGATTGGTATGATTCAGTGGAGTTGAGATATGGATGGCCTACCCCCTCTAGTCTACTTACTCTACTCTATATATAACTAGATAAAACTAGAACTATAGCTACGTCATATCCATATGGCACTATGGGGTGGGGGGCATATCTATATATAGGCAAACTAGAACTATGAACTAGAACTATATAGTTGATGGGGATGCCCCTCCCCTCTATAAATATGGTAGTGACCTGTTGCTTGCTTATATCCTTCCAAAACCTTCAGTGTAGTGGTTGGCCTATCTATAATCTATATAAGGCCACCCGACTTGATAGGATATATGGCTTGCCCTCCCCCTCTCTAGAGAGATATGGTAGTGGTTTGGCCAATCTATATATGGGTAACTATATGGAGGGGGTTGAACCCTAGTTACTATGATTGAGATAGGGCCCTCCCCTCTATTCTATCTAGTAGGTCTTATAGAATATATATGGTCTCCCTATCTAATTACTAACTAACTATGGCCCCTATAACTAGACTCTATGGTATGGTGATATGGCCCCTACTTGAACTACCTAGTCGAGTAGATTCCCCTATCTAAATCTAATCTAATCTATATATAGGGGGAAAAGAAACTAAATTATATATTGTATGGACCAAATAAACCCAAATAGATATATAGGGTTATATCTATCTATAGGTGGTGCCCCCCTTAGATAGATCTAACCCAAATAGATGTATAGGGCTATATCTATATATGGGTGCTAAAGAAACTCAATCTCTATATGGGGGTGGGGGGGATCTATATAGATGGTATGGTTGGTATGGTTGGCCCTCTCCTCTAACTCAAGGTGCCCCTCTAACTTAACTAGTTGGCTATATGGTATGGTATGGTATGGTTGGTAGATCGGATGGATCAGTGAGCTGGTTAGATGTAGTAGAGATGAGAGATGGCCCCTCTCTCTAATCTAGATATAATAAAATTAGCCATATCTATATATAGATATAGGTTCCATATCTAGACTTTATATGGGGTGGGGGGCCATATCTATATATAGGCATACTATCACTAGTATATATGTGCCCCATATTAGACAAGGTTCTAGTGGATTGATTTTAGTTGGTAGATATATCAGTGCCACCTTCCAGCCTTGGCCTCTCTATATATAGGGATATGGCTATGGCTTTGTAGTATATTATCCCCCCTAATACATATAATAATACTAAGATCTTCCTGGGGCTGACTATCTATATAGATCTGTATAGAGTCTAGTCAATCGAGGTGAGTGATAGATCTATATGATATCTAGGGTTATAGATAGCAAATAATAGCCTACTAATAGATACAGATAGTCCACTCAACTCTAGAGGATGATTTCCTTTTAGATTTATAGAGTCTAGTTTAGAGGGGGAGAGCCCCCCCCCCTTTATATAGATTTCTAATGATATTTAGGGAGAGGAGGCCCGACTATATCTACCCACCCAGCCATATCTATATCTATATAGCATGGGGGGTGGGGGTGGGATGATGATATATAGATATGGCATCCCCCTATATATCTATCTAGCCCCAATGACTAATTCTAGAGATGCCATATAGAGGGGGAACCCTTCTTTCATCACCCATCACCCTCTTGTCCTTCCTATATGCTCACTATATCTATAGGGGATGATAGGGGATGAGAAGTTTTCTAAGGAGTTTTTTTATGCTCCCATCTCTATCTCTATAGGGTGTAGGTTCCAACTCATATAGAGAGAGGGGGAAGAGGATAAATCAGTCCCAACCCCCCTAGACTCTAGATAGATTAGATAAGATCTATGTATATATGGCCACCTCCACCTGTACATAGTCTCTCATCTATCTATGGATGGGAGATTAGATAAAGTTCCCTTTAAAGATAGAGAGAATATATATAGAGGGGGAAATATAAAATATTTGGCCATCCCATATATTCTTAGATTATGGGCTAGGCTATATAGTATAGACCTGGCACCCTATATATAGATGGAGATGGAATCACTCCTATCTATCTAGAGGTGGAGGCCAACTAGATCTTTGTATCTATCTAGTAAGGGCCCCCCATATATAGATATCTCCCATATAGAAAAAATAGGAGGGGGTATTCCCCCATATATATCTCATTTATACAGGACTGGGGCATGACTAGATATAATGACCCACCATAGATTAGATCAATGCCTTCCCTTCACCCTACCCTCTCACTCACTGGCTATCTAATCTAATCTAATATAATCTAATATAATCTAATCTAGTCTATATATAGTTGGTAGTTGGTAGTTGGTCAGGCCCGCTGACTCACTCCTCCTAGTTTCAATCTATATAGAGGGGGGGCCATAGATTCTAGATTTTAGAACTAGGGCTCCACCCCTATATCTATTTAGATAATATAGGTTGCCATCCATATATAGTTATTGAGATGTGAATGAGAGGGAGGTGGGTGGAATCACCCCAATATCCCATCCATCTATATAGAGGGGGGGCATCTCTGTATAGGGCATAATTCATTAGTGCCCTACCCAGATAGATATATAGGCCCCCCATATATATAGATAGGCAGGGGGAGAGGGTGTGTGGATGATAGGGGAAGGGGATAATATAGATAGATAGATATATAGATAGATCTATCTATGTGATATGAGTGATTTGATTCCCTCTCTCTACTCTCCCTATCTATACTGAAGCCCTATTTTTGTCTCTGGTAGGGGCCTCCCTAATTAGTCTAGTCTATATGGTCAATGAGACTATATACTATGGCCCCTATCCCCTATCCCCTATCCACTATCACCTATCTATTTATATGGATATGGATATGGAAGTATACCATATAGTTATAGGGGGGAGTGGAGAGATATATAGGGCCTAGATATATAGACTCAACATGCTTGACCCTCTCTTAGAGAGCTCGACTAGATGCTTGACTAGATAGAGCGAGACTATCCCTCACTCAACTAGATGCACGACCCTTCATTTTACCATCCACTCAACCATCCCTCCTCAACCATCCCCATATATATAGATAGGGACCTCGACCATCCCTCGGTATGCTTGACCCATAGACATAGTTATAGAGGCCAACTCTATATTGCCCCCTATATTGATATTGGCACCCCCACTATATAGAGTTTAATTGGAAAGCCTCTATATATATTATCTATCAAGGGTGGGTTGATTTGATTATTCTTTTATTTCATCCACATCACTTCATCAGAATGGGCCTCTCTATATCTATGACAAGACATGATCTGAGTCACTTCGTCAGAGCGGGCATATATATATATATATATATATATATATATATATATATATATATATATATATATATATATATATATATATATATATATATATATATATATCTGACTTGGTTCCTTAGTCACCATAACCTAGATATCTAATCTATAATTCATCCCAATGTCAATTCAATTTATATATATATATATATATATATATATATATATATATATATATCTGACTTGGTTCCTTAGTCACCATAACCTAGATATCTAATCTATAATTCATCCCAATGTCGATTCAATTACCATATCCATATCTATAGAGGGGGGCATACCAACTAGTCAGTTAGAGGGGCCAGGCCAACTAGATAGACACCAATCTAACCTAACCTAGGGCCATAGTGAGATAGGCCAAGATATTATATAGGGCCAAGCCAGTGCCATATATAGATATAAAAAGGGTGTCACTAATTTATCTACCATATCTATAGAGAGGAGGGGACCATCTATCTATAGGTTAACTCTCTATAGGCCCACTAGAACTATCTAGTATCTAAAAGGGGATATATAGATAGGCCAACCACTGATCTAGATGGGCCCCCTCTATATAACTTTCTTGCCATACCATATCTATAGAGGGGTGCCAATCCTATATCTATATAGAGGGGCCCAACTCTCTCTATAGTTAGAGGGGGAGGGGAGAGCCCATCTAATATGATATATAGATAGGGTAGATATGGCTCATCTAATAGTTTCTATAGGGGAGGGGAAATATGGTAGATAGAGATATGGCCCCATCCCCATATATAGATTGGGATAGGGCCCCATCCCCACCACTATCTAGGGATAGGGGTGAGTCAATCTCTCTATAGAGGGGGCTGATCTAACTAGCTCACTGATCCATCTGATCTTCCAACCATACCATAGTTTTGATTCAATTAGTGAGTCATGTTACCTATAGATACAAATAGAGATAAGCCAATCTCACCACTACCATATATCCATATCCTCATCTACTATATAGAGGGGGGTGGGGGAAGGAATGAATGACCAATACCATATCACATATCTATAGAGTATAGAGGGGAAATATATAGTTTCTGTTGGAAATATTGTCATTGATGTCAAAGGTTTAGCATTGTTGGTGATAAAGGCCCCATTATATTTAATATTGTTTGTAATAAATATATCTTGGCTAATATGAGTTAATATTTATTTAATATTAACGAATATATTTTTGGTTGCATATGAGACAAAATAAAGGCCCATGGAGAAGTCGAAGAGCCATGGGGTAAAGACAAAAGAAGGATGGGATGCATTTTCTCATGAAGAGTCATCTTGGGGAATTCCAAGAGTCACCAAGTGAAGACAAAAGAGTAAGGGTGCAATTTCTCATGAAGGGACACTTTGAGGAATATGAAAAGTCACCAAAGATAAGGAGAAAAGTGGGAGGGACATTTTTGATCATGAAGGGTCACCACATGACTTTTCAAAGGCTTAAATATGAAGGGTCATCTAAGATTGGCACCATTTTCCATGAGGATTGAAGGTTCACAAAGGGGGAAGGCCAAAGGTCATTTAGAAAGCTATAAATAAAGGCTTGAGTAGCCATTTGTAATGTGGAAGTGTGAGGTTAATTTGATATTGTATTATCTAGCTTAGAAGAGCAATTGTGAGAGCTGAATATGATTTGTATTTGTTATATCTAGCTTAGAAGAGCAAAGGTGAGAGAGAGGAAAGAGATGTTATATTGAACTATCATTTGTTGATATAGAAACATTGCGAGATAGGTGTGTGGTATACACAAAGTGGTTGATGCTCATGTGGGTTGGTGCTCGTGAATGATAGCTGGGTTGGTGCTCGGCAAAGGGGTTTGAAGCTCCTATGGGTTGGTGCTCACGAATTGTAGCTGAGGTTGGTACTCGGCAAAGGGGTATGGTGCTCCTGTGGGTTTGTTCTCATGAATATACTTGAGATTGTTCTCTGTAGTTTTTCCCACATTGGGTTTCCATGTTATATCTGGTGTCTCTCTCTTTCTTGTGTGATGTTTATTATTTGAGTTTTATTGCATATCTTGAATGTTTGATTAAGGGAAAGTTTTATAAGATATATATACTGATTCACCCCCCCTCTCAGTATATTATGTACTTAATAATTGGTATCAGAATAGGTTCCTTTTTGAAAAGTTCTACAGCTTGAAGGTAGATCAGGAAAGCACAATATGGTCATACATAAAGGTGCCTCTACAAGCAAAAGAGTAGTTGATCAAGAAGAAGAAGAGGATGAAGTTGAAGTGAATATGGAAGGAGAACTCATGTGTGCCTTAGAAGAGTTGAAAATTGTTGAAAAGAAAAATTGAAGATTAAAGCATCAAATCAAGAAAAATGAAAAGGAGTCAAAGGAGATAATTGAAGATTTGACGGCATAGTTGGAAATATCAATAAAAGAATGTGAAAGGTATGTTACTGAAATCGCCTTTTTAAAAGAAGAGATTGAGAAAGCAATCAATAATAAAATAGTCAATGATTCAAAATTTGAGAATAGCACTAATATGTTGAATAAGATATTAAAAAGCCAAAAGGCAATATCAGATAAGACAGGTATCAGTTTTGAAAAGAAGAGTTATGTTGAAGCTCTTACAAATAAAGAAACAAGAAGGGAAGGAATGAATAATACAAAGGACAAAGAAGGCTGGAAGGAACAAAGCTATAAAAGGCAGTCAGGTCAGAGATTCACAAACAGGTCCTATTTTTATGGTTATTATTTTTATTGTAATGGATATGGTCATAAGAAATTAGAATGTAGAAAAAGAGATAACAATCTCAAAAATAAGGAAAAGGAAGGTCATACAGAGTCAAGCAAAAGTTATAACTCTTTTGCTCCTCTATCAAGCTTTGATGAAGAGACCATAATTTGTTACAAGTATAAAAACTTTAGACACATAGCTCGGTATTGTAGAATCATGTTTGAGTCAGTCAAGAAGGACCAAAGTTTTAGGGCTCCATTCATCAAGAAAAAGGTTTAGACCTGGTAGAAGAAACAATCTGAAGGTTCTATATTGGTCTAGACAGCTTTGCATGCAAGAAATGAAGAAAAGCCATGGTTTATTGATAGCAGATGTTCAAGGCACATGACAGGAGACAAGAGCAAGTTCATAACCCTGAAGAAGATCAATGGTGGCATAGTGTATTTTGGGGACAACACTACTACCAGAATTGCCAGAAAAGGTACACTAAGTTAGATAATGGTAGAACTAAAACTGAAAATGTTTTATATGTAGAAGGTCCTAAGCATAATATTTTGAGTGTAAGTCAAATGTGTGATCAGGGGTACACACTAAATTTTTATGTAGAAGGTTGTGAAATTAGAAGAAAAGATTCAGATGTATTGATTGCAGACGCTTAGAGGACATGTAATAACTTATATATGCTATCAGACATCAAAGGTCAAAAATGTTGTTTGAGTTAGATTAAAGAAAGCTGGCTATGGCACAAGAGAATGGGACACATAAATTTTGACAATCTTGTCAAAATTTGAAAAAAGCAAGCAGTCAAGAATCTTCCAATGATTACAAAGCCATCTAACACCCTTTGTGGACCTTGTCGGCATGGGAAGCAGGCTATAAGGCGGTTCAAAACAAAAGAATACTCGACCACTCAGATGTTAGAGCTTGTTCACACTAATCTATGTGGACCTATGAGGACTCATAGTACTCAAGGTGATAAATATTTCATGTTGCTTATTGATGATTTTTCACGTATGACTTGGATAATGTTTTTAAAGAAAAAATTAGAAGCTTTTAGACAGTTTAAAGCATTCAAAGCATTAGTTGAAAATGAAACTAATCTAAAGATTAAGTGTCTAAGATCAGATCAAGGAGGAGAATTCATGTCAGATCAATTTATTGAGTTTTATGAAGATCATGGAATAAAGAGACAGTATTCAGCAGCCAGAACTCCACAATAAAATGGAGTAGTTGAATGGAAAAATAGAACAGTTCAAGAGATGGCGAGGACAATGCTAAATGAATCCAAGATAGCAAATAAATATTGGAGAGAGGTAGTTGGTACAATAGTGCATATTTAGAATAGAGCTTTATTAAGAGTCAACAATGACAAAACTCCTTATGAGCTATGGAAAGACAAACCAGCAACAATTGATTATTTTAGAGTTTTCGGTAGCAAATGCTTCATAAAGAGAACCGATGAAAAACTTGGTAAGTTTGAATCCAGAGCAGATGAAGGTATTTTCCTTGGTTATTCTTGCAAAAGTAAAGCTTATAAATGTTATAACAAAAGAACCAAGAATTTTTTTGAACATGCAAGTGTCAAGATAGAAGAAGATGGAACACAAAATATCAGTGATCTAGTAGACATTCCTAAAATCATTGAAGAGGAAGGCTTTGAAGAATCAGATGAAGATGAGGAAAAGGAGAAAAAGGGCACCAAGACTCCATCCAAATATGTTCAAAAAAATCATAATGAAAGTGACATCATTGGGGATATAAAAGAAGGAATTTGCACCAGAAGAATGATGGTAAGTGAATCTGAACAAGTTAATTTCTCTTTGTTATCTAAAATTCAGCCTAGAATTTTTTTAGAAGCTAGACATGATGAGCATTGGGTTAAGGCTATGGATGAAGAATTAGATCAGATAGAAAAGAATGATACTTGGGAATCAGTGCCTAGACCAAAAGATCACAATGTGATAGGAATAAAATGGGTTTATAGAAATAAGTTGAATGAAAATGGAGAAGTAACCAAAAATAAAGCAAGATTAGTATGTAAAGGATATGCTCAGATTGAGGGAATAGATTTTGAAGAAACTTTTGCACCAGTAGCAAGGTTAGAGGCTATTAGAATGTTTCTTGCATATGCAATATTTAAAAATTTCAAAGTATTTCAGATGGATGCCAAATTTGCCTTCTTAAATGGGAATCTTGAAGAAGAGGTCTACATTGAGCAGCCTGAGGGGTTTATTCTCTCGAATATTAGTAATCATGTATGTAGATTGAAGAAAGCATTGTATGGATTAAAACAAGCTCTCAGAGCTTGGTATGTAAGACTTGATAAGTACCTGCAAGATCAAGGATTCAAGAGAGAATTTGCTAATAGTAATCTTTACATCAAAACAAAAGGTGAGCATCAATTGATTATTGTGGTTTATGTTGATGATATCATTTTTGGAGGAAATATTGAAAAGATGACAAAAGAATTTTTTGATAGAATGCAAAAAGAATTTGAGATGTCTATTCTTGGAGAATTATCATTTTTCTTAGGATTACAAATATTTCAATCAAATAAAGGAATTTTTATATCTCAAAGTAAATATGCCAAGGAAATGTTGAAGAAATTTGGTTTTGAGAATTGTGTACCAGTTGGTACACCTATGTGTACAAGAAATAAGGTGAGCAAGGATGAAGATTCACCTGTTATAGATCAATCTTTGTATAGATCTATGATTGGTAGTCTTTTATATTTGATAGCATCAAGACCAGACATCATGCATGCAGTAGGTATGGTTGTAAGATATCAGTCATCTCCAAGAGATAGTCATGTTTAGTTGGTGAAAAGAATATTTAGATATATCAAAGGGACATTAGATTATGGATTATGGTATCCCACAGGTAAAGATTTCAATTTAGTTGCTTATACATATTCAGATTGGGCAGGGTGCTTAGATGACAGAAAGAGTACAAGTAGAGGAGCTTTCTTCCTTGGTGATAGCTTAGTTTCATGGCTAAGCAAGAAGCATAATTTAGTATCACTTTCTACAGCTGAAGCAGAATATATTGTAGTAGTATTGTGTTGTACTCAAGTGCTTTGGATGAAGCAAACTTTGGAAGATATCAAGGTAAAGTATGATGAACCTATTTCCATTTTTTGTGATAACATAAGTGCTATAAATATTTCAAAAAACCCAGTAATGCATTCAAGAACAAAACATATTCCCATTAGATATCACTTTTTAAGAGAGCAGGTTCTAGATCAACAAGTTAAGTTGGAATATATTAGTACTACAGAGCAGATTTTAGATATTTTCGCAAAGGCACTACCAAAAGACACATTTGAGTATCTGCGAGAGAAGTTGGGAGTAACTTCCTTTACTTCCTACCATTGAGGTTCAACATCAGTTGAGGGGGAGCTAAGTGTTAGCTCTAAGTAGGCCCTTTGCCATTTATGTCAAAGGGGGAGAATAATAGGTACAAGTACAGGTAAATAGGTATAGGGAATAGGTACAGGTTGCTATAGTAAGGGGGAGTTACTGTATGTTTTTTTTTTAGATGATAGTATGTGCAGGTGATAGGATGTGGCAGTTTTAGGATTGAGGTTGCCATCAATGACAAAGGGAAAGATTGTTGGAAAAATTGATGTCAAAGGTTTAGCATTATTGGTGATAAAGGCCCCATTGCATTTAATGTTGTTTGTAATAAATATATCTTGGCTAATATGAGTTAATATTTATTTAATATTAATGAATATATTTTTGGTTGCATATGAGACAAAATAAGGGCCCATGGAGAAGTCAAAGAGCCATGGGGTAAAGACAAAATAAGGATGGGATGCATTTTCCCATGAAGAGTCATCTTGGGGAATTCCAAGAGTCACCAAGTGAAGATAAAAGATTAAGGGCGCAACTTCTCATGAAGGGACACTTTGAGGAATATGAAAAGTCACCAAAGATAAGGACAAAAGTGGGAAGACGTTTTTGATCATGAAGGGTCACCACATGACTTTTCAAAGGCTTGAATATGAAGGGTCATCCAAGATTGGTGCCATTTTCCATGAGGATTGAAGGGTCATAAAGGCGGAAGGCCAAAGGTCATTTAGAAAGCTATAAATAAAGGCTTGAGTAGCCATTTATAATGTGTAAGTGTGAGGTTAATTTGATATTGTATTATCTAGCATAGAAGAGCAATTGTGAGAGTTGAATATGATTTGTATTTGTTATATCTAGCTTAGATGAGCAAAGGTGAGAGAGAGGAAAGAGATGTTGTATTGAACTATCATTTGTTGATATAGCAACATAGAGAGATAGGTGTGTCGTATACACAAAGTGGTTGATGCTCATGTGGGTTGGTGCTCATGAATGATAGCTGGGTTGGTGCTCAATAAAGGGGTTTGAAGCTCCTACGGGTTGGTGCTCACGAATTTTAGTTGAGGTTGGTACTCGACAAAGGGTATGGTGCTCTTATGGGTTTGTTCTCATGAATATACTTGAGATTGTTCTTCGTGGTTTTTCCCACATTGGGTTTCCACGTTATATCTGGTGTCTCTCTCTTTCTTGTGTGATGTTTATTATTTGAGTTTTATTGCATATCTTGAATGTTTGATTAAGGGAAAGTTTTATAAGATATATATACTGATTCACCCCCCCTCTCAATATATTTTGTGCTTAACAATTAGTGAGTCATGTTACCTATAGATACAAATAGAGATAGGCCAATCTCACCACTACCATATATCCGTATCCTCATCTACTAAATAGAGGGGGGTGGGGGAAGGAATGAACAGGCCATACCATATCCCATATCTATAGAGTATAGAGGGGAAATATATAGTTTCTCTATCTCCCCCCTCCATATATAGAAAGAAATAGGTAGGGACCAAGACTGGGCACCAATCTAATATAGACTATTAACTAGACTACCGCATAGAGTAGAGATAGGGGCCATACCAACCATACCATATATAGGGGGCAAACCCCTATCTAACTAGATGGGTATGGTATAGAGGATGAGGGTGACCATATGTATATAAGGAAGCTTAGCATAGCAATATAAAGTTTATAGTTATCACTCAGGTCTATATACACATATATATATATGGGCCATGCAATAGCCTAGAGTTTTATCTATCAATCACACCAAATCCATCCACTCATCTCCACTACTCTACTATAGAGAGGGAGAGGTGAGACCTTCTAAGTAGTCCCTTCTAGTATACCATACCTATAGCTATAAAGGGGGGCAGGAACATCCATCATCCATTAACGTCTCCATCTCATCAGTTGATCTAACCTACTCATCAGCCTATATATATCCACTTTCTAGATGGTGCCCTATATAGGAATATGGGCCCCATTCACCCTATATATAGATATGGGATTCACCCTATCTTATCCTATATAGAATATGGGGGTTTCAAAGGGGCCCTATAGAGAAATATGGGCCCTATTCAATTAGATTAGATTAAGGGCTCCGAATCAAGCCCTACAACTATCTTCTCCCAAGCCCTATTCAAAGTCCATTTCCCCAAAGGCCCATACTTAGTCTAGTCTGATCTTATCTAATGCCCAACCAACTATAGGGCATCGTTACACCCATATATATAGAGGGGCCACTCCCATATATATATATATATATATATATATATATATATATATATATATATATATATATATATATATATATATATATATCTGATCTCCCTATGCCCCATATAAATTAGATCTCCCTATCCCCTATGCCCTAGACCATATAGAGATAGGCCTATATATCTATCTAGGGAAGGGAAGGGGAGGGAAGACTATATATCTATCTGGGGTAGGGGTAGTATTATTTCCTGATCACGCTTGGTGCCTATATATAGGGAGTCAAGTATCCCCTCACCCATCCCCCTTGCCCATCTATCTAGAGCCCTATAGATCCCAAATATTTTATATGGGGGGGAAGGTAGGGGTTTTTCCCTCTATGTGGTTGGGCCTTATATATCTATCTAAATATAGAGATAAGGGCCCACCCCCTGTCTATATATCTATGGAAAACTATAGAGGCACCCTTACTCATCAATGTTATCTCCCCATTGTCAGGATAGGGATAGGGAAGTCTAGTCTCCTCATCACCCTTGGAAATTAGTGTTGTCTCCCCAACACCCTATCTTGTCAATATCATATATAGATTCTTCAGTCCCAGATATATATATCACTGAATTCTATCTAGATCAGAGATGTAGAATAGAAAACTATCTCTTCTAATCTTAACTCCCCCATCTCCATCCCATCCCATCTATATGGAGAGGGAGAAGTAGATAACCCACTCTACTCTATCTCTATTGATCATGTGATGTATATAATTTAGTTCAGTTCTAGTTTAGTGACCAGACCAGTTTAGCTCCCATAGACATAGTGTTAGATTTAGATAGGGGTTGAGTCACTCATGTGACGTATACAGTTCTAGTTTAGTGACCCCCATATATAGGCCAAGCTAGATACCTATATATAGGCCAAGTTAGATAGTGATAGATCTAGTTTGCTGATATATAGATATGCTAGTTCTATCTAGTACCCTATACATAGATATGGACCTATATATAGATATGGCACCCCCACCCCATAAAAAGTATAGATATGGCCAGCCATATAGATATAGAGGGGTTCTTGTTCTATCTATAATATAGTATAGTATAGCATAGTATAGATGGATCAAGATTGATCCCATATAGATATAGAGGGAGTCTAGTCTATACTTCCATAAGTGATAATGATATAGTTCTAATCTATATATGTCATATGACTGATCTACCAACCATATCATATTCTAGAGGGGGCCCATATCTATAGAGGGGGACTAGTTTAGTTAGGTAGGGTCACCCATGTAGATATAGAGGGAAGAGAAGGCCATATTTCATCTTTGGCACTGATATTCCATACCATATCTATAGAGGGGAGGGGACCCTCATATAGTTAGTCAACTATTGCCTAGACTAACCAATCTGATATGATCTACCACATCCATATCTATAGAGGAGAGGGACCAAATCTTCTCTCCAATCTGCCCGCTAATGGGGAGGAGGGGTGGCACCATATTCCATATCCCATCTAGTTAGAGGGGAGGGGCCATATCTATGTTAGAGGGGAGGGGGGACCATACCAACTATTAATATAGAGGCCCCCATACCATACCTATCCACCATACCATACCATACCATAGATATAGAGGGGGTTGGTCAGGGTAAGGAAGGAATGGGCCACTGCCATATCACTATCATTATAGAGAGAGGGGGGCAAACTAACTAACTAACACTGGGCACTAATCATACATCAATTGATCGGCCAACCATACCATAGTTTTGATTTGATTAGTGAGTACATCATGTGACGTATATAGTCTAGTTCTAACCAAGGCTCTACCAACTAGATAGATAGTTAGGGGTAGGTAGATAGATACAGGGGGCCATATCTCAAATCCAATTTTGTGGATTATATAGATAGTCCAACTTATGAAGGGGAGGATGGGGAGCACTGTAACGATCACTATCACTATCCAAACTAGACTAGACTAGACTAGATAAGATAGTGAGTTGATAGCTATCTATAGAGGGGGGACATCACTGATATCTATATCTATATCTATATCTATATCTATATCTATATCTATAAATTTCATGGGGATGGGGATGGGGATGGGGTCCTCAATCTAGGGGTCCTTGATCTAGATGAGTAGGCTATCTATAACTAAAACTAACTCTAAACTTTAAACTAACTCCCATCTATAGTTTAGTTTAGTTTAATTTAGTTTAGTTTAGTTTAGTTTATATAGAGGGCCCCTCTAACTCGAGACATATATATAGAGAGGGGGGCCACCCTATAGATATAGAGGGCCCCCTCTCCTCTTTATATATATGGGATATATAGGGCTTAGGGGGAGACCATCTAGAGTTTATATAGAGGGCCAACCCTATCTTGGGCTAAAATAATTAGATATATGGGTGGCACAATATCTAGTTTTTTTGGCATATATCTTATCCCATATATATAGAGAGGGGGCAGTGAGTGTCTTCCATTATATCATGCATATAATAGATGATAGATATGGCCTAGATAGATAAGAAGATAGGACCCCTATCTATCCTTAATCTCTGATATCCTGTAGACATAGTTATAGAGGGGAAGGGGGGTGAGCATAGAGAATAACCCTCAAACCCTATCTATCTGGGCCTATCTAATCTATCTATGGTAGATATAGATCTATATGGGAGAGGGGGGTGCAGGGGCAGGCGAGGGGGCAAAGAAACTCTAATATAGACTGTGAGGGTATCTATCTATATGGGAGTGGATTGATCCTCACCAGTGTTTGGTTTGGATGGATATGTGTGGACGATGGGTTGGTTGCCCTATAGATATAGAGGCTTACATAGATAGAACCCTATCTAGATATAAGGTGACCATCTATATCTATCTATATAGAATATAGGGCTCCACTATAGACATAGATCTACATCTTATATAGGCGGTATGTTCCTTGGTGGGATCGAACCCCACCCCCCACCCCATATTGATTGATTGATTGATTGATTGATTGATTGATTGCCATATAGATAGAGTAGTGTATTTGGCTAGTGTATCTACCCCTACGATCCCCCCACCCCAGATAGAAATGGAGTTCAGGCCTCTGATCTAAGTGCCTAGTCATTATAACCTAGCCACCCCTAGATACTAGAATACAGAGTTGGCTCCCCCTTGGCCTCCCAAAGAACTCTAAATAGAAGTTTAAAATCATTTGTGTAGCGGCTCTTTTATTTTTAGATTTGGGAATGAGTAATGGCAGGAAACAGGAAATGGGTAGTCAATCAACCATAATTGGAAAAATGCCTTAGAGAAATGAAATCTCAAGCAAATGCATGCATCCTCATGTCAGCTTCACAGGGTGGTGAATTGTTTAATAAAATGCCTTAAGGAAATGTGATCTCATGGGGTGCAAGGGTAGTATCAATTAAACAAAATGGGACTCTTGTAAAGGCCTTGAATGCATTAGATAGAATGCAATTTGCATGTTTAAAGCTAACTCTGAAACTTTACTAGCATTAAATAGTGATGTACCCTGCAATGTTAATTTATATGCATTTTTATGAACACACCTTACAATGAATTAGTTTTGAATCATAATAGTTCATATTAAATATGTCTTCGTGCTATCATATTTATAGCATGCACTTATGATTCCCTACTCTAAAAACAACACACTTCCTGTCTCCCATTATGGTCCTCATATCTACAGTTGTTATTCTAAAGGAAATCTATAAACCATGCTCTAAAGATTCACATTATGTACCTTCCTTTCAGTGATGAAGAAGATTTTATGAACAGATTTTATTAAAAATAATACTTGCATCAATACAATAACAACTTACGCCCCTCTTATCAAGTGCCTAGAATATAATGATTAATGTGACCAACAAAATTTACCCAATTGCATATAGGTAGACTTGAATTTAGTTTTAGCCTCCAATAAAAAGTTCAACCATACAAAATATATGAAAATCATTTTGGCTTACCACTGCCAATCTTAAACACAACGTTATGTTTCGATTGAAACCCTTCAATGCTTGATATTTTATTTTTCACTAGTTAAATTTTTGTCAAAGATCACATCATTCATGTTCTAGGAACACCACTATGCACAATCTCATCCTGAGATTCCATTTATTCATTTCAACTTCAATCAGTTATCTCACATTCGACTTCATACTTTATTCTAGTAAATTTTACTTCTTTACAACTATGATAGGTGATGGGCGCACAAAATTACAACACCAATACAAACCATAAAAATGACCTGGCAGAGTAGGTGAGCAATGGATAAATTCTTTAACAATGGAGGAGAATGAGTTATAATTGCACAATTATTACCCTAATACAGTCATTTATTAACCATTTATTTATACAATACAATCATATAACTATCTAGTTTTCATATTACACAGTCATACATTAATTGGATAATATCATACAACTATTTAGCAGCCTTAAGGTAACATACAAACTTATAAAATGGTAGTAGGGTTGCACCTGGAGTTGTGCCATTCTCCATGGCATCCCCACCTGGCGTCCTCCTTCTGACCCTTAATATCTCTCTCTCAATGTCTACTCCTTGATAAGGTTGTGTCACTCTGAGCGAGTGATCTATGTTTTATAGCTTAATTCACAACTACCTGTAATAAATGCTTTCAACCTTTCCATTATTGAAATGGATAGTGTAACCCATGTGACAGAGATTCCAATAAAATCCCACAGAATCTTAAAATATTAATGCCAAGAAAAGATGAGGTTTACCATGTGAGGAATTTCATGGTATTTTTCCATTCAACCTTGCTTTTAGGAAAAGATAAGGTCTACCTAGATGGTGAATTTGATGGTATTTTCCCATTCAGTGTTGCTTTTTAAAGCTAGAACAGTTAATGGTTAAATAAGGAAAATATACATACATATGTGCTTGTGTTCTAATGTCATTTTGGTAGAAGTAGTGAATAACAATCCAATTATCCATGCCTCAAAATATAATCATACAATGCCATGCCTTCCACTACCAATCATGATCTCACATAACTATACGTAAAGGGTCGACTGAAGGAGGTTATACACATTTCCTAATTCATCACAAAGCCTTCCTAAAAAGGTTTTAATTAATATTACTTAAGTTTAGGAAACAAGGCATAATGGATTTGTTAAATACATACATGATAAGGAAAGTGTATGATAGATAATTATGTTCAATATATTATTAATTTTTTGTAAAAGATTATCTAAACCAAAATAAAGATATAGATAATTTTGTATTTTATGTTTGATTAATTGTATTTTTTAATTTTTTATTAAACATTACTCAGATTAAATAGATTATACATTTATTTTATCAATAATAATTCAAGTTTATTGATTTTACCTGGTGACACAATCAAACAATCATGTTAGGCCTAAATGGTTTTTATCATCCATCATGTTAATCTATATATCCATTGGGTTCCTGACCCAATGACTTATTACAAATAATTCTTATAACCAAAATCTCGAGTATGAAAATACATAAACATAATCACATTCATTTTATCAATAACCAAGGAATAAAATATTTTATGCATTCAACATAATCTACATTGTCTTATACATTGCTATGACTTTATAAATTTAATGTGTCCTCTACAAATATCTAATGCAAAAGTTGAGATACTAGTAAAAACAAATGATCCTTCAAACCAATTGGTGACTACTCATGCCAAGACAGACGAAGCATATGTCCATAGTTGTCATATAACCATAATGATTATACCCCATTTCACATGATTCTCTCTCTATTACTCATAATATGTATGTAATTCATTCTCTCTGATAATACTCTCCTTCACACCAAGGGAGATGTGCACTTGCGTCACAATAGATGAACATACCATAACTATCTAATTTTACAAAATCAAATCTACATAAATATAAAATAATAAAAACATGATGATATACAATATTAATTATTTATCATAATTTAATGACATTCATCTATATGAATGAAAATTAATACCCTTAATTGCATTACATTTTTAATAATTAGTTGTTCTATAATACATAAAGTAGAATAAGACATCTTTCATTGTGCAAAAGTAAATTAATATCCTCATCATTAATCATGTTCTATATTGTCATCATAGATAAGTGCTTTTAAAATCTAACACTGTAAAGTGGGTTGTGACATGAGCTCCAACATGATGAGTGTATATGTAAATTATATTATCTAATTTAACTCAAAAGTGGTATTGATATGCCTATCTACTATAAGCTTTGTGGAAGACACCATTCTTTTTTTAGAGATTTTCATGGATTCTTAAGGACCTTCGTTTAATATGAATACCAAAAATGTTTAGTTTTGTTTATTTGTGGGATACTTCAATTTTAATATATAACATTTAAATTGAGGTCTTCATATATGTCGATAATTCTAAAACTATTAAATCATACTTCGAAACAATGGATACTCAAATTATAAAAGAGTACATATCTAAATAACATAATCTAGATCCATTAAATAATATATATTATTGATTCCAAAATCTATTACCTTCAAATACTAGTAGGATAATTCTTCTTCATTAAAATTTTCTATCTTTTTTCTTTAAATTATTTTAAAAATACATTTAACACTCACTCTTTTTATATATGAGAATTATAAATTATTCTCTTTAATATCATTCACCAATCTTAACCTCTAATAGACATGAATATATGAAAATTAAATTAAATTTAAATTAAAGAAAAGTTGAGAGCCTTAGATAGTTTGGTTTTCTATGCGAGCATGGATGCCAAAATTTAGGAATTATTTTCATCTAACCACGTAGGAATCCTTTTTCGCATGTTTTCATTGTGTTAGGCCTTTAAAATAGAGACATATATTTTACTTATATACACTAACCACTGTAGTTCTGAGTTATGTAATCACAATTAACAATTAGTAGCCTTTAATATCAAAAATAGTACTTAATTTAGTAATCACTTCGTTTAAAGGACACATCTAATAAGCTTGAAAATGGGAGGGGTAATATGAATTATGACATATAGTGTAGATAATTATGACGCCAAACTCTCTGAATTTTCTCCATTGCAGCATAATCTTCGCAGTTGCAAGAAGATCAAGATGAGGTGCCATTCTTACTTTTCTATTCTTGTTTTTCTCTTTTTAATAAGTTTTTCTTCGGTGAGATCCAAGTTTCTCCACCGTGTAAGTCGCATTCAAAACCACATTTTCTACACGCCCCCAAGTAAAGACTCTGAGATGGATACGTTTGAGGTCTCATGGATCCATGAATTTTTTTTGGTGATAACATGCCACGTTCGTGGTGCACCCTTCTTTACGCCTACACCTCGCTATTTCCTTCGAAGACTTGCCCGTGACTTTTATTTGAGGTCAATGTAGATTGTACAGCTCTCCCTGACTCATCTAATTCATCCTAGTAACTTTTTCTTTAAGTCTACCGGCAAAACACAGCCCAAATATACTTACTTATCTTGCGTTTGAGGCCTTGGAGATAATTGCAGCACAATCTTCGCAGTTGCAAGAAGATCAAGATGAGGTGCCATTCTTACTTTTCTATTCTTGTTTTTCTCTTTTTAATGAGTTTTTCTTCGGTGCGATCCGGGTATCGATGGTATGGCTGCAATAAAGCCTCAAATTACACAAAGGGCAGCCCGTATGCTACTAATCTGAATCGAGTTATTACTGATCTGTTTCGCAATACACCTCAAAGTTCAGGGTTTAACACTTCTTCCCGTGGCCAAACACCCAACAAGGTCTATGGCCTTCTACAGTGCTTTGGAAACATATCAGCGTGCTCAGATTGTTCACGGGCAGCAAATGAAACCCTTGATGTATATTGCGGCAATAACATTGGTGGGCGTGTATGGATGGACTACTGCTTCTTGCGTTACGACAACTTTAGCTTCATTTCAACACTAAATACCGACACGTCTCTGGTCGGCAATGGGTGGAAGGTTACGAGCAATACGCAGGCCTTCAAGTCCACGACTTCCAGTCTTCTATCCAATTTGTCTGATAAAGCTTACAACCCTGCAAATAAGCTTTTCGCCGTAGGATCGGCCAACTACTCGTCTTTGGATACGTTATACGGTCTTGTTCTATGTTTGAGAGACTTATCCATCAAGAATTGCAGAGAATGCTTGTTTACAGCAAAGCAACAGTTGGAGAGATGTTGTTCTACGCAACCAGGAGCTCAGGCTTTTTTGGGAAGCTGCACAGTGAGATACGAGACATACCCTTTTTTTGATTCTGCAAAGCCATCATCGCCGCCTCCAACAATTTCACCATCTTCTAAACCTCCTTCCCCAGAAGCCCCCGGTCCTGCAAAGCCATCATCGCCGCCTCCAACAATTTCACCATCTTCTAAACCTCCTTCCCCAGAAGCCCCCGGTCCTGCTAATGCAACTTCTAAGGGGAAATCAAACAGTATGTCTAGCTACTTAGTTTTATTATTTCCAATTTTCTTCAATTATTCTGTTGAATATGATTGTTTGTTAAATTTCCCATGTGTAGATGCGGAAAACATGCCGATCTATTTAATTTCATTAAATGACTATAAACATTTGCTACGCACTACACAGAGAAGTCGTCAAAAAAATTACCCATTATATTGGGGCTTGTGGGGGGCATCATCCTGGCGTTAGTTATTTGTCTGATTGGACTAAGAAAAAGAGTAAAAGCCGCCGTTTTTGGGAGGCCAGTAACTCTAGTTACCCACAACGAAGGTGCTCCTCCTGACTTTTATCTCTGGTTTTTTATTTACTCTTTGTCTGATTTTAGCGTATCATTTAACTCTCTAACCTTACCTACTTTTGTAATGATACAGAGAGGCACGAATTTTCCCCTGAATCCGGCTTTTAGCGTATCATTTAACTCTCTAACCTTACCTACTTTTGTAATGATACAGAGAGGCACGAATTTTCCCCTGAATCCGGCTTACTTATGCAGGAACAATATTTTATCTTCAGCTTAGAAGATCTGGCAGAAGCCACAGAAAATTTTGATGACAATAACAAGCTTGGAGAGGGAGGTTTTGGTGTGGTATACAAGGTGGGACTACACTGTATCCTTGATCCGGAAAATACTGTACCCATGGATCATGAAGTCTGTTTGAAAAGACAAGGAAAGTTCTAATTCTGTTTTGATGTTTCAGGGAACAACAAGAGACAGAAAAGAAATAGCAGTGAAAAAACTGTCTGTGAGGTCTTCACAAGGTAAGAAAGAGTTTATGAATGAAGTGAAACTGATGGCCAATGTTCAGCATCGAAACCTTGTGAAGCTGTTGGGATGTTGCGCTGAGGGAATTGAAAGGCTGCTTGTTTATGAGTATTTTCCCAACAAGAGCTTGGACACCTTTCTCTTTGGTAAGTTACATTTCAACCTTTATTTGCTTTTAAATATTGCAGAGTTGTTTAAAAGGGATGACAAAAGTTTAAGAATTGGAGCTACAGATCCAGAAAGGCGGAGAGAGCTAGATTGGCAAAAGCGTTATAACATCATCATTGGAATTGCCCGTGGCCTTCTCTATCTTCACGAGGACTCAGAGACGAAAATTGTTCACAGAGATATTAAAGCAAACAACATTTTGCTTGATGGCAAACTCAATCCAAAGATCGCTGACTTTGGCCTAGCTAGACTTTTCCCCGACGATGAGACTCAAATCCAAACAAGAGTTGCAGGCACATAGTAAGACTAGGATCATGATGTGCTTTATATTATTTCAGATTTAAGTTAAGCTTTTTGTAGGTGTAGGTGACAGCTTTCTAAATTAGTGAGAGAGTTGATGTGGTGCAGCGGTTACATGGCTCCAGAGTATGCCATGCGAGGGCATCTGTCAGTTAAGGCCGACGTTTATAGCTTTGGAGTGCTACTGCTTGAGATTGTTAGCGGAAGGAAAAATACAGATAACCATTTTCCCCAGGAAATGCAAAGCTTATTAGAATGGGTAACAAACTGAATTTGTAATTATTCATTTTTAAATTTGGTGATTTTTTCAAGCCCAATTTAGTGAACTGATGATGTGTGATGCAGGCGTGGAAACTATACAATGGAGGGAATAATTTGAATATGGTGGATTCAACATTATCAGAAACTTGCCGACAGGAGCAGGCCTTAAGATGCATTCATGTTGGACTTCTATGTGTGCAAGCTGATGCAACATTTCGTCCAGCTATGTCGAATGTTGTTATGATGATCTCTAGCAGTCCAGTGACATTGCCAAACCCAACAAAGCCTGCATTCGTAAATATTAGCCAGAGCGATGGTCCAAAATCAAGATCAAAGTCAAGCTCAGGGGTTGATCGGGAGTATGAAAGGGGGAGAACATCACAGACATCTGGGACGACCACCTCATCTGCATCAGTGGTTCCTTCAGTAAATGAAACCTCCGTTACAGAAGTGGAAGGTAGGTGAGTTTTGAAAAATCAGAACTATACAGTGTCAGGGGTTAAATTTGACGGTCACCTTTACCCGTCAAGAAATTTTTTTGTGACGGTTTTCAAATTAATGTCACCTTGCATGTGACGTTCATTTTTTATTTTGACTTTCATAATTTTGTATAGAAATCAATTGAAGTTTGTTTTTATTACCTATATTGCAGAAAAAGAACATTCACTACGACTACACACATTACCTTGAGGATGCTCTATCATTGAAAGGGCTTGTGTTCCTATTTTCAATGTGAGATTGATCTAATGGAGTTTTAATAATGTATAGGAATAAATTGAATCTTTTCTATTAAAATAGGAGCCTTAAAATTTCAATTCAACAAATAATTCCCTAAACTAGTGGGTGCTGAAAATTTCCTTCAATAATTTAAGATTTTTTTTCAATAATTTAATGAAGTTTTTATAGGTTAGTATGAATGATTTTTTTAAAGATTTTATAACTGGTAAAAATATAAATCATTTGTTTACATATAATTCTTAAAATATCTTTTAAAATTTCTGAACATAAAAAATAAATAAAAATCCATGAAATTTCTATGCTAAAAAAGCTACTAAATTTCTTAACAACACGAGGTGAAAAACATAGAGTATTAAATTAAACTTACTCCACCCATAACAAAATAATCTATTTAGTATAGAGTCCTTGAATTTTGACTGGGGAAAGCATTATTAAAAAATTAATCTTAACAACAAAACCTCCAAATCTCTAAGTCTGAATACCAGAAAAACTATAGTTATTTTCTGCACTTGTGCCAAGCATCAATTAAATAAGGGGTTTTAGTTAATTCATGGCTCCTCGGGGTATAAACATATATTTTTTGGAATTTGTTTACAGCTATAAATTAAAACAAATAATGGCTTTTTAGCTACTTACCTCCTGCAATCTTGGTTATAGTAAAGAAGAGCGATATCCGTCTTTTCTTGATCTTTACCTCTCCTCTAACGTCTCTCTTTCATCCTCCTGTGACATCTTAAACTTCCCAGTAATCCCCCTAACTCTTCTCCTTAACGCCTAATTCAATCTCTTTTCTTATGCATCTTCATACAGTTATCTTCTTCTACCTTGCCATCGACCTCTATTTCCTTGGCTCCTCCTTCCTTCCAACTATGTTGTTCCCCATCTCCCTTACTTCATCCACCTTCCCTGTAACAGCATGCAGGTTTTTCCTTCATCGATTCCTGCTACAACTACCATCTCCTACCCATCGTTAACTCCAATGACCCACTCCCTAACCGTTGACCTCTCCTTTAGTTTCTTCCCCTTCATACCACCGCCACATTCTTTCCTTTCTGCGTCTACCTCCTTCTCCAACAACATTTCTTCTCTTCTCCCTGATCTCCTACGTCGACCATCTCCTCCAATGTATCTTTCACCAATTTTCCTCACTCCCTCTATACGTCTCCCATATGCTTCTTTCTTATTTTAGCATGCCTATCTTCTCCTTCTATCCTTACTTCTCTCTCCTTGGGTCGTGATACAACTCCAAAAACAATGCATTACAAATTACAATTTACAAGCTAACAGTTGCGCCTACACCACACGGCAATGCAATTATGCATATGTTTCCACTTTCCCCTTCTCCGCATGCCAGCGTGGATTTGAAATCATATGATAATTTTGTCTTCAAGGTTCAGGGAGCACTTGCAACAAATTTCTTTCTCAATGATTCCCAAATCCCATTCCCAATTTCCCACCGTCCAAGACTCCTAGAAAGAAATAAATGTTGATAAATTTACAGTGTGTGGACTGGGTGAAGTGAAGGCAAAAGGAGATTAGGTGAATTTAGATGGCAATTCAGTGAAGATTTAAAAACTTTGGCATGCTACGGTGCTCTTCTAATAAATCTACAAGACTTAATGTTATGGGGAGTCGGGAGTAGAGTGGTAAGACTATTGTAAATTTGAATTGATCCTTGGCAACTTCGCTGATTTAATGTTTGTTGTGCTGGCAGCCTCATTGCCAATTGGTAGCTGGGGAAAAAAATTTAAAATGTCGGACGGTTGACCACCGGTCCATCATTCAACCTCAAGGGCATATAGGCAGCCTTTAATAAAAACTTAAAATGGGTGGTTTTTTTTTCTGAACATCAATATGACAGGGCTTTAAAAAATTTGCCAGTCCTATGTTACGTTTAAAAAAAATTGCCAGTATCTTACGTTTAAAAATGTAAAAAATGTTTAAACAGGGATCAAATTTAACCCCTGAGTGTCCCTGTTACGTTCTTCTTGGAACCTGGTTTGGTGACATTTGTACTGATAGTCAAGTGTAGTACAAGTCAGTCCTTTATTATAAAGTTAAAAGTACCTAGTAGAGAAAACACAGTTTTAACTTTTAAAGTGGAAATGAAGTAATACAATCATGCTTATCATGTTTGCCAATGCTAAATGATATCAGTCATGTAATATTTTATGCATTATATTGAACATTGCACGGATTAGACACAGAAAGAATGACCCCGGCTTTCATTAGTTATTAAATTAAAATATTTTATGATGTTTGTATAATTAGGCGTTATTGGTTATTGGTATATTTTATAGTTTGTTAAATCAAAAAGTTGTTTATTTTATAATTGTTAAATCAAAAATGTGTTTGTGCTTTATCTAACATTCTAGGGTGTTTTGTGTGGATTTAAATGTTTTATTATTATTTTGATTTGTTTTGGTATGGACTTATATTTATAAGTAAAGTGATTTGTGTTCAAATTTCATAAAAAGAAAAAAAACAAATTTAATTGATCCAATTTCACATCTTATAAATAAGGTAATGGTTTGAGAAAGGCTAAAATAAATAAAAAATCTTTGGTTTATGTTTGTGAGAGGCTCTAATAAAAAAAAAAAATGTAAGTGCCTTTCCTAACATTCTAAATGCCTTATCAAACACCTCTATTTAGAGTGATGTTGTGGACATGTATTTATAAGATTGATCCAAGTTAAAAACCTATCAATAGCACCTAGGTGTTAGGAAACTAGATACTTCACAACAACAAATAACTAATAAACATAATACAAATTTGTAATAATAGAGATAATTAAACTAAACATGCATGAGACAAAACACCATAATTACGTGGTAAAACCTTAACAAAGCTAAGGAAACATCTACGGTGCAAGATATCATGCTTTATTAACTCAAAATCAAAAGATTGCATCGAACTCATCATAGATTACATGTGAACTCCACAAAGATAAGTACATCTAATTAGCAAAGCACCATTACGATTCCTCCCCCGAAAAAAATAGTGAAAAAAACACAATTAGGACTTTCCATCTAAAAATAGAATTTAATGGATTTCATCTTCTTGGAAACAGGGGTTTGACTCCTTTTAAGAAATGCCATTAGGACGCCCTGCAACAATAGTTGGGCGAGGGGGGGGGGGGTGGGGTTGCCTCCCCCAAACCCCCCCTTATCGAGGAGTGAGATATAAACCACACCACAAAGTGATCCAACATTTATCTTTGTTATCACATATCTAACACCAAGGAAGTTGATCCAAGTTCTCTCGTGATTTCTCACAATTCTAAGTACATATATGGAATGTGTGCTAACAATCCAGACAAGTCTAGAGCATTAGTGTATGATATTAGAAAACTTGTCACTCCTTGTGGTTAGAATGCACTAGCTTTCATTGCCATGTCTTTTTGCCTTGTGACTAGTATGCTCTTGCTTTATTTGTTAGCTCTTTTTGCTTTGTGACTATTTAATGTCAATTTTTTGTGTTAAGAAGGTCCAAATTTAAATTGAATTTGTCTATAAACACACAAATATTCTAATTCATTCAGAGAAGAAAATATAGAAAATTCATTTTATTGTTGACAATAATCTGTTTAGCACTTACACAAGCTTTTTATAAGAAACTCAAGCAATCATTAGCACTTTCATTGAAGTAGATAAGTTCATGCTAGATGCATTAGATTCCATTTTTATCATTGGTTTTTATTTTTGATATTATTACTATCTAAAGGTTTGATAAGTAGACAATGCTTAAAACCCCATATACCTCTTAACACAAGGCATCGTTATTATTCATGATATTGTTGCCCAATTAAGGCAAGAATAACTTTGTTTTGCAAGTGATAGATGTGAAAGATTAGAAAAATGGGTGAGGATTTTGAAGACCATAATTAGGGAAACACAATCATCAATTTGTTTCTTGTTTGTATGCATTTTTGTTCAAAATGATAGTCTATGGTCCAAACTATCTACAACATAAATATATGCTCTAGACTGCCTAGAACATATTGTTGATGTGTGTTTTATACACACCCTATAAATCCCTATGAGGTAACCTCTAACATTTTAGGATTGGTGAATAGACTCATTATAAGGCACTAGTTGTAGGGGATTTAGTTTTATAACAAACTGTTGGTGTAATAATAGTGAGTGATACAAATTGTTTACCATGGGTGGATTGCCTATGGGTGAACCTAGATCTACTTGGAGTGGGTGGAAGGATGATGATTCTAACTAAGGTGGCTAGGATTTCAAAAGAAACATCAAAAAGAGGAAAAAGAAAAGTAGAAAAGAGAGTCTATGGACAACCAAGGATAAAGTCTTTCAAGACTAGCACTTGAACTTAGATAGGACAAGGAATCTACCAATACTTATTGTAAGCCATTGTAGCTTACCAAAACTCAAATACACTGAAGAGTGAAAGGAACTAGAACATAATATACTCAAACATATGAAATTAAAGGTTGCCTAATTTTCAGATTGATATTACACATCTACAAGAGGGATTATGATCAACATGTAAAAGACATTCAAATCAACTATAGATTAAAATGAATGGTTGTTTTTAAAATAGATAACTTATACACAATCAAAGAACTAAGATACCATAATGATAGTATATCTCAAGTAATCCATAAAATTGAAGAAGAATCAATATTTACACATAAAGACAAAGTTAAGTAGAACTCTTTCAAAAAATTTATTAATTTGAATAGCCAAAATTCTCCTCCCTTTAAGACCAAGAGGTTACATATATTTATACGGTCAGGATGGAGAAGGCCTCATCTCTTCAAGCTTAGTATAAAAATATAAGTCCAAAATAGAACCCTACATTCAAAATCATGCAAAGATACATGTACAATGGTAATACCCATAATAAACTCTCCATTAAAAAATGCAATATGCATGTATAGTAAATAGATTGGGAACTAAAGATCCACCTTGGTAATAACATGAAAATTCATTATCATTTTTAAATCATAGTGTTGATATGGCATCATTAACTGCAGGAGTTGATAGAGTAACTGTAGTAGTAACTAAGACAAGGGATAAGATCTTTGTAAATCTGGGGGGCATTAACAACTAGTTGCATACGTGGAATAAACCCAAAAATTACTTCCTTGGGTTTTAACTATTTACCTAGTGCATAAGTTACATCAAACTCTTTGTCTATAATTTCAAAATTGAGTAATGAAGGCTTTAAATTTATGATAGCATCGATTATAAACCTTTCTTATTTAGCTGCTGAGTTATTGAATTCAATATCTAGAGCTTCTACTCTTGTTACTATGTCCTTAGCAAAACTAACCAATTATAATATTTCTTCATTAGTTTTATAAAAAAACACCTCAACTTCTCACTTGAAGTTATCTATAGCCACCTGGAAATGATTTTCAAAATTGAGCCTATTGAAAATTTCCTTTGTTTGGGTAATTATCCTTGTAACTATGATGTCCTCAAAAATATGTAGTGCCTCACACTCATGATGGATAAAAATTCCCATCAACTTCTTCATCTATTTATGCCAATTTAAGGAATCATCCCTTTTGGCAATCACATAATTCAAACACCAAGAAGTATTAGTGTTGGTCATGAGATTAAACTAGTTGAAATCACTAATCCTTGAGTACTGAACCTAAAAATTCAATATCCTTTATACATCCTTCATCCTATTCTCAAGTGCAAAAATATTTGTTCTACTGGCTTGACTGTCTACCTTGGAAACCTTGATGTTGTATAAAATATTGTATAGCTTAGTGGATGCACTTTGAACATTAGCAATAACTTCTTGAGGGGCCTATGTAATTTACATTTGTTGTCATATTTTTAATGATCCTCAATACTTTGATGCATTTCTTTCATTATTTCCCTTGTCGAATCCACAAAGGTATTGAAATTATCAATATATTTTGTAGGTTCATTTGCATTTCTCTTGGGCTTCTTTGCTAAAGAGAATAAGTATTCTCTTTTTTTCAAACTCCACTTCACATTTTGTTTTTAGGTTCACCATATCATTCTTCCTTACTCTTTGAATAGTCCCACTCTGCTTATCGAACCAAGTGAAGACCATGGGGAACTCAGTTAAAACTAAATTACATCTTTCATCCCTAACATTCTACATCTCTCTCATCCATTGGGGAATAATAAGTTTTTCTATTTGAACTTCTTGAGTAGGGTTTGATGATGTATAGGGTGGATGAGTTATTGGAAGATATGTAACCAAAGGATTTGGTAGGTATGCACTTATTTCAATAAGAAAGTAGAGAAGTTTCTAGCCAATCCTCTCCCATGGAGTTGTTTCCTTCATAGGGGTAACTTCAACTAAGAATCTAGTGAGACTCGGGCTTACCTCCATAGTAATTATTATTGTTAGAATGGTCAATTGTTGGGAAAGGGGATCTCTATTTGGGTCAACATTTTCTTGGGAATCAGGTGTTTCTTAGGACTAAATTCTCAAAATGGACTGTCTTGGGAGTCCTTATTAGTCTAAGAGAAGAAATAATATTTGAATCAATAGTAGTACTAATAAAACTAGATAATACAACCCTCAAAATAACTTAGGGTAAATTCATAGCTAGGATATCAACATTATAAACTAAATAAATAATGGAAGAGACTACCTTATCAATTCTTTGACTTTCCTCTTGTATGATGCCAGTTAAGGTTTCTTCCATTTCATGCTCACCCAAACTCAAGGATTTGGTTTTTTATAATTCATCCTCTTTATCACCTGGTTTTACAATGCCTATTTCTTGGTTTTCCTCCTTATAAGAATAGTTAACTAAAGATATTACTTATTTAGCTTCCCCATATTATTTTGTAAGATCCATTATATCCATTGCATCCTTTTCCTCTTTCTCTTCACTATCTTCCTCTATAATGGGGAGACCAAGTGATGGCATCTCTTTTGGTTTATTAACTTGGGATGGAGTAGGATAATACTTTTGATTCCTTTGATAGGTGTATATGGGGGGAATGTAAGGTGGATGAGATGGTAGAGTAGTTTTAGAAACAACTATGGTAGTAAGTTTGACTACAGTGCATGAAGTGGAAGGCATAAGACTTGCCTGAGGAGACTTAGGAAATTAAGGAGAGTTTGGAGTAGTTGGAATGGAAGAGAAATCCATTTATAAGAATTTAGTAAGACGTACCTAATTAATTATAATAAGGGGATGAAAAGGAGACATCATAAAACTTCTCTTCCTTTGTTCAGATGAGGAAACTACTAACATATCCCTTATTGTAGCTCTTCCTAAAACCTAAACATGGGCAGTTTTTATTGTAGAATAAACTTGAGGATTAGGAAGGCCTCTCAAAATTTCCCTCCTAAGCTAAAGATTGGATTAAATTTTTATACCAAATTCATCTAGTTTCCCCTCTATAGGATCCATTGAAAGGGAGGGATGTCATTCTTGTGGCTGAAAATCATGTGGTTGAGATAGAGGCCACTGCTAACTCCATGCATTTTCTACCTCTTATTCTCTTGCCTTAAGGTTTTAATACAAGGCTTGGGAATATATCATGGACATGGATTTATATTTCATCTTTTTCCATACCTTTGAATTATCTAAGGTATATAGGAAGAGCTGATCATGATCATACCCTTAGTGATCATATGAAACCTACACCTTCTTATTTTCCTAAATAGACTTGAGATGCCCTTTGATTTACTCCTAGGGTCCTATTACCTGAAAGGTACAAGCTATAAATTATATTGATTTCTATAATTTCCAACTTAAATAAAATGTTCCCTGATCACATATTGATGTCGCCCAATGCTCAAAAGAGTTTTGAAATAGTAAGCTAGTTGCCTTTGACTAAATTCCTTATTAATGTTGTTAAAGACTTGATATGCAATTTCATATTTAATTATAGTGTCTACAACATGATGTGGTAGCATTAGGGGAGATGTCCTTGTTCCTTCTACTTGGATGGAAGTTACGTTTAAGTATAACCAATAGTCTCCCATCTTGCCTAGGCTCCTTGTCATGTTTTTTAATAATCTAGGCATTGGGGTGCCCTATATTTCTTGATATATATGAGGATATATCTCATTACATATCCTTTTGATTTAATTTATATATCTATGAATGAACATGAAATAAAATTCTACTCTGACCCTACTTGTCAAATACTCATCTGAGGGTTGCCACTCGTAACCATAGGGCTTGTAAACTGTGGCCATAACTACATCAAACAGGTAAGACATCATATAGAAGTTTTTGTTAGTGGGCCTCTAATTAGGGTAGAGCATCTATTATTTTAACCGGTCATTTATAATCTCCCCAAGTTCCACCAATTGGTTAGATGTTAGGAGTATATCTAACAATGGAACCCATTCTCCCTGAATGCAAGTAATACTAGGGAGACCATATAGTCTATTCTAAATGGCCATGGTTATTACAATTACATATCTGAATTTGATAATGAAATTGAAGGAGATATCCCTTTGGGATTCATCTTATGACCTTTTGTAAGCCATTATTTTATCTTCCCCTCTACTATGTTGTGATCAAGCCAAACATTAGTTGAGACTTGATTATAGGCGGTCTCCAAACATGGAAGCTTAAGGTATCTCTAAAATTCCCTACCTAAAATATAAGTGGAGGTACTATTGACTCTTATAACATGTATATTATCTCTATAAATGTTTCCATTAATAAATACAACTTTAAATAGGTTTATACATGACATTACCTTAGGTTTTGTTGCCACCTAGTGGAGTCCTTACTCTTTAGATAGGTATTGGAGGATGGTCAGTTGAAGCTGGAAAAGATCCATACAGATAAGAACCCTGCTGATATGTTGACAAAGCCGATAACAAAAGAGAAGTTGAATCTTCATTTAAATTTTTTTGGTCTTTAAGATTGAACTTGAAGATGGGAAAACAAGCTAGAGAAACAAGACAGAATGTTGTTGTACAGGTATAGGTGCAGCTGTTTATCTCTAAGTGGGAGATTGTTGAGTTGTGGAGCTAAAAGCTTCACTATTGAGCTCATGTGGAGGTTTTTGGGATTAACCAATAACTGACATTGGTTACACAGTCGACTGGCATTGGTAGTATCGCCGACATCGGTCAAGCATAGACACAGAACCAACCGACACCAGTCAGGGGTCGACCGACGTCGATCAGGGGTCGACCGACATCGGTCATCTGTAGACTGAAAAAGAAGTTTGTGTGTTTGCATGCATTTCCAGAATTAGATTTTTTATAATTTTAGGTGAATAATTAGTTTGCATGTAAAGACTAATTTTAGTCTTGAGTCCACTTTTCTAATTATTGTTTGCCTTGGATCCTATTTAAGAGACCCATGGGGCAGTATTGTAATCAAAGGAAAGAGAAGGGAATAACAACTCGGTTATTGAGTTGGTTGTAATTGATTGAGAGAGATAACTCTTGAGAGATAAATAATGTACACCCAAGAGGTGTGGGAAGAGTGAAATTTCTTCATTGTATTCTGGAAGAGTTTAATACAAGATTGGTAATTTCTTGTATCTCCTATTATTTGCTATTTCTGATTTCTAGTTACTTATTACTTCTGGTTTAATTTTGTGTTTAGTTGCTTACACAATAGTAATCAATTGAGCTCTAAGGTACTAACATTTGGTATCAGAGAGAGCTACTCCAAGTTTCTAACAAGTGGTATCAGAGTGAGGTTAGTGTTTTGTTGATTACAGGATTCACTCACAGGGGTTTCTGATTGAGTGGGAGCAAAGCAATGGCAGAAGAAAGTAAACTAAGAATGGAGAAATTCAATGGAAAGAATTATCAATTATGGAGGATGCAGATAGAAAATTATCTGTATCAGAAAGATCTATTTTTACTGTTGGGTGGGGTTTCAAGTAAGCCCACAGATATGCAAGATGAAGAATGGAATGTTCTTGATAGAAAGGCTCTTGGATCTATAAGGTTGAGCCTGGCATAATCTATGATTTCCAATTTATCACAGGCAAAGACAATGGTAGAGTTAATGGATACTCTGGAAAATTTATATGAAAAACCCTCAGCTTCGAATAAGGTATATCTTATGAAAAAATTATTTAGTTTGCAAATGTAAGAAGGTGGATCTGTATATAGTCATCTTAATGATTTCCATGAAATTGTAAATCCATTAAATTCAGTCAAAATAGTTTTTGATGATGAAATTAAGGCTCTGTTAATCTTATGATCTTTACCTGAAAGTTGGCATAGCTTGGTAATGGCAGTTAGCAATACTGCATCTGCTTCAAATATCTTGAAAGTTGATGATGTTGTTAGTGTAATCTTCAATGAAGAAATTCACGGGGAAAAGCATAGGGGAAACATCAGGTAATGCTTTAAGTATTGAAATCAGGGGAAGGCAAAGAGAGAAAGGCAAGCAAGGGAAATCAAGGTCAAAGATGGAAAGGAGATCCAAATCTAGAAATGGAAAAATAACCTGTTGGAATCGTGGAAAGAAAGGGCATGCAAAGAAAGATTGTTGGTTGAAGGATAACAAATAAAATCAACATGAAGGTAATAAAGAAGCAAATGTTGTAGGTATTGTTGCACAGGATGCTCTTATATTTTCTTTGGATAGTCAAGTAGAATCATGGGTTTTAGATTTTGGTGCTTCTTTCCATGCAACCCAAAATAGAGAATTTTTCAATGATTATGTCCATGGAGATTTTGGAAAAGTTTATTTAGGGGATGGTGAGCCTTGTCAAATTGTTGGCAAAGGAAAAGTGCAACTGAAATTATAGAATGGCAACACATGGGTGTTGAAAGATGTCATGCATGTACCCATCTTGAAGAGGAATCTGATTTCTATAGGAAAGTTGGGTGATGAGGATTGCATAGTAACTCTCACAGCTGAATCTTGGAATGTTTCCAAGGGTGCACTTGTATTAGCAAGAGGTAAGAGAGTAGGTACACTTTATCTATCTACTTGTGTTACTGATTATTCTCCTATTTTATCTACTTCAAATGTAGATGCAAAGATGTGGCACTATAGGCTTGGTCACATGAGTGAGAAGGGAATGCATGTTCTTAAGTCAAAAGGTAACTTTTCAGATTTGAAAAGCATAGATCTAGATTTCTGTGAGCATTGTATTTTTGGGAAATAGAATAAAGTGAGGTTTCTCAAAACTGGGTCAACAAAGAAGAAGCACAAGTTGGAGCTTGTTCACACAGATGTGTGGGGACCAGCTTAGGTAGCTTCTATTGGAGGATCACAGTATTATGTTTCTTTCATTGATGATGCTACAAGAAAGGTATGTGTTTATTGCATAAAGAGAAAATTTGATGTTTTTGACACATTTAAGAAATGAAAGATTTGGTTGAGAATGAAACAGGTTTGAGATTGAAGTGCCTTAGATCTGACAATTGTGGTGAGTACTACAACAATAAATTCAACAGTTATTGATCTATGAGTGGAATACGTAGGGAAAAGATGGTTCCAAGGACACCTCAACAAAATAGAGTTGTTGAAAGGATGAATAGATCAATAATGGAGTGTGCACAGAGTATGAGGTTACATGCTGGTTTGCCCTTAAAGTTTTGGGCAGAAGCTATAGATACTGTGGTTTACTTGATTAACAGAGGACCTTCTACTACTCTGGATGGTGGAATTCCAAAAGAGGCTTGGACAGGTAAAAAGGTAGATCTTTTATTTCTCAGAGTTTTTGGTTCTAAAGCTTTTGTGCACATTGATAAAGAAAATAAAAAGAAGCTGGATGTTAAATCTATGCAGTGCACTTTCATTGGTTATGGCTTTGGAGATTTCGAATTTTGGTTGTAAAATTTAGAAACTAACAAAATTATTAGAAGCTGTGATGTGGTTTTCAATGAGAAGGTGATGTACAGTGATCAGCTCAAGAGGTTGAATAATTTTGAGCAGAGCAATCTTGATTTAGATGAGGTTATGATCCAAAATGAGCTCGTGGGTAAAAATCATCAGTCACAGGAAAACATAGGAACCAACATCGATCAAGTAGAGACCGACGTCGATCATGTAGTAACTGACATCAGTCAGACAAAGATTGACATTGGTTAGGTAGAACTGACATTGGTCGGGTGCAGACAGAGAGATGACCAGGATCGGTCACTGTCAGAATGAAATTTGGGCTGACAACAAGCTATGAATGAGTCTCAAATGCCCATAAGGAGAACTGTAAGGGTAAGTAAACCTCCAATTCGTTATTCCCCTTCTTTATACTATGTGTTGCTCACTAATGGTGGAGAACCAATTTTTTTTGATGAGGTAATACAGGTAGAATCGAGAAAACAGTGAGAGTATGGCATGAATGAGGAAATTGATTCCTTGGAAGAGAACCAATGTGGGATTTGGTTGAGTTTCCAGTCGGAAAGAAAGCACTAAAAAATAAATGGGTATACAGGTTAAAAGAAGGAGAGAATGGACAAATGAGACATAAGGCCAGGTTGGTAGTAAAGGGATTTGCATAGAAACCAGGTATTGATTTTGGTGAAATTTTTTCTCCTGTAGTAAAGATGACTTCTATTCAGAGTGTATTGCCTTTAGTTGCTATTGAGGATTTACATCTTGAGCAACTTGATGTTAAGACAATGTTTCTTCATGGAGATTTGGATGAAGAGATATATATGGATCAGTCAGAAGGTTTTGAGGTCAAAGGTAAGGAGAAACTTGTGTGCAGGTTGAAGAAAAGCTTATATGGTCTTAAGCAAGCTCCAAGACAATGGTATTTGAGGTCTGACAGGTTTATGATAGAGCATGGCTTTAGTAAATGTCAATCTGACCATTGTGTTTATTTTACCAGATTGGATAATGGTAATTATATTATCCTGTTACTGTATGTAGATGATATGCTTGTTCTAGGTTCACACATTCAGGAAATTACTAAGCTAAAGGTAAAATTATCTCACACATTTGCCATGAAGGATTTAGGAGCAACAAATAAAATCCTTGGCATGAGTATTAAGAGAGATAGGAAAAATCATAGGCTGATTTTGTCTCAAGAGGATTATGTGAATAAGGTGTTGGAGAGGTTCTATATGCAGGATGCAAAACCGGTAAACACACCTATAGCTAGACACTTCAAGATGAGCAAAAAATAGTGTCCTAAATCACATGATGAGGTTGAGTACATTAGTAGAGTTCCATATGCTTTAGCAGTTGGGAGCTTGATGTATGTAATGGTATGTACTAGACCTGATATTGCCTAAGTAGTGGGAGTTGTCAGCAAATTTATGGCCAATCTAGGAAAGGAGCCCTGGAAAGCAGTTCAGTGGATTTTCAGATATCTAAGAGGGACCAACAGTAGGCATTTATGCTATGGAGGGTCAAACACTTCTCTACATGGGTATGTAGATTCAGATATGGCAGGTGACTTGGATGGTAGGAGAAGCACCACAAGATATGTGTTCACTATTGGTGGAATGGCTATTAGTTGGATTTCAAAGTCGCAGAAGGTTGTTGCCCTGTCTACTACAGAGGCATAATACATTACAGTCACAGAGGCTAACAAGGAAATGATATGGATGACTCAGTTCATGGAAGAGTTGGGAAAGGAGCAAGAGAGTTGCAGATTGTATAGTGATAGTCAAAGTGCAATTCATTTGGCAAGAATTCAGCCTTTCATTCAAGAACCAAACATATACAGCTTAGGTACCACTTCATTAGACAAGTATTGGAGGATGGTCAGTTGAAGCTGGAAAAGATCCATACAGATAAGAACCCTGTTGATATGTTGACAAACCCAGTAACAAAGGAGAAGTTGAATCTTCATTCAAATTTTGTTGGTCTTCAAGATTGAACTTGAAGATGGGGAAATAAGCTAGAGAAACAAGATAGAGGATGTTGCTGTACAGGTACAGGTGCAGTTATTTATCTCTAAATGGGAGATTATTGAGTTGTGGAGCTAAAAGCTTCACTATTGAGCTCATGTGGAGGGTTAGGCTTAACTAGTAACTGACATCAGTTACATAGTCGATCAGCATCATCAGTATCACTGACATCGGTCAGGCATAGACACAGAACTGACTGACATCGGTCAAGGGTCGACTGACGTCGATCAGGGGTCAACCAACATCAGTCATCTATAGACTGACACCAAAGTCTATGTGTTTGCATGCATTTCCGGAATTAGATTTGTTCTAATTTTAGGTGAACAATTAGTTTGCATGTAAAGACTAATTTTAGTGTTAAGTCCACTTTTCTAATTATTGTTTGCCTTAGATCTTATTTAAGAGACCCATGGGGTAGTATTGTAATCAAAGGAAAGAGAAGGGAATAACAACTTGGTTATTGAGTTGGTTTTAATTGATTGAGAGAGAGAACTCTTGAGAGAGAAATACTGTACACCCAAGAGGTGTGGGAAGAGTGAGATTTCTTCATTGTATTCTGGAAGAGTTTAATGCAAGATTGGTTGGTTCTTGTATCTCCTATTATTTGCTATTTCTGATTTTTAGTTTCTTATTACTTCTGGTTTAATTATGTGTTTAGTTGCTTATACAATAGTAATCAATTGAGCTCTAAGGTACTAACATTTGGTATCAGAGTGAGCTACTCCAAGTTCCTAACATTGTTGCCACCTAGTGGAGTCCCTACTCTTTAATTGATAGCAAATCATCAATGTATTGCCTAGCTTCTAGAATGAGATGTTCTTTGATAGAGTATGGATAGACACACTCCACATCTTCCTAAAGCACTGAGTAATGTGGAAATTTGAAATTTAGGGCACTCTTCTCAAACATCATATCTTTATACTCTATTAATCCCATAAACGAATATGGGGAGGGGACTAAGGGCTTACTCTATTTTGAAGAAGAGGTCATTATTATTCTTTAGTTGTAATTATTTTGGTGTCTCACATGGTTCATTATATGCTTGTTATCTTAATAAAATTAGGGCTTGCTTAGTACTGGGGTAGCTCAAAAATGCACTTATTTGATTGAAAGAGAAGTGAATTCTCCTTAGTGAAGATTTTGCATATATCATTCATACGCTTGAGTATTAAATGTATTTATGTGACTTAAATGTGGATAATAAACTTTTAATTTAATGACCATTTCAATTTTAATGTACCAGTTATCTTTGGTAGGTGCACTTATTTTCCAAATGACAACCATTTATTATTTTTTTGTGTTTAGTCATCACTTTTGAGATAGTTGTTAATTACTCATTGATTGGCTCCTTTATCATGTTTTCAGTATTTTAGTTTCATTTTTTGGTCATTCCTCCCTCATACAATTTCACTTTTCAAATATTATTTACTTGGCCCTTTATATTGCTTCACTATATTGTACAGGCTTTGTGGTTGCGAGTTAATGCAATCAATCCACATGGCCTGATATCGGAGAAGATGAGATTAGACCATTATATTGTTATAAATTTCAACCATCAATATTCTTGTGGTTATGGGTTAACATGATCAACACATGTGGAGTGATCTTGGGCACATAAAATAAATAGAAGCTCTGAACCATTAGAATGTAGACCAAAGAATTGCTTAACCCTTCCATATATCCACTTTAACAAGAATGTGCCAAGTGTCAATCACTCAAAAAACCTAGAGGTTTGGGAGTATTAACACATGGTAATGAGGAGCCTTTAACCTTTTCTAATGAAAAAATTAAGTTTTTGAGTTTCTGCATTAGTGAGAATGTGTCATATGGAAAGTTCACGGAGTCCAAGAGCACAAAAGACTTAAACTTTTACCTATTTTTGAAGGATCTATTTCAAATACTTAGTGCCATTAGTTAAATTTTTAATATTTCATAATCTTATGAAGACTTGAATATATTTAAAATGTCTAAAGCTCCAATTGATGGGTGCTACAACCCTGTGGGGTCCAAAAGTATGATCCCAAATGCATAAGATTAATGATGTTTGGATGATAATATTGTAATTAAAAATATACCAAATAGTACATTGAAAGATTAATACAATTAGCTCATAAATTAGAACATCGACCTTGAAATAAAATTCATGAAAAATCTAAGGTTTGAAATGACTTGAGATATTAGTTTAAGCTTAGATTTTTATAATTTGAACTTGTGTAATGTTGGATTCTATGGGAATAGCCCTAGATGGAAAATGAATTACGACCAAATCATGGAATTTTAGGCTCATATATCCCTATAAAAATATTTTAAAATAATGTGTCCTTGTTTTATAATTTTAAAATGGGGTGTGTGTCTGTTAGGACACAACAAATGGCAACTCATAGGGGAAAATATTCCTGAGTATTTTGAGAATCTAGAATTTTAGAAATATATTATGACAAAAAATTAGTTTCAACAAAGAAGGAATAAGTAAATCTAACGTATGAAACAAACTCTTACTTCCTCATGTAATATACTAACCTTCCCATTCCTTTGACTAGTGTGTGATCTAGTGAAATCAATTTGTCTTGGCTATGAAGATTTTAACAACATCCCAAATAAACATTGTAGGTTTAATTTTGAATTTTGACTTTGTAACCAATGAAAAAAAATCCTGGGTTATTTCTCTACTACTATCCAAGTATCCATATCCCTAACATAGATACCTTTAGTTCCACCCAAATCCTTTCTCTACTACTAGCGAGACATTGATATCCTTGGTAGAGTTTACTTGAATCACCTATCCTCTATAGTTTGCATGGATTTTTTTAAACACATATAAAGAAAGGTGGGAACCACCTTTGATTAGGTGTATGGATAAGAAAATTTATTAGTCAATATGTCCCTATCTATGTATATCTAGTCTTATGTTTATCATCTTCTGCCCAAGTTTTAATTGGTGATAGTGTAATAAATCTTTAGAAATAGAAAACTTTTCTAAAATTTATATGAGTATATTAGATTAAGTGCCAATGTCTTAGTAATCCTATTCAATATAAATAAAACAAATTTCATTCACCATACATACCTCAACTCCAAAAAGTTTAGTATTCTTCAAATAAATTTTCATGAGCACTGATTATGTTCCCCTTTAGGTATCATCCCCTTCCTTTTAGCACATTTTTTTTTCTTAGTTTATGAAATTATTTGAGATAATTTTAGAACATATAAAACTAATCTATAAATTAGGAAACTAAGCTACTAAAATCAATAAAACTAGCCTAAAATAAACCAAGTGTAGAAAGCAAGACATTTAATCTAGAAAACAAGAAATCTAATCTAGAAAGCAGTGAATCTCTTCTATAAAGTAGTAAATATAATATACTCCTATTATAAATATCCCCTTATAGTTCAATTTGATGCATCTCCAATTGGAGAATCCATGAATTAATGCTTTAAAAACTATCCATTGACTATAAAGGTGAGGTCCTTACCTTGGAGGTATTTCAACCAAAAGGCATTATTTCCAAGGATTTAAGATACCTAATATGGTCAAATCTACAAGAGAGTGAACTTACACATTTTAATTTATTCTCATGTGCTTTATCCCAAAGGAACACTAGGTCTGAAATCTTGAAAGCCTTGATTTTGTATCTCTTGTCAAACCAACATTTGACAATATCCTGATGTTTTCTAAAGTTGTGTAGTGATTCAGTTATTACATCTTCTAAATGGGATATCTCAACTAGTCTATATGGAATTCTCTCATATTCACCCATATATTCTTACATGAATTGATACATTGGTAGCTTGAGAGTAATGGGTAAGACTGGTTGTCATCCATATACCAGTAGAAAAGGTGGAGCCTTAAGAGATTGCTTGTGCTTAGTTCTATATGTTCATAATGCATATTTTAATAAGAGATGCCATTCTCTTAGATTATCTGTACAAAAAAATTTATGACATCCATCAGGTTATTATTAGTCAACTCATCTACTACATTTCCTTATGGGTAATGGTTTGAAGATAACTTGAGGGTGATCTGATTGTTGTAGGCCCATTCTGTGAATTCAACAAATTAGAATGATGTATCATTATCAAAAACCAATGAAAAAGGCATGCCAAATCTGGTCACTATATTTCTTTCAAGTAAGTTGATGACATCTATGCCTTGAGAATTCTTAGTAGCAATGGCCTTTGTGCACCTAGTACAATAATAAGTAGCTATAAGGATGGACTTGTGTCTTATTGAAGAGTTTTTATTTATTACCCAAACAAAGTTTAGGCCCCATTGGGTGAAAGGATGTCTTTCTATGACTAGCTATAAGGGCATAGTAGCATTCACCTATCTCTTTGTAAATCCATGACACTTGTGGTAGAGTATAATGTGGTTATGCATGTCCTTGAAGATTATGGACTAATAATAGCCCATACTCAAAATTTTATGAATTATAGTATTGTGAGGGGGTGCCCATTGCCAATATTTTGATGTAGTTTATCCAAGATGTCCTTATATTTCTCTTATAAAATGCACCTTATGTAAATAAATTGGTAGTTATTTCTATAAAGGAACCCTTTCTTGATCATGTCATGAGCGCATTTGAGCAAAAGGGATCACTTTTTCTCTTTGTTTAATTTTAGAGAGCTTATCCCTATAAGCAGGTAGTGGATGATATGTGAATACCATTCTCCACCCGTTACCTAGGCTTTATTGATTTATTTAATTTGGATGAATGGGTCAATTTGAGTCATCATCTAGATGAGGCCTTGGCCTCTTACCAATTTAGCTCATTTGATTTCAAGGTCAAACTCCTAAAGTTTGGTCATGCACTTTACTCTTATTTCTCCTAGCTCATTTTGTCTAAGCATGAGTTTGATAACAGGATCAAGGATAATGGCATGTCTTATTTCATAGAATATAATGTCTAAATTTTTTGACAGACCTAATCAAGACATTTATATGCTTATCAATTATGGATTACTTCAGTTTTGCATCCTTTAGATTGGTGCTCATGAATGCAATGGGAAGTTCATTATCTTCCACCTTTTTCATCAGCACCACCATAATAGTATGTTATGAGTTGAATGAATAAATATTAAAATATTTATTGAAATCTATATTGATAAGGATTTAGGCCTAAGCAATTATAGTTTGATGTCCTAGAAATATTTCTTAGCCTCTATTGTCCTCTCAATTTTGGCATGCTATTTTAACATAGAATTTAATGGTTTGACAATTTATGCAAAACTAGAAATGAACTTTATCATGAGGATAATCTTTCTAAATAAATACTTTATCTCTTTCTCATTTTTGGGTGGAGTTATCATAAATATGGCATGGATGCAATCTAGGTCAATGGAGATCCCATCTTTGATGATAATATGACGCAACAATTTTTTTTAGTAACTCCAAGAATACATTTTTTGGGTTTAGATAAAATCCATATCTCCTACATCTATCCATGAATTTTTTTAGATGGTTTATGTGGTTGAATATATTCTTGGAAAATACTTTAAGATCATCCATGTAGATGATGATGCATTTTCCCACTAGTACCTGAAAGGTAAACTCCATCACTCTCTAGAAAGTGGCCCCCCTATATTGATTTGGTTGAATTACATCATTTTATACATAAATATTTCTCATTTGGTGGTGAAGGTGGTATTCATCCTATACTCTACTTCAACCAATACCTGGTTGTAGCCTAAGAATCCATCTAGGTAGAACACCATATTTGAACCACTCACCATCTGTATTAACTCATCCAAACAAGGTGGAGGAAAATTATCCTTTTTTAAGGTTCTATTTAATTTCCTAAAATGAATGCAAAGACTGATTTATCCATTTTTTTCCTTCCTATTACAAGGTTAGCTACCTAGGTCGAGTGCCTAATTGTGAAGACAATGTTGGCATCTGAGAGATTTTGTACTTCAATCTCTATAAGATGCTCCAAGATCAGGTTCACTGGTCTCTATCTTTGCCTAAATGGCTTGTGTTATGGATTTAGAAGGATGGTGTGAGTAATGATCATTAGATAAAAGATTTTTAGGTCATCATATATCCATGAAAAGACATCCTTGTAATTAATAAGTAACCTCTTCATCCCGTGCTTCTCATTTTTAGTACAACACAGACCTACATTCACCAATTAGGGAGCTTGGTTGGTCCCTAAGTTTTATTTGATAAAGTTAGACTTAGTTGATTTCATCTATTTATAAATTTAGGATTGAGGATCGATGTCAAAATATCATTCCAAAGAAACCATGCCCAAGTGGATTTAGTTTTCTCTTTATTGCATAACACCATATTCTCCCATATCTTCAATCTACATAGATTGAATATTTTCTTCGTCTATTATGTGGGCTTCAAAAGCCCATAAATTGTTTAGGAACTTTACAATTTAATAATCATCATCAAACACCTAGAATTTATCCACATTATCTAGGATAAAAGGGCATGGGACTAGTTCTACTAATTATTTTTGCATTTTTTATTCCTAGAGTGGTGTCAAAATGGCAGCAGAGGCTGCCAATGAATCTATTGTCTGATTATTTTCTCTTAGAATGGACTCGATGCTAAATACTTCAAAAGATTCAATCAAGTACCAATATTGATTCTTATATTTATTTAGGTATGCAAGCTTGAACTAGTACTTATTTTTGATCTAGTTTATAATTAAAATAGAGTCACCAAATACTAGTAGTTGCTTAACATTATCTTTTAATGCAAACTACAAGCCTAAGATCAAGGTTTTATACTCACCCAAGTTATTGGTGCAGGGGAACTATAACCTATAAGCAACTAGGTATTGGTTAACTTTTGGGTCTATCATACCCATTCCATAACCTTATTTTGAAAGACCTTAAAATTCATAATTGAGAAAGACCTTAAAATTCTTTTTCATGCAATTTTATGCCTACATGTGTGTCAATACAAAGTCAACTTGATCATTCTTGGTATTGTAATCATTAATAAGTAATTAATTTTTGGATCCCTTCTACCCTAATTTGATTTGCCACTCCTTTCTAGGGCATCCACATGTGGGATAAATCCATGCCCAAGTGCCCATTTAACATCTTTGACTAGTCTTAGATTAACAACAATCTATATGTTTCTGGAATGTCTATGACCAAGATGAAAATAGTATGATACACACATGGATTTGATGCCAACTATATGAACATGTTTATCAATTATCTAACACATGGGACTGGATATTTATCTAATTTTAGTACCACTCTTTTTGATTTATCAATAATTAAACCTAACTTTTGGTAGATATTTGTAAGCATCACATTGGTTGATGCCCCAGAGTCAATAAAGTTGTTATGAATATTCTTTCCAGAAAATAAAGTAGTTAATAAGAATGGTGGTAACCCAAGTTTATCTTTGCACATAATCATTGTTGCATGAGTAGTATTAGATTTGTCAGAATTTCTCCCTATTAGGGCCTTGAGTACTAGCTCTCTTTGTTTAGTGATTCAAGCCAACTCATGAATATTCTTATTGGATTTAATATTTTCCATGTCTTCAACAATATTATATCCTCCCTTTCCTTAATGCTCAAAGCTATGTGATTGATATTTATCCTTAAGAGGATATAAATTATCCCTCATAGGTGGAGTGGATTATCTCTCCTAGGATAGGGTAAATTGTTATTGGTATTTAGATATGGGGGGGGGGGGGGTCATGACACTATTATTAGGAGGTGGTGAAGAAGTCATAGGCTACTTGCTTCTTAGGTTGTATTTATTCCTAACTTATTGGTATTATTCAAAATTTAGAACCTCATCGGTGTCATCCTTAGGATCATTCTCATCTTCCATTGGAAAGGGGAAATCATAAGTCTCGAAGAGCATAACTTTGTTGGGGTACCCTAAATTTTTAAATGAAGATGGTTCTCACTAATGCGTAGGATTTTTTTGCTTCTTTGCATCCTACCAAATGATTTCAAAAGTAGTGCATAACTCAATAAAATATAATTCCCTATGTTTCATAGTTTTATGAACTCAACATTAGGTTAGAAGAGTTGCATCCATGATATTTATCTCTAGCATCATATTAGATGGAACATGATGCTTATAATTATTTATAGACTTAATTGTATATTTGAAACCTAATACTATGATTTTTCCTATTAGAGTTATGTCCACCTGTATTACCCACATGTTTTTTCATGTTGAGAAACTCATTACTCAACTTCGACACCATTATTTTGATGGCTAATAACTCTATTTTAGTTGAGTTAAGAGCATTGTCCTATGTGGAAGTGGTATTAAATAGTGTATAAGGATGACTTTGGATCTTATGATTAGGATCAAAATTGTTTAGGAAAATGGGATATTGATTCTAGGCAACATGGGTTAATGGTAATTGATTATGCACTAGATTTTGATTATGTGCCACAACATTCTAGGTTATATTGGGTATTAGGTTGAAAGCATATAGGTCCAATATTGAGGGGAAGCAATGAGTGAAACTAGGGGTATAACTATTTATCCACATTTATTGATTCTATGTAAGATAGGTGTAGGGTATCAATACCGGCATCCCTATGAAAAAGTACAATAGTCATGAGATCTAGGGATTTTTTATACTTTTCAAAGGCCAATGGTTCATAAGGTTAATAGGTAGATTCTAATCTATTGTACGTATTTTGAAACTGAATATTAAATTATTGGATTTGCTCATTGGGATCTCTCCTCATGTTGTAAAAGTGTTGATAGATGATAATTTAGCTAAATTGTGCCAAGAAGGTGTCTTAACATTTTGTCTATGTTATAATTGACCCTTCTAGGATACTTAGAAACTAGTCATAGGCCACTTATTGTAAAGTGAATGGAAATAGCCTAAAATCCATGTCTCCATAAGTTAAATTTAGGATCCCTAAAGTAGATTTGAAATCCTTTATATGATATTTTTTAGTCCTTCCTCCTAAGGAAGAGAAGGAAGGAAGATACTTCTCTAGGTTTTTAGGAAAATCATGCACCACTCTCATGATATTGATGGTTGAACTAGTCAAATAAGCTAGGGATTGAGGTGGAGGATTAGCCAAAGGTGGAGGATTAGCTAGAGGTGGAGGATTAGGAGGTGGATTTTGAATATGGGCCATCAAAACTATTGGAAGATAAGGTTGTCTTCTTGGGATGATGATTGAGCCCTAGGTATTCTATAAATTTCTCTATCAAACCTAACCTTTATATGGATCTTTAAAGGTGGATGTAATAGATTATTGTCTAAGGTTGACCTTGTTAATTATCTAGACACATCTAACATAACTCAACTGATATTTTAAATGGATATAGGAAGAGGTGTTATCCCTACTTATAGTGCCAATTTAAAACTTTTATTTTTGTGTGTTTTATACACACACACATAAATTATTATGAGGTAGCCTCTAACATTTTAGGATCAGTGAATAGACTTAATCCAAAGCATGAGTTATAGGGTATTCAATTTTACAACAACCTATTGGTGGAATAATGGTGAGCAATACATATTGTTTACCATAGGTGGAATGGCTATGGGTGAACCTATATATACTTAGGGTGGGTGGAATGGATATGGATGAACCTATATATACTTAGGTTGGGTAAAAGGATGATTATTCTAAATAAGGTAGGTAGGATTTCAAAAATGAACTTTAAAAAGAAGGAAAGTGAAAGCAAAAAAGTGAGCATGTGGACAACCAAGGATGAAGCCTTTCAAGACTATAACTTAAACTTATATAGGATAAAGAATATAAACCAATACTTGAGATAAGCTATTATCACACACAAATAATCAAACATAGTGAATATTTAAAGTAAATATAGCTCAATATACACAAACATAAAAAATCAAAGGTTTCCTAATTGTTAGATTGTTACTACACATCTATAATAAGGATTATGATCGACATGTAAAAGATATTCAAATCAGTTATAGATTAAAATAAATGACTATATTTAAAATAGATAACTCATACAAAATCAAATCACTAAGATACCAGAATGATGGAACATCTTAAGTAATCCAAAAAATTAGATAAGAATCAAGATTTGCATATAAAGACAAAATCAAGAAAAACTCTTTCAAATTTTCTATTAAAAAGAATAGCCAAAATTCTCCTCCCTTTAATACTAGGAGGTGACATATGTTTATAATTTTAGGATGGGTAAGGCCTCATCTCCTCAATATTTTTATAAAATTATAAGTCCAAAATAGAACATTATATTCAAAATCATGCAAATATGCATGTACAATGATAATGCCCAAAATAATTTATCCAACTAAAATTCAATATGCATATATAGTAAATATATTAGGAAGTAAAGTTTCACCTTTGTAATAACATGGAAACACATAATAATTTTTAGATCATAATGATAATGTGGAACCATTAATTGGAGGAGCTAATTGAGTAACTATAGTATTAATTAATGCAAGGACTTAGTGCTTTATTAAGCTAAGGGGCACTAACAACTAGTTGTATGCATGGAATAGACCCAAAATCCACTTAATTAGATTTTAACTCTTCACCTAGTGCATAAGCTACATCAAACTCTTTGTTTATAATTTCAACATTTAGTAATGAAGTCTTTAATATTTTGATAACATTGGCCATCAACCCTTCATGTTTGACCTCTGAGCTTCTGAATTTCATGGCTGGAGTTTATGCTCTTAGTATTCTATCCTTAGCAAAACTAACCAATTTTAAGACTTCCTTGTTGGTTTTATAAATAGGCCACTCAAATTATACATGAAGTTGTTTACAGCTAGTAGGAGAAGATTTTAAAAATTAATCCTATCAAAAAGTTCCCTTGTTTGGGTAATTATCCTTGTAACTTTCATGTCCCCCAAAATCTACAGTGCCTCACTCTCATGACTGATAAACAGTCCCATAAACTTCTTCATCTATTTATGCCAATTTAAGGAAGCACCCCTTTTGTCAATCACATAGTTCAAACACCAAGAAGCATCAATGTTGGTGATGAGATTCAACTGGTTGAAAGTACTAATCCTTGAACACTGAACCATAAAATTCAATCTCCTTTCTACATCTTTCACCCTATTCCAAAGTGTAACAGTATTTATTTTATTGGCCTGATTGACTTCCCTATAAACCTTGATGTTGTAAAACATATTGTACATCTTAGTGGATACACTATAAACATCAACAATAACATCCTAAGGGTCATATATAATTTGCATTTATTTCCATATTTTTAATTCTTTCTTAGTATTTTGATGCATTTATTTCATTTTCCCCCTATAGAATCCACAAAAGTATTGAAATACTCAATATTGCATATAAGGTCATTTGAATTTCTCTTGGGCTTATTTACTAAATAAAATAGGTTCTCTCTTTGTTCAAACTCTATTTCACATTTTATTATTAAGTTCAATGTATTCCTTTTCCTTAATCTCTAAATAGACCCACTCTACTTATCAAATCAAATGGAGACTATGGTGATATCAGTTAAGACCAAATTATTTCTTTCATCCATAACATTTTTCATCCCTCTCACCCATTAGGGAACAATAAGTTCTCCCATTTCAAATTATTGAGTAGGGTTTGAGTATGTATATGGTGGAGGAGTCATTGGAAGGGATGTAACCAAAGGAGGTGGCAAGGATGCACTTATTTCAATAAGAAATTGGGGAATTTTATGGCCGACCCTCTCCCATGGAGATGTTTCCTTCATAGGGGTAACTTTAACTAAATATCTATTAAGACCTAGGGTTACTTACATAGTCATTATTTTTGTTGGCATGGTTAATGGCTAGGGCATGGAGTTATCTATTTGGGTCAACCTTTTCTTGGGAACTAGGGGTTTCCTAGGTCTCAAAAGAGAAAGTGTGACTAAATTTTCAAAATGGACTGCCTTGGGAGTCCTTATTAGTCTAGGATAAGAAAGAATATTTGAATTCATGGTAGTACTAACACAACTAGATAATACAACCCTAGGAATAATTGAGGATAAAACTCATAGCTAGGATCTCAACATTGGAAACTAAAGAAGCAAAAAAAGAGACTACCTTATCAATTCTTTGATTTTACTCTTATGTGAGGCTAGATATGGTTTCTTCCATTTCATGTTCATCCAAACTCAAGGCTTTAGCTTTTTCTAGCTGAATATCTTCATCACCTAGTTTTGCAATGTTGATTTCTTGGTATTCCTCATTAAAAGGATAGTTAAACAAAGATATTACTTATTTAGGTTCCTCCTCTTCTTATGTAAAATCAATTATATTCTCTACATCCTTTTCCACTTCCTCTTCACTAACTACATCAATAATGGGTGGACCAAGCGATGGCCTCTCTTCAATTTTCTTACTTTGGGAGGGAGTAGGAGAGTCCTTGCGATTCTTATAATAAGTATAGATGGTGGGAGTAGAAGGTGGATGAGATGGAAGAGTGGTTATAAGAATAACTATGGTATGAATTATGACTAAATTTTATGAAGTGGATGAAGTAGAAGGCACAGGGATTGCCTAAGGAGACTTAGGAGATTGAGGAGAGTTTAGAGCAATTAGACTGCAAGAGAAAACCATTTATAAGAATTCAGGGAGACTTACATGAGTAACCATCATAATGGGAGGAAAATGAGTCATCACAAAATTGTTATTCCTTTATTTAGTTGAAGAAACTACTAACCTATCCCTTATAGTAGTTGTTCTCAAAACCTGAATGTGGGCACTATTGTTATAGAAGGAACTTGAGAACCTAAAAAACCTCTTAAAATTTATGTCTTAAGTTGAGGATGTAACTCTCTTTGATTACCATATTCATCTAGTTTCCACTTTGTATTCTCTATTGAAGGGGAGGGAGGTCAATAATATGGCTAAGATTCTTGTGGTTGAGATGGAGGCCATTACTAACTCCATGCATTTTGTGCCTCTTTTTTTGTTGCCTTAGGGTTGTGTTGCAATGATTGGGAGTATATCGTAGACATAGATTTATCTTTTATGTTTTTCCATACCTATGAATCATCTAAGGCATTTAATAATATCTGATCATAATCATACCCTTGGTGATCATATGAGATGTGTACCTTTCTTCCTGAATAGATTTGAGATACCCCCTTACTTTCATCATGTGGTCCCATTCTTTGAAAGGTGAAAGCTATTAATTATAATAAGTTTTAAATTTAATATCTTGAATAAAATGTGGCCTAATCATGTATTGATGTTGGCTAATGCTCATATGAGTCTTGAAAAAGTAAACCTAATTCCTTTGCCTTAATTCCTCATCAATGTTGTTAAAGACTTGATATGCAATTTCATGTTCTATTATAGTGTTTAGAATAATATGTGGAAACATTAGGGGAGATATCCTTATTATTTATATCTATATGATAGTTATATTTGGGAATAAATAGTAGTCCCCCATCTTAACTAGTCTCATTATCATGCTTTATGATAATCTAGGCATTGGGGTACCCTGCATTGCCTGATATATATGAGGATAGACTTTATTTCATATCCTACTAATTTCATTTCCATAGCTATGAATGAACATGAAATAAAATTCTTCTCTGACCCTATATTCCAAATGCTTGTCTAAGGGCTACCACTCTTGACAATAGGAATTGTAAACTATGGCAATCACTACATCCAATAGGTATGGCATCCTATAGATCTTATTTTTAGTGGGACTTTGATCAAGGTGGAACACATGTCATTTTAACTTGGAAATTATAATCTCCCCAAGTTCCACCAATTGGTTAGATGTTAGGAGTATATAACAATGAAACCCATTCAACTTGAATGCATGTAATACTAGGGAATTCATAGAGTATTTTCAAAAGGACAATGGATATGGAAATTCTAGGTCTAGATTTGAGAATGAAATTGGAGGAGATATCCCCTTTGGGTTTAATCCTTTGACCTCTTATAATCCATTATTTTAGCTTTCCCTTTACTATGTTGTGATCAAGCCAAACATTGGCTAAGACTTGATTATAGGTAGTCTTAGGATAGGAAAGCCTAAGGTATCTCTTGAATTCCCTACCTAAAATATAAGTGGAGACACTCTTGTCTATTATAAAATTAATAATATATCCATTAATGGTTCCATTAATAAATAAAACTTCTAAGAGGTCGACACATGACATTACCTTAGGTTTAGCTATAGCCTGGTGGAGTCCCTTCTCTTTGATCGATAACAAATCATCAATGTATTTCTTAGCTTATAGAGTGAGTTGATATTTGGTATAGTATGGATGGAAAGTCTCCACATCTTCATAGAGTGTCGAGTAATGTGGAAATTTGAAATTTAAGTCACTCTTCGTAAACACCGTATCTTTATACTATGCTAATCTTGTAAATGAATATGGTGAGGGGACTGAGGGATTACTCTATTTTGAGGAAGAAGTCATTATTATTATTTAGTCACTATAGTTATTTTAGTGTCTCAAATGGTTCATTCTAGGATTTATAGTTTTATAAAATTAGGGCTCGCTTAATGTCAAGGAAGCTCAAAAATTCACTCATTTGATTGAAAGAGTAATGGCAAAGTGAATTCTTCTTAGCATAAATTTTGCATATATCATTCAGAGGCCTTAGTATTTAATGTAATAATTCATTTTAAATGTAGATAAAAAAATTAATTTAATTCCTATTTTAATTTTAATGTGCTTTCCATCTTTAGTGGGTGCACTTATTTCTAAATGGCAACTATTCATTTATTTTTTGTGTCTAGTCATTGATTTTGAAGAAAATATCAATTTTTCAATGATTGGATCCTTTATCATGTGGTCAATATTTTATTTTCACATTTTGAATACACCTCCCTCAGATAATGCCACTTGTCAAGTTTTTATTAACCTGGCCCTTTCAATTTATTCACTATGTTGTGCAAGTCTCATGGTTATGAGTTAATGAGATCAAGCCATGTGGCCTAATCTCAGATCAAGGGAGATTGGATCATTACATTGGTATAAATTTTGACCAAAAATCTTCCCATGGTCATGGGTTAACATGATCGAGTCATGTGGAGTGATCTCAGCCACCTAAAAAACATGGAAGATCGAAACCATTAGAGTGTAGACTAAATAATCTATTAACCCTTCTATAGGTCCTCTTTAATAAGAATGTACCAAGTTTCAATCGATTTAAACCCTAAACGCTCAAGAGCATTAGCACATGGTAATGTGGAACCTTTAACCATTACTAATGAATAGATGAAGTTTATGTGTTTTTACTTTATCAAAAATGTGCCACATGGCAAGTTTGCTAGCTCAGGAGCATGAAAGACTTAAATTTTTATCTATTTTTAAAAGCTCCATTTTAAAGACTTAGTGCCACCAGTTTAGGTTTTAATAGTATGCAATCTTTTGAAGATTTATAAATATTGAAAACATCCAAAAATTTGAGTGACACATGTCACAACCCAATGGAATCTAAAATTATGAACCTAGTTGTAGAATATTAATTATCCTTAGTCAATAATCCTATGATTCAAAATATACTAACTAGTACATAGAAATATTAGTACTATTATCTCATAAATAAGAACATAAACCTTGAAATAAAATTCATGAAAACCCAAGGTTTGATATGACTTGAGATACTAGTTTAAGCTTAGATTTTTATAATTTGAACTTGTGTGATGCTCGGTTCTATGGGAATAACCCTAAATGGAAAATTAATGACAATAAAGTAATGGAATTTTAGGTTCATATATCCCTAAATAAAGATTTTACAATAATGTTTCCCTATTTATAATTTTAAAATGGGGTTTGTGTGTGTGTGTGTGTGTGTGTGTGTGTGTGTGTGTGTGTGTGTGTGTGTGTGTGTGTGTGTGTGTGTGTGTGTGTGTGTGTGTGTGTGTGTGTGTGTGTGTGTGTGTGTGTGTGTGTGTGTGTTTGTGTGTGTGTGTGTGTGTGTGTGAGAGAGAGAGAGAGAGAGAGAGAGAGAGAGAGAGAGAGAGAGAGAGAGAGAGAGAGAGAGAGAGAGAGAGAGAGAGAGAGAGAGAGAGAGAGAGAGAGAGAGAGAGAGAGAGAGAGAGAGAGAGAGAGAGGGTGCAACACAAATGTGTATGATTTAGACTATCCAAAATATTATTTCACAATGCAAGCAAGATTTTATATATTATCATCAAATTTTAATTTAGTTTTTTTATCACTTTTGAGCATGCATTTTCATTGTCATTTTATGAAAACTATCACCAAATCACAAAATAAAATAAAATAAGCCTAAACCTTACATGTCTTTTTATTTCTATAATTTCAAAATTATTTAATTCAATTAATTAATATTTTTATACATGTTATTTATCCTATTAAAAATAAAATTTGTGTTTATGTTGTAATTTAATGTAAATCCATTTATTTATATTATAATAGACAACTAATTTTAGTACAAACCTTATAATTGGTGGGTACATAGTAATGGGGGACAAAAGGGGGACTTAAAATAAGGGCTTATTGGCTTATTTGGGACAACATCATTCTTGTTTCTACACAAATGATTTAGATGTCTTTCTTGTTTTTTTGGAATTATAACTCCAAATTTGGCACATAGCTAACTACAACCCTGCATAGTCAAGATTTGCATTCAAAATTCATATCATGTTTGACTATATCCCTTACATTTTGCTTCTCTTTCAAGTCAATTATTAGTTTAGTATTTTTTATTCTTACATGTTTATTATTTTTATCTACTATGACAAATATGGAATTACTATTTTACATTGATAAAATGGTTGATATTTCTTGTGCAATAATTTTATATTTTTAATGGTTATTCACCTAAAATAAAAATAATATAAAACATAATGGGTAACCTGACATTCTTACATTCAATGTAGGATTTATACCTAATCCCCCTTAGGGTTTATTATTTTTCATCTATATCAAATTATGATTTTAGGGATTATTCATTCTCACAATCCATAGGGTTATTTTCCCTTTGTGTGTGGAATTTTTTTCATTAATCATGGTTTATATTAGAAAAATAGATGAGAATGATTTGCTTTTGCTGGATATTAAATTTTAAAATGTCAATTTTTTAAATGATAAAATAATTAAGCAATGTATTTTTTAATTCTTTTAAAAAAATCCTAATCTTATTGATGAATTGATACATGTGCTTTACAAAGAAAAGAATGTAAATATTTGTCATATAGACACCCTATGGTTTGTAATTGTGTTCCTTCATCTTCTATTATTTGTGATGTGTGTTTGAATCTTGCACCCATGAAAAATATTATTCTTATGGTTATTATCAATGGTAAGACTCAAACTTAAATGAACCTATTCAGAGTACTACCATTATTACACACAAGATAGTGGTTATGAGGCATGTTATAGGTAACTTAAAAATACAAATGCGTAATATTTCACTTCATTTAGAGACTTCCAATGCTAGGCTTAAGGATAAGATTATATATTCCCATCCTATTCCAATAGGTGTGGTTGACATGCTTCTTCCACATGACTTGACTATTCCAAACTTACAATTATTGAATGGTCATCGGGAACTTCAAGTGCACCTTCATGCAATATTTCTATCTATATAAAGTTATTATGATCATGGTTCAAAATTACTTAAGTTGTTTTATAGTATATCAATTGGTAAGGCCTTAGTTTGGTTCATTTGTTTACCTAGTGGGTCCTTGCATTCATTCCAATGTTTACAAGAGGCATTCCTAGAAAGATACATTATCAATAATAGACATAGAGCTACATTTTAAAGCATCCAATATCATAAATAAGGTCAAAATGGGGATATATATAATTACATCTTTAGGTTTCATTGTCATATGTACTCCTTGATTTATCAACCACGTGATATTAAAATACAACATATCATTATCAATAGTGTGTCACAACTTAAAAATCATTCATTTATCTTACTAATATGGTTACCAACCTTGTAGAATAAGGATTAGTTTGGCATAGGGTCTGTACCTCACCTATTATGGATTCAATCATTGATAATACCCACGAACCTACCATAATCACATCCAACACTTGGGTTAAGAAAAGGAATAACACATTTAATTAGACCCATCTCAAGTGAACCCAAATTATTTTTATAAAATTAATACGTCATTCTAAGAGATTATTAGTATGGATTTGTTTTAACTAACTCATATTCATGATATCAATTTGAATTATATGTCAAAATATTATTATACAATAGTATTTTATCATTTCCATCCATTAAAGGCCATTAAAGAGATTGATTTATTTCTTTTTAGGAAAAAATTAAAGATGTTGTCAATCAAGACAAGATCATGCTTGAATAATAAGCTTTCCTATTAAATGATTTTGTTTACAAATAAAATAAAACTCCTAAGATGTTTCAAAATAAATAAAATCTAAGACTAATGAGAAATACCAATGCACTCAATAATTATATTGTTAAATTGATGATCTAATGCATGATGATATACACTTAGAGTGTATTTATGACCACAAACATATGGATTTTTACTTAGACAAACTAATATGGGCTTCAATGCATACATATTTAAACATTACCATTTATATGACACTTTTGTTTATTATATTTACAATACATTTTTGTTTATTTTATATTATAAGACTTTCTTTTTAATTTTAATCCATGTTTGTGACTTGAGATTATTAATACATTTTTATTGTTCCACCACATATGATCTATTTAGATTGTGACACACTTCTTTAGAATTGCTACCAAATATTTAGTACACTCTCCATTATGACTATCTTATTTGATGATTTAGGTTCTTCTTGCCTATTATATGTTATTTTTATACTTAGTGTGTCATATATACATATTCGTGGCTACAACATTATGCCTTCAGGAAACTTATATAGTATTCATGTTTTCCTATATCTTGCATGTTGGATCCAACACACCCCATACTCATATCTTTTCTGAGGGGACCATCTTCATTTAGCATAACCCTTTAGTTTTTATATTCTTCCATGCTAATATGATTAAGTTTAATGAGTATTGATTGATAGTGTTGACCTTGATTAACTTGATCATTCATTCATGGTGATGATGAAGGAACATCCCTGGGCTTGTACAATCTTATATCAACCAAAAGTAGAGTGTAGTGGGTTTTCATTGGTTTTTAAGTTGTGAAATTATTTGTGCGAATTTGTTTACCTCTTGTAATTATATTGTAAAAGTATTCATTTATCACATAAAAATGTAGAGATCTTTTGATTGTTTATGTCATTCTAAAGGGACTATTAATTCACAGAAATGTATTGGAAATGGTTTTTTAACTATGGTAGGATTTAGCTGATGAAATTTTTTGAGGTCATAGAATATGACACTTATAACATTTTTACCAATTTTTAGACCATTTGAAGCTACCATGGAGGCATAATGACTATTAAACTATTTTTAGGTTTGCTTACTTGTGATTATGAATCTGAAGGAATTGGATGCTGAAACTTGGTGGGATCATATAACCTGATAGTTATTACTTCTAAAAAAAATTTAGATCATTTGGAGGCATCATAGAGGCATAACAACTATTACACTATATTTAAGTTTCCTTATGGTAATTATACAAAAATATTTAGATTATGAAGTTTTTTGGGTTCATATAAAATGATACCTATAATATTTGTACAAAAAAAACCATTTGGAGTTACCATAGAAATGTTATGGTTGTTTTTTTTAAGCTATGTCTCCATCACTGGGTATAAGGTTCATGACCTTGAGGTATAACTAAATTAATAATCATATTACCAAATTTGGATTGGTTTCATAAAATTTACTTTTAAATCTATGTTCTAAATTTCAGCTCAATTGGATATGTGAATCAAAAGCTATGATATTTTTAAAAAACTATTATTTTGCTAGAGGATATTTCTCTAGTATATAAAAGGTTCATTATTTTTTGGTAATTATAAAGAATTAATTGGATACTTAAATTTAGTGGGTTCATAAAAATTCTACTTAGAATATTTTTTTCAAAATTTTAGACCATTTAGAATTAATGCAAAAAAGTTATGGTTGATACATTATTTGTGGGTTTCCTTAAGGTATATTTTATTTAAAAATTATATTACTAAATTTAGAGAGGTTTCATCAAATTTATTATTAAACATGTTTTAAAATTTTTATATCAATTGGGTAAATGAGTCAAACATTATGATCGTTTTTGTAAATGGCCATTCTGCTAGAGGACATTTGTCCAATCTATACAAGGATCATGATTATGAGGAAAAGATGCATTAAAACTTAAGTTAATAAATTTGGAGTGGTGAAAAAAATGGATTCTAGGATGTGTCTTCTAAATTTTAACTCAATTGGATAGGTGGAGACAAATTTATGATAGTGTTTGTAATTATCACTCAACTAGAAAATACATATGTGTATCCTAATGGTTCACTACCTTGAAATAGATATACAATAAGATTTAGGTTACCAAATTATATTGGTTTATATAAAATGTAGTCATATTTATATGTTTAAAATTTTAGATCATTTGGATACACCAAGTTAAACTTATAGAAGTTTTAGTAACAAAATGTTTTCCTATAAATGTCACATATTGTCTAATCAATTACTAAAGTTGTTCTTTACATGTGATAACGTTTGTTTAGAGTTAAATGAAAAAATTTGGAGGGGTGATGAATAATAATTATTTTGAGCTATGTTTCAAATTTAATCTCAATTAGATGACTACACTTAAATTTTTGACCATTTTTGTGATTGTTAGTCAATAAGGATGTCTATGTAGTATGCAGATGATTCTTTGACCTTGCAGAAGAGCTGAAGTAAGAGTTAAGTTCCCAATTTTATAGAGGTGGAATAAACTATATCCTAGAATTGTGTTTCAAATTTTATCTCAATTAAATCATTTCAATTAAAGTTATGACCTTTTTGGTGACTTTTAGTCATCTGGAAAATGCTTATCCAACATGTAGATGGTTATTCACCTTAAAATAATGTTGAGGTAAGAGTTAAGATCCAAAATTTGTAAAGGTGATGGTAAATGTAGTCCACAAGTAGTGTTTCAAATTTTAATTCAATTGGCTTACCACACATGAAGTTATGTCAATTTTTTAAATTATATTTCATATGGAAAATACATGTCAAACCTATAGATCTTCCTTGGCATTGTGGTAAATCTACGTTGAGAGTTCAGTTCCCAAATTTGGAGTGGTGATGCAAGATTATTCCTAGAATGTTTTTTTCAAATTTAAAATTAGTTATATCAATGTAGTTGAATTTATAACCATTTTTAATTGTATTTCATCAGGAAAATACTTATCCACCATGAAGATAGTCATTTACCTTGTAGAATAGTTGCGTTAGGATTTAGATCACCAACTTTGGATCAGTAATATAAAATTTATCCTAAATTATATGTTACAAATTTTATATCAATTGGATAAATGGTGTTAAATTTATTATATTTTTTATGACTGACCTAGATTAATTTTGTCACGCCAAGTGATATTTTTATTTGTGTCTATGATTATAGGTAGTTGTACGAGGTCCAAATATTCATCTATCCAATCAAAGTCCAAGGTGTTTTTAAAGAGATTTCATTGAAATTTTATGGATTGATCATAAAGGAAACATGAGCTAGGACAACTAGAAGCATTAATCAATGACTCAATAATTATTGTCATTCATGTGAGCCTCGAAATCATTACACACTGATGTGGTTGTTCCTATTTGGACTGATGATCAGCCTATGGAAACAATTAAATATCATCAACTGTTTAGTCATTAAAACTTTAACTACATTATATATTTGATCCCTTTCAATTAAAACTCTTGAATGTTGTAGTTTGGTAAATTATGACATGTATGGATATTTATCTTTTCTATTATTGATTTGTTATCTCAAGAAGTTGAGTTGTAATTAGTTATTGTATTTAATTTTGGAAAGAAGGCCATTAAATATTAGTTGTGCATTAAGGAAATGGGTTTGATTAGCATGTCTATTTGAGTACCATTGCTTGCCATTGTTAGGGGTGATAGATTTGAGTATAAAAAATCTATTAAGATTGAGTTAGGATCTCACCTACCTTTCTTAAATTTTTTTTGATGGTTTGCCAAAGATATTGATTTGATAAGTTATCTATGAAAATACGTTTTTTGATGTTATTGGTGTGGAAGCAGATATACGATTAAATTATGCAACAACTAGTTTAATTAGATTTATGAGCTCATTATTATTATCTTAAGGCTTAGATTATTCATAGTGTGAAAATAGCTATAGGTTGGTGTAATTTATTTTTTTGAATAGAGTTATAGATTTCATGTTCACACATTATTCCTTTGGGTCTTGCTCATTGTGGCATTTCATTTTGTGTAATGGCTAGATTTGATACTCAATAATTTGATTGTAACCCATACTGATTTAATTTTTGAGTGTTGGAAGACCTATATTAAATCAAGGAAATATATTCTTTTTTACCTTATTTTTCCCTCTTTCTTATATTTTAATGATAAATGATCTACCCATTACATTATAAATAGTCCATTTGTAAAGAAACCAATAATGAAAGCCTAAATAATTTTGAAGAAATCATTAGAACCTTTGGTGGAAATAGATCAAAGCCTACCCATGCTATAATAACTTGGATTTTCTTGGCCCTTAGATCACTAGCAGGACCTAAAAATAAGTAGACTTTTATCCCATGGGTTGTTGGTTAATTTTATCCACTCATACTAGTCAATATAACAAGTTATCTTAGAGTGGGTCATAGTTTTAGCCTAATAGAAATTGACTCTAGAAGAAGGGACATTTTTGAATCTCTGAATATCTTGAGTCTTCCAATTACTTATTATATTTTAAATTGACATCTACTTCTCTTGATTTCCTTTGTGTGCTTAAAATTCATAATAACATAATTTGGTGCTATAAGGAGGGTCCTAAGTGCCACATTTCACATCTTATGATTTTTTTAATCCTAAAACTCTTATCATGTGGTTATTTTAAGCTATCAATTAGGTGAATCCTTTTTTGAGGGATCTATCCTTTTTATTTATTGAGTATGCTTAGACCCATACTAATACAGATCAATGTCTATGACCTTGGATGATGTTATAAGGATAATTAGATTTGGATCTAATCTAGAATGGATTGGCTCCTTGAATCACCCATAAACATTCCAAGAACTCAACATGATTTACCTGAGGATCCCTTTGATCTTCTATTAATGTTTCAAAATGATCATAAAAAAATAGACGAGGAACATATTATTGCCTACATATTGTCTATTCATGAGTTAAATGTGAAATTTTAAGATGTGGCATGTAGACTATTTTTGTTCACTTTAAAATGAGAAGCATATGATTGGTATTCAAGTTTATAACCTAACTCTATTACTATCTATAGGAGTCTTGAAAATTAGTTCATGCTTCAATTTAAAATCCCAATGGAAGTTTCTCCTTCTTTCCAAAATGTTTTATCTAACAATCAAAATAATCAAAAGCCTACCAACTTCACTATTATAGAGCCTATTTTGAATGAGCAACCTGGACATGATTTTTTGATGTGATTGAATTGGAAGAACACATTTTAGTTATCCAGGAAGAAATATTGAGATTACAAGAGCAAATAAAAATCCAACAACAAGAATAATCTAAATCTTCCAATAGTCCTCGACAATAAATTTTTAGTGAAATACAATATCTACACAAAGAGGATCAATCACAACAAGTTTCCAATCGCAGAGTGACTAAATAAAAAGAGCTCTCCTAGTGAGAAGAAGAAATGGTCAATGTTTTGGTTCATTAAATACAACTATTTGAGAATTAATAATCTTAGAGACTTTTATGCATAATAGCATAATCATTAATCCCCACATAAATATATACCTTCTATATCATTTACAAGAACATGAGGTAAGATCTTCTAATTCCAATGACAACATTCAAAATCGAGAACCAAATAAACTTCCTACTTATGATTACATTGATTCTGAGTTTAAAGTAAAGGGAATTGATTATCTTAAATTCATATATGCAATTTTTTTCAATGATGGAAGTGAGAAAAATCAAGAGTTTTGGAAGGATATGTGTGATTTCTATGGTTCTTGGCTTGATTTAACCCTAATGTGTTGTGGCATTTTGGCTGAACACAAATTTAAATTTATTTCTTCCATTGACCTAAATGTCACTAATAAATATCCAAGTCATGATCTCCCTTGAAAAAGTCTATATCTTGAGTATGGGGTATTGGAAAGGGTTTATCTAGAATATTTTAAACCTCCATAATATGATATGATCAAAGAGGATAAGTACTTATTAGATAAGGAAGAGAAGATATTAAATCTATTAAAGTTGTTTGATTTTAACAATAATGTAGTAATATGTTAGGAAGTTTTTCATATTGTTTTTTTAATAGAGTCTTCATGATTTGAGCTTGTTGCTCATGAAGTTTTTTTCAAGAATCATGATTTAATTTTAGAGGATGATTACAGTGCAAATGAAGATGGTGATTTCATTTACTATTCAGATTCTAAGTAGCATAGTCAAACCATAGAAAAAGAAATAAATAAGATGATGATCTCATTCAAGTTTTAGCTTACCTGGAGTGAAGCATGAAATTTATGCTAACTGATTATATTAGTGGTGAAGAGGTATAAATACCCATAATATATCTAATAATGACAAGAATAAATTGTGAATGCATAGGAAAAAAATCGAGATGATTTTTAGGTGACATATTTTGAACAAGACACTAAGGTCTTCTTTGATTACAGGTCTAATTCCACTTACCTATCAGGAGAGTTATTTTATGATTAATTATTTGATGTATTCATGATTTAAAATGTGAGTAACCTTTTTGAATTTATAGACCTTAGTTATACCTAAGGAAGTATATATCCTGATATTTTAGTATTTTCAATAAGAGTGGTTGCTTCCTCTATGAATGTTGATTTAACTGGTGGTTATTTTTTCCATGTATATTTTTTTACATTTGTCTAGTCATGGGTGTAATTGATTTTAAATTTTACATGGTATGCCATGGATATCATAATTTTATCTATAAATACTTTGAGGTGAATTCTTTCCAAGCCTATGTTCATTCTAATTTTATAACTGAAACACCTATTTTTTAAAAATGTGCTTTCTAATGAGTTTGGTTTTGTAGGGAGGAAATTAAATACCTTTTAAGATCATTTAAATATGTCCTTGAATTTATTAAGACACTAAATTAAAGGATATTTTTACTAGTAACAAGTAAAAATCATGTTGCATTGAGTTTACAAACGTACCTTCCCACCTAGTCTAGTTCGACTATTTTAGATTAGTGTACATAAGTTTCCTACTTTCATAGAATGGTTTTATTACTTTATGCATTTTATTACATATTTTAGCTTGATTTTATTTTTATTTTTATTTTTAAATTTATCTTAGTTTTGTTTCCTATTTTTCTATTTTATTCTGTTTCTTGACTTTTCTTGGCAACAACTTACAAAAATAGAGTACCCAAATATCTAAATCTACCCCAGTTAGAGTCAAAACTATAGTAGTACGTTAAAAATTAAAGTTAAGAAAAAAATATTTTAAATAAATGTTGTGTCTTTTTGTTCCCATAATCTTATAACTTTAAAATATTAACAGTAAAATATGAGAATTTTTTGCTGTTTAGAGATTAGAACGTGAATCATCCTTGAAATTCACATAGTCTACTATTTCTTTATGTATTTATAGAATTATGAAACCCTATGATTCAAAATATAATATGTAAATTTTATAAATGTTTCACATTCCTATTGAATCTATCAAAATGAACTTAATATAACATTTGAATCAAAATGCAAACATTGAATTGAGTTAGACATGTCTTTATAGTCATGACTTTTTTGAATTTATCATTATACCCATGGATTGGCCCCCAACCCTCAATGGATTTAATTATAAAATATTTTTTAAATAAATAAATCAAAAGGGAATAAAAAAATGTAAAATCCAATTCTTTATTTGAAAGGGTGATTTAGGCAATCTTCATCACAAGCATTCTAGCCTAGTTGGTAATGGATCAAGGTCATGAGTGGGACCAAAGGTATTTGTATCATGGATATAATGGCTAGCTAGTGTCAGAGTAATGCCCATGCCATTCCCTTGAATCCAAACATCCCAATTTCCCTTTGCATAAATTTTAATTATTTAGACAATGTTTATTTTTTTCTTATGAATGCAAGAGCTATGATAGAATAAATCACTTTTATCACGCATTGATGGTATTAGGTAGATCTAAAACTTAGTATGTCTCGTATTGAGGTAGATTTTAGTGATTTCATCTTTATAGTTTTGTCTAAATGATTTTTTTTTTGGTTTTGTGTTTCTTGTTTGAATTTGATGATTTACAGTCTAGGCCCTAAATATTGAATAATATTCTCATTGTGAAAGTCACCATTTGTTGGATCCAAGATGCCTCATACTCACATTGTTTCCTATGGGAACCCTCTTGGTTTAACATAGTTATTTTAATTTTATAATCTTACATACTAATATAAAACTATATTGATTGAGTACCACTTGATAGTGTTGACCTTACTTTAGCTAATCATTCATTCATGGTAATGATGCAAGAGCATCCTAGGGTTTGTATAATCTTGCATCAACCAAAAATAGAGTGTGGTGTGTTTTTTTAGTTTTTTGGCTATGGATTTATTTCTATGATATTGTTTACCTATTGAAATAATATTGTAAAATCATTCATTTGCAACATAAAATTTCATAGATATTTTGACTATTTATGTTAGTTTAAAGGGACTATTAAGTCATAAAATCTTATTATAATGATTCTTAAACTGTGGTAAGATTCAGTTGATATTTTTTTTAGGTCATATAATATGACATAACATCTATACCAATTTTAAGACCATTTGAAACTATTACAAAGGCGTACCAAGTATTAATCTATATGTAGGTTTCCTTACTTATAATAATTATTCAAAAGTAATTAGATGTTGTAACTTGTTTAGATCATATACCCTGACACTTAAAAAATTTGTATGAAAATTTATATCATTTGGAGTCACTGCAAAGGCACACTAACTGTTACACTATTTTGAGGTTTCATTACTTTTAGTAATACTACATAAGGAATTATATTATTTGGTTTTGTGGCTTCATATAAAATTATACTTATAATATTTACACAAAATTTTAGACCATTTTGAGTTTCCATAAAATTGTTGTGGCTATTTATTTTAAGCTATGTCTTTATCACTAGGTATAAGGTTCATGACCTTGAAGTATAATATATATTAGTTATTGGATTACCAAAATTTTATTGATTTCATGAAACATTTTTTAAATGTTTTTCAAATTTCAGCTCAATTGGATATGTGAGTCAAAATTTGTGATAGTTTTTTAAACTATTTTTATGTTAGAGGATGTATGTCTAATCTATAGAAGGTTAATGATTATATGGTAATAATAATAAAATAATTGGATGATAAAATTTAGTGGGTTTATATACAATTCTACCTAAAATATTTGTACAAACTTTTAAACCATTTTGAGTTATCATGGAAATGTTATGGTTGTTACAATGTTTGTGTGTTTCCTTACTTGTAGTGTAGTTGCATTAAGAACTAGATTAAAAAATTTGGATAGGTTTCAAAAAATGTATTATTAATTATTTTTCAAAAATTTAAGATCAGTTGTATAAATGAGTTAAAATTTATGATAGTTTTTGTAAACTGTCATTCTGCTAGAGGACATATGTCTAGTCTATAGAAGGTTCATGATTGTGTGGAAGAGAAATAAATTAAAATATTTTGAGTGGAGAAATAAAATATATCATAATATGTGTGTTCCAAATTTTAGATCAATTGGATAAGTGGGCCCTAAGTTATGATAGTTTTTGTAATTGTCACTCAGCCAAAAAATACATCTGTGTAACCTGACAGTTCACTACCTTACAGTAGAGGTATGTTAAATATTATGATACCAAATTTAATGGTTTTATATAAAATACATTAATATTAATATTTTTAAAATTTTGGATTATTTGGATGTACCAAGTTAAAGTTTTGGAAGATTAATAATGAACATTTTCCCTCTAAATGTCATCTATAGTCTATGCCAATGTACAAGGTTGTTCTTTACCTACAACAATGTGTGTTAACATTTAGATGATAAAATGTTGAGGGGTGATGAAAAAAATTGTTTTTGATATTTATTTCAATTTTATATCAATTAGATGACCACATTAAATGTTATGACCATTTTGGTGATTTTAAGTCAACTAAGATGTTTGTCTAATCTACAGATGATTTTTTGACCTTGTGAAAGAGCTGAAATAAGAGTTAAGTTACCAAAATTGGAGTGGTGAAATAAACTACATCCTAGAATTATGTTTCAAATTTTATCTCAATTGGATAACCTTAGTTAAAGTTATGACCATTTTGGTCACTATTAGTCATTTGGAAAATGCTTGTCTAGCTTATAGATGGTTATTGACCTTGAAATAAAGTTAAGTTAAGAGTTAATCTCTAAAATTTAGAGAGATGATAGGAAATGTAGTACATAAGTTGTTTTTCAAATTATAGCTCCATTGGATATTGCAGTTGAAGTTATGCCTATTTTTGTAATTGTATTTCATTTGGAAAATACCTATCCAACCTATAGATGGTCCTTAACCTTATGATAAATGTACATTGAGAGTTAGGTTCCCAAATTTAGAGTGGTCATGAAATAATATGATTCTCAAATTTCAACTTAATTGGATCATTGAAGGTAAAGTTATGCCCATTTTTTTGGATAGATGATGAGGGTTAGCGAGTCACTTTCCCTTTTACTAATCAAGAACAAAACAAAAGTACAAAAAATAAGGGATATAACCCTCGAGTATAAAATAACCAATAAGGATATAAAAAAATAAACCAATCCATGAAGGGCCCAAATAAATAATGATTTCCTAAAAAACCCTTTAGGGAGATAATAGATAAGAACATACAAAATATAAAAATAAAGGGTTACACCTCATCAACATTTAAATTACAACTTCAATAATGTTGCCACCATCAAAAGTGGTGGATATACCAAATGCCATCAACATAGAAGAGGAAAAGTATTCACCACATCCTTCCTCACTTATGTCTACCCTAGTTGGACTCCCACTCAATACCTCTTCAGTGCCACCTACCTTATGAGGAGTTGTCTTTGAATGATAATTCCTCAGTAAGCTAATCCCACATTTTAGGAGAATCCCTCCAATTCTTAGAGTAGTATTTATATCCAATCTATGCCTCATTTGTGTCATGACCACCCTATGGTGATATTGTAATCTTGTGGCTATTCTAATGGGAATTCTACTGAAGGGGTGACCCAAAAAGCATAAAAAGGAATTTGACAACTACCAAATCCTTGGTAGAGGATCTTGAACTAAACATTACCTCCATTGAGGCCATGGGGGTCTATAGCTATTTTAATTCCAATTTAGGAATGAATCATCCTTCAGTGCCTACGTGTTTTATGAAAGACTGTAAAATCTCCAAATGCTCAATTACCCTGTAAAACCTACTTTTAAGATCGTAGAAATACCACAGAGGGACTAGCCCTAATTTATCATGACTCAAGAAAATGATGGATTACTTCCTAATGAAAACACAAGATTTCACTATATTGTCCATCACTTCTTAACCCTAGTTTAGAATGTTATTAATATTACAAAAACCTACTTTCCAATTCTTAATGGCTTGAATAATTACTTGAGAGTCACCTTCAATTATAACTCGTTTAAACCCACAAAGAGAAATAAGATCTCATCCCAAGATAAAGTCTTGTGTTTTGGTATCATTATTAGTGTCGTCAACCAAATTTTTCAGTGTAGATCAAATGAGTGTTCCTGCACAATCTTGAATTACACATCTTACACTAAATACCCATGTATTTCCCCTAGTTTCTCCATCTAAATTCATTTTGAATAAACCTATAAGGGGTTCTCTAATCTATTTTGCCTTCCCTTCTTATATATTTGAACATTAATATTCACCCATTAATGGGGAAAGTTATGCCCATTTTAAAATTATCTCTCATCATAAAAATTCATGTCCACCCTATAGATGATCATTTACCTTGTAGAATAGTTGTGTTAGTATTTAGGTCACCAAATTTAGATCAGTAATAGAAAATGTATCCTAAATTATGTTTTCTAAATTTTAGCTCATTTGTATAAATGGTGGTAAAGTCATGATATTTTTGGTGACTGACCCACACTAATTTTGTCATGCCAAGTTTTTTTTATGTCTATGATTATAGGTGGTTACATGAGGTCCAAATATTCATCTATCCAATTAGAGTCTAGGGTGTTTTCAAATAACTTGCATTGAATTTTTGTGGATTAATCATAAAGGGAACATGATCTAGGATAACCAGAAGCATGAATAAATTACTCCATCATTATTATCATTAATGTAAGCCTTGGGATCATTGCACAATGACATGGTTGTTCCTCTTTGGGCTGATGATCAACCTATGGAAGTAATTAAATATAAAAAATTGATTAATCATTGAAACTTGAACTACATTGAATATTTTATCCCTTTCATTTAAAACTCCTAAAAGTTATAATAGTGAGGGAAATTGTGCCATGCTTGAGTCTTTATCCTTTCTATTATTGATTTAGTATCTCAAAAAGTTGAGATGTAATTAGTTATTGTATTTAATTTTGGAAAAAATGCCATTAAATATTTATTGTCCATAAAGGCAATGGGTTTAATTGCTTCATCTATTTAAACAACATTTCTTTCCATTATTAGGGGTGACAGATTTGAGTATAAAAAATTTGTTGAGACTGAGCTAGGATCTCACCTACCTTTATTCATTACTTTGTATTGATGGTTTTCCAAAGATCTTGATTTGAGAATTAATCTATATAGATAAGTTTGTTGATGTTGTTGGTGTGTAAGTGGATATATGATTAAATTGTGCATCAGCTAGTATAATTAGATTTGGGAGCTCATTCTAATTATCTTAAGGCTTACATTAGTCATAGTGTGAAAATATCTATAAGTGTAATTTATTTCTTTGAATAGAGTTATGGATATCATGTTCACACATTATTTCTTTGAGTCTTTCTCATTGTCTTGTTTCATTTTGTGTAATATCTAGATTTAATACCCAATAATTTGATTGTAGCACACACTGATTTAATTTCTAAGTGTTTAAATACCTATCTTGAATCAAGGAAATATATCTCTTTTTCCCTTACTTTTCCCTCTTTTTTTCATTTTTTAATGAGAAATGGTCTACCCATTACATTGAAAATAGTCCATTTGTAGAGAAACCAATAATGAAATCTTAAATAATTTTGAAAAAATCATTACAAATTTTGGTGGAAATAGATCACAGCCTACCCATGTTATAATCAATTAGAGTTTCTTATCCCTTGGATCACTAAAAAGACCTAAAATCAAGGGTTATTTCATCCTATGAGTTGTTGGTTACTTTTATCCATTCATATTGGTTAATCTAACAAATTATCTTGGAATGGGTCATAATTTTAGCCTAATAGAAATTGGCTCTAGAAGGAGGGCCATTTATAAATCTTTGATTACCTTGAACCTCCAAATTACTCATTATATTTTAACTTGACACCATCTCATTCTATTTCTCCTAATTTCCATTGTGTGCTTAAAATGTACAATAACCAAAATTAGTGTTAGAAGGAGGGCCATAAGCATCACATTTTAGATCTTCTAGTATTTTTGATCCTTAACCTCTAATCTTGTGGTTATCTTAATATAAACATTTGGTTGAACCTTATTTGAGGGATCTATCCTTTGTATTTATCAAGTATTTTTATACCCATAATAACAAAGTTCAATCTATATCACCTTGGACCATGCTACAAGGATCATTAGATTTAGATCTAATAAATAATGGATTGTCTCCTTGAATAAACCATAAACATTATGGGAAACCAACATGACTTACCTAAGGATACCTTTGATCTCCTCTTGATGTTTTAAAATTATCATACAAAAATAGTCAAGGAACATATTGTTGCCTATAGAGTGTCTATGCACGAGTTAAATGTGCAATTCAAATTTATGACCTATAGACTATTTCTGTTCACTTTAAAAGGAGAAGCATATGATTAGTATTAAATATTATTGCATAAATATATTACCAATTATAGGAGTCTTTAAAATTAGTTCATGCTTCAATTTAAAATTCCAATGTAATTTTCTCCTTCTTGAAGTTTTGCCTAACAATAATAACAATCGAAAGCCTAGTAATTTCACTATTTTAGAGCCTATTTTGAATGAACATATATCATCATTTTGGTGATATGATTGAAGTGGAGGATTTTTTTTTAGTTATTCAGTTGGAATTATTGAAATTTCAAGAGCAAATAGAACTCCTATAAATAACATAATTTGAAGCTTCCAATACTCCCATAGAACAAAAATTCAGTGAACTACAAGAGCTAGACAAGGAGGATCAAACACAAATTTCCAACTATAGAATGATAAAATAAAAAGAGCTCTGCCAACAAGAAAATGAAATGGTTAATGTTTTGGTTTAATCCAATCTAAATCTTCAAGAACTAATAATCATAGATCTTTTTGTGCCTATTAGCATAATTATTTTACCTCAGGGAAATGTATCCCTTGTAAATGATTTTAAAGAACATGAGGTAAGATCTTATAATTCTAATGAAAACACTCAGAATCAAGAACCAAATAAACCTCTTTTTTACAATTAAATTGATTCAAATTTTGAAGTAAAGGGAAATTATTATCCTGAATTCACGTATGCATATCTTTTTAATGATGGAAGTGAATAAAATCAAGAGTTTTGGAAGGACATAGATGATTTTTGTGGTTTATAGCTTGACTTAGTGAAAATTCCTTGTGGTATTTTAGATGAATACAAATATAAATTTTTTTCTTCCATTAACATGAATGTTATTAGTAAATATAAAAGCCATGATCTCCCTCAAAAAAGTCTATATCTTGAGTATGGGGTATTGGAAAGGGTTGATCTATAAGCTTCTAATCCTCTAGATTATGATATGATCGAAGAGGAGTAGTACTTATTAGATAAGGAATAAAATTTGTTATATCCATTAAATTTTCCTGCTTCCCAAAATAATTTAGTAACATGTCATGAATTTGTTCATATTGTTGTTCTAATAAAGGCTTCACAATTTGAGCTTATTGGTCACCAAGTTTATTTAAATAATCATGATTTCATTTTGGAGGATGATTATAGTACAAATGAAGATGATTATTTCATTCAGTATTCATATTCCATGTAACATAATCAACCCATATTAGATAAATAAATGAGGATGATGATCTCATTCAAGTTTCAAATTACCTAGATCTAACTGTGAATATATGATAAATGACCATGTTAGAGATGAAGAGGTTGAGATACATATAATAATTATAGGAATGCCAAGGATGAATTTTGAATGCATAAGAAAAGATGAAGATAATTCTTAGGTGATTTATTTTGAAGAAGACATCGAGGCCTTCTTTGATTGCATATCTGATTTCACTTCCCTATCAGGAGTGATTACTTTTCTTATGTATTTATACTTATAGATATGAGTAAAAATATTGAATTTATATACATTTTTTTATCCCCATGAAAGTATATATCCTGATATTTTAGTATTTTCAAGAAGAGTGGTTACTTCCCCTATGAATGTTTTTTTAACTAATAATTATTTTTTCCATGTAATTGATTCATACATTTATCCAATCATGGTTTTAATTTATTCTAAAGTTGACACGGTATGCCATGGATATCCTTATTTTATATTGAAACATTTTGAGGTGAATTCTTTCCAATCCTATGTTGATTCTAATTTTGGAAATGAAACACCTAATTCTTTTTAATGTTTGCTTTGTAATGATCTTGGTTTTGTAGGGAGGAAATTCAAATAAATTTTAATAGAATATAAATGCATCCTTGATTTAATAATGACATTGATTGAATGGATCGTATTAATACCATCAATTAAAAATCATGTTGCACAGAGTTTACAAACTGACCTTCCTAACTAGTCTAGTTCAACTATTTTATATTAGTGTACATAAGTTTCCTACTTTCATAGATAGTTTTATTACTTTTTGTGTTTTATTACATAGTTTAACTTTATTTTCTTGTTCTTTTTTTATTTTTCTTAGTTTCATTTCCTTATTTTCTATTTCATTATGTGTCTCAAATTTTTTTGGCAACAACTTACAAAATCAATGAAAGTGCCTAATTATCTAAATCTACCCCAGTCAGGGTTCAAACCATAGTAAATTGCTAAAAATGAAAGTTAAGAAAATGTGTTAAAGAATTTTTGTTTCCTTATGCTCCCATATGCCAAAAAATTCAAAAATTTTATAGTAAAATATGAGAATTTTCATCTGTTTAGAAATTAAAATGTGAATCCACCTTGAATAGTCACATAGGCTACTACTATTTTCTTTATGCATTTATATAATTCAAAACAATTGAGATTAAAAAAATAATATGAAAATTTTATAAACATTTCACATACCTATTGAAGCCATCAAACTACACTTAATACAACATTTAAAGCAAAATGCAAGCAATGAATTGAGTTAGACATGTCTTAACAATCATGAATTTTATGAATTTATCATCATACCCATGGATTGGTCCCCAACCCTAAATGGATTGAATAATAAAATATTTTTAAAATAAAAAAATCAAAAGGGAATAAAAAATGTAAAATCTAATTCTTTCTTAAAAAGGGTGATTCAGGAAATCTCCATCACGGGCTTTTTAGCCTAGTTGGCAATAGAGCAAGGCTATAAGTGGGACCAAAGGTATCTCTATCAGGGCTATAGACATCTAGATATGAATAAATGAATGACCATGCCATTCCCCTTAAGCCAAACATCTAAATTTTGCTTTTCAAAATTTTCTTATTATTTATACAGTGTTTAATTTTCCTCTCGTGAATGCAAGAACTATAATAGAATAAATCATTTTCAGCACACATTTATGGTATTAGGTTGATATGAAACTTAACATGTCACATATTGAGGTTGATTTTATTGTTTTCATATTTTTTATTTTACCTAAATGATTTGTTTGTATTTTTTTTTTCTTGTTTGAATTTGATGATTTACAGTCTAGGCATTGAATCCTAAACAACATTTTCCTCGTGAAAGTCACCATTTATTGGATCCAACATGCCCCATACTCATATTTTTCCTATGGGGACCCTCTTAGTTTAGCATAGCTATTTTATTTTTTCACTTTTGCATACTAATATGACTACTTTTAATAAGTACCACTTGATAGTGTTGACCTTGATTCACTTGATCATTCATTTACGGTGATGATACATGAACATCCTAGGGTTTGTACAATATTACATCAATAAAAAATAGTGTTCAGTGCATTTTTATTGGTTTTTACGTTGTGATGTTATTTTTGTGATATTGTTTACCTCTTTTAATGTAAAAGAATTCATTTGCCATGGAAAAACACATAGACATTTTGATTGTTTATGTCAATTTACAAGGACTGTTAAGTCATACAAAATTATTAGAAATGGTTCTTCAACTACAGTAAGATTCAATTGATGAAATTTTGTGAGGTAATAGAATATGACACTTACAATATCTGTACCAATTTTTAGACCATTTTAAGATACCATGGATGTGTACCAAGTGTTAAAATTTATTTATTTTTCCTTATGGTAATGATTTAGAAGAAATCAGATGCTAAAATATGGTGGGATCATAGAACCTGACACTTATAACCTTTATAAAAAATTAAGATCATTTAGACACTCTACATTGGTGTATTGATTGTTACACTATCTATAGGTTTAATTACTTTTGGTAATTCTACATAAATAATAATATGATGATGTTTTATAGGTTTATATAAAATGATACCTAAAATAGTTTTACAAAATTTTAGACCATTTGGAGTTACTTTATAAATATTACAGATGTTTATTTTAATTTATGTCTCCATCAAAAGATAGAAGGTTCATGACCTTGTAGTATAGTTTCATTAAGAATTGGATTACCAAATTTGGATTAGTTTCATAAAATGTAGAGTTAAAGTTTTTTTCCAAATTTTATCTCAAATGGATATGTGAGTCAAAAGTTATGATAATTTTTTTAAACTGTTATTTTGTTAGAGGATGTTTGTCTAGTCTACATAAGGTTCATGATTATGTATTAATGTTATAGAAGTAATTGGATTATAAAATTTGGTGGGTTCATAAAAAATTATACCTAGAATATTTGTACAATATTTTAGACCATTTGGAGATATCGCAGAGAAGTTATGGTTATTACACTATTTTTGGGTTTCATTACTTGTGGTGTAGTTGTGTTAAGAATTAGGTTACAAAATATTGATATATTTCATAAATTGTATTATTAAATTCATGTTCCAAATTTTATAAACTGGATAAGTGAGTCAAATGTTATGATAATGTTGTAAATTACCTTTCTTTCAAAGGACATATGTCCAGTCTACATAAGGTACATGATTGTGTGAAAGAGATACATTAAGAGTTAAGTTACAAAATTTGGAGAAGTGAAATAAAATGGATCTTATGATGTGTGTATAAAATTTAAGCTCAATTAGATAAGTGGAGACAAATTTGTGATAGTTTTTTTTTTAAATTTTCACTTAGAAAATATATCTGTGTAGTTTGATGGTTCATTACCTTGCAGTAGAAATGAGATAGTAATTAGGTTAAAAATTTTAATGAGTTTATAGAAATGTAGTCATATTTACATGTTTTAAATGTTAAACCATTTGGATTCACCAAGTTAAAGTTATAGAAGTTTTAGTAACAAATAATTTCTATAAATCTCATATATAGTCTGTATCAATTATCAAGGTTGTTCTTTATGTGTAGTAATGTGTGTTAAGATTTAGATGATAAAATTTGTATGGGTGATGAAAAAAAATATTTTTGAGATATGTTTCATATTTTATCTCAATTAGATCACCACATTTAATGTTATGATCATTTTGGTGACTATTAGTCAACAAGAATGTCTTTCCAATCAATAGATGATTTTTTGTGTTGAAGAGTTGTGGTAAGTGTTAAGTTTAAAATTTTGGAGATGTGGAATAAACTAGATCCTATAAATTTATTTAAAAATTTATCTCAATTTGATAATTTCATTTAAAGTTGTGACCATTTTGTTCACTATTAGTTATCTAGAAAATGCTTGTCTAACCTATAGATGGTTATTCACCTTGAAATAAAGTTGTGGTAATATTTAAGCTCTAAAATTTGGAGAAGTGATAGGAAATATATTCCATAAGCTATGTTTCAAATTTAAGCTCAATTGGATCATTATAGGTGAAGTAATGTCAATTTTTATAAGTATATTTGATCTAAAAAATACATGTCTTCCCTATAGATGGTACTTCACCTTAAGGTAAATCTACGTTGAGAGTTAGGCTCCAAAATTTTAAATGGTGATAAAATATTATGCCTATAATTTATGTTTAAAATTTAAACTCAATTAAATAACTTTAGGTTAATTTATTCCCTTTCTTAAATTGTCTTTCATATCAAAAATACATATCCACTCTATAGATAGTATTTACCTTATAAAAGAGTTTCTTTAGGATTTAGGTCACCATATTTGGATCATTAATATAGAATGTATCCTAAATTATGTGTTCCAAATTTTAGCTCAATTAGATAAATGGTGGTAATGTTATGATATTTTTAGTGAATGACCCTGACTAATTTTGTCATGCCAAGTATTTTTTTGTTTGTTTATGTTTACAAGTTGTTTCATGGGATCCAAATATTTAGCTAGCCAATTAAAGTCAAGGGTGAATTTAAATAAATTACATTGAAATTTTATGGATTAATCATAAAGTGAACATGAGCAAGGACAACTAGAAGTGAAAATTAATAACTCCATTTTTATTATACATGTGAGGCTTGGGGTCATTACACAATGATGTGGTTATTCCTCTTTGGACTGATGATCAATTTGTGGAAGGAATTAAACATTAGTAACTTGCCAGCCATTTAAAATTGAACTAAAATTAATATTTAATCCCTTTCATTTAAAATTATTGAATGTTATTTTAATCTATAAATTTGTGCCATGTCTGGATCTGTATCCTTTCTATTATTGATTTGTTATGTCAAGAAGATGAGTTATAATTAATTATTGTATTTAATTTTGGAAATAAGGCAATTGAATATTGGTTGTGCATCATGACAATGGGTTTGATTGCTTTGTCGATTTAAGAAGCATTGTTTGCCATTGTTAGGGGTGATAGATTTGAGTATAAAATATTTGTTGAGACTGAGTCAAGATCTCATCTACCTTTTTTTATTATTTTGTCTTTATGGTTTGAAAAATATATTTATTTAATAAGTAATTTATGCAAATAAGTTTTATGATTTTTTTGTTGTGTAAGTAGATATACAATTAAATTATGCAATAGCTAGTTTAATTGGATTTGGGAGCTCATTCTAACTACATTAAGGCTTACATTAGTCATGGTGTAAAAATAACTACACATTGAGGTAATTTATTTCTTTGAATAGAGGTTTAGATTTCATGTTCACAGATTATTTCTTTGAGTCTCTCTCATTGTGGTTTTTCATTTTGTGTAATAGCTAGATTTGATACCCAATAATTTGATTACAACCCATACTGATTTAATTTCTGAGTGACTGAAGACTTGTCTTGAATCAAGGAATTTTATCTCTTTTTTCCCTACTTTTCCCTCTTTTTTACATTTTTTTAATGAGAAATGGTCTACCAATTACATTATAAATATTCCATTTGTAGAGAAACCAAAAATGACAACTTAAATAATTTTGAATAAATATTTAGAACCTTTGCTGGAAATAGATCACAACCTAGCCATGCTATAATTAATTTGACTTTATTGGTCCTTGGATTACCATAAAGTCCTAAAAATAAGGGATATTTTATCCCATGAGTTTTTGATTACTTTTGTCCACTCGTATTAGCCAATCCAATAAGTTATCTTAGAGTGGGTCATAATTTTAGCCTAAAAAAATTGGTGTTATAAGGAGGCCCATTTATGAATCTATAAATATCTTGATCCTCTAAATTACGTATTGGATTTTAACTTGACACCCTCTCCTTCTACTTCTCCCAATTTCCATTGTGTCCTTAAAATGCACACTAAAAAAATTGGTGCTAGAAGGAGTGGAAGCACCACATTCCATATCTTTTGGTCTTTTTGATCCTAAAGATTTGATCTTTTGGTTATTTCAATCTATTTATTGAGTGAAGAGTTTTTTTGAGTGAGCCATTGTTTATATTTATTGAGTATTCTTAGACCCATATTAATAGAGATCAGTGTCTATCACATTGGACAACACTACAAGGATGATTAGAACTAGATCTAATGTATAATGGATTGGTTCCTTGAATCAACCATAAACATTTAGGGAAATCAACATGACTTACCTAAATATCCATTTGATCTCCTCCCAGTGTTTCAAAGTGATCATACAAAAAAATCTAAAGAACATATTCTTGCCTATAGACTATATATGCATGAGTTAAGTGTGTAATTTGAATATGTGTTCTATCGACTATTTGCATTCAATTTAAAATGAGAAGCATATGATTGCTATTAAATATTGTCACCTAAATCTATTATTCATTATAGGAGTATTGAAAATAAATTCTTGCTTCAATTTAAAATCCCAATGGTAGTTTCACCTTCTTTCCTAAATGTTTTGTCTAACAATCAGAATGATCAAGAGCTTGACAACTTCACTATTATAGAGCTTATTTTAAATGAGAAACATAATCTTGATTTTGGTGATATGGTTGAAGTGGAAGAACACATTTTAGTTATTAAATAGGAAATCTTGAAATTTCAAGATCAACTATAACTCCAACAACAACAAGAATCTAAAGATTCTAATAGTCCCCTAGAAGAAAAATTCAATGAACTACAATAGCTAGACAACAAGGATCAAAAACACAAGTTTCTAGATGTATATTGACTAAATAAAAAGAGATATCCTAGTGAGAAGAATAAATGGTCAATTTTTTTGTTGTATTCAATCTAAATCTTTAATAACTGGTAATCTAATACCCTTTTGTGCCCAATAGCACAATCATTAAACCCTAAGTAAATGTATCCCTTGTATATGATTTACAATAACATGAGGTACGCTTTTCTAACTATAATGAAAATACTCAAAATTAAGAACTAGGTAAACCTCTTATTTATGATTACATTGATTATAATTTTGAAGTAAAAGGAAATGATTATCATGAATTCATGTATGCAGATCTTTTCAATGATGGAAGTGAAGAAAATCAAGAGTTTTGGAAGGACATGTATTCTTTTTATGGTTTCTAGCTTTATTTAACCCTAATGCCTTGTGGAATTTTGGATGAATACAAATTTGAATTTATTTATTCCATTGACCTGAATGTCATTAGTAAATATCCAATCCATGATCTCCCTCAAAAAATTCTATATCTTAAGTATGGGTATTGGAAAGGGTTGATTTGAAAAGCTTCTAATCCTCCATATTATGATATCATCAAAGAAGACAATTACCTATTAGATAAGGAAGATAATATATTAAATCTATTAAAGTTTTTTTCTTATCAAAATAATGCAGTAACATGTTAGGAAGTTGTTCATCTATTATTCTAATCAAGTATTCAAATTTGAGCTTTTTGGTCACAAATTTTATTTCATGAATAATGATTTAATTTCGAAGGATGATTACAACATAAATGAAGATGATGATTTCATTTAGGATTTATATTCCAAGTAGCATAATCAACCAATACAAGAAAAATAAATGAAGATGATGATCTCATTCAAGTTTAAGATTACCTAGATCCAAGTGTGAAATATTTGATAAATGAGTATATTAGTAGTGAAGTAGTTGAGATACCCATAATAGATCTAGGAATGCCAAGGCTAAATTATAAATGCATCAAAAAAGATGAAGATGATTCTCAAGTGACGTATTTTTAATAAGACTCTAAGGTATTCTTTGATTGTAGGTTTGATTCCAATTTCTTGTCAGGAGATTTTTTTTACGATTGTTTATCTAATGTATTTATACTTACAGATATGGGTACAAATTTTGAATTTATAAACCTTAGTTAATCTCAAGCGAATTATATATCCTGATATTTTAGTATTTACAAGAAGAGAGGTTGATTCCCTTATAAATATTGATTTAAATAGTGGTTATTTTTTCCATGTAAATGATTCATACATTTGTCCAGTCATGGATTTAATTGATTTTGAAGTTGATGTGGTATGCCATGGATATCGTGATTTTATTATCAAGACTTTGAGGTGAAATCTTTCCAATCCTATGGTAATTCTAATTTTGGAATTGAAACACCTAGTTTTTTTAAACGCATGATTTCTAATGAGCTTGGTTTTATAGGGATGAAATTCAAAGACCTTTTAATATAACTTAAAGATTTATTTGATTTTCTAAGGACACTAATTGAAAGGATATTATTACTACTAGCAAGTAAAAATCATGTTGCACTGAGTTTACAAACCTACCCTCCCAACTAGTCCAATTCGACTATTTTAGATTATTGTACATAATTTTCCTAATTTCATAGAATAGTTTTATTAATTTGTTCATTTGAATACATATTTTAGCTTTCTTGTCTTGTTTTATTTTTCTTTCGGTTAGTTTTGTTTCATTTTTTTTTTCATTCTATGTCTTGGATTTTCTTGGTAGTAACTTGAAGAAAAAATGAGAGTGCCCATTTATTTGAATCTACCATAGTCTAAGTGAAGACCATAGTAGCATGATAACAATAAAAGTTAAGCCAAAAATATGTTAAATCAATTTTTTGTTATTATGCTCCCATAATCCAAGAATTTCAAAAGGTTGATAGTAAGATATGATAATTTTTAGTTGTTTAGAGATTAGAATGTGAGTCATCCTTGAACACTCACATAGACTTTTATAATATTATTTATTTAAAAAAAAGTAACTTTTAGAAATATTTCACATTCATTTCGAAGCCATGAAACTACACTTAATATAACATTTGTATCAAAATTCAAACATTAAATTGAGTTATAAATGTCTTAATAGTCATGAATTTTATGAATTTATCATTATACCCATTTTTTTGGTCCCAGACCCTCAATGGACTAAATGATAAAATATTTTTGAAATAATTAAATCAAAAGGGAATAAAAATTTACAAAATCCAATTCTTTCCTTGAATGGGTGATTCTATAAATCTCCATCCTGATATTTCAAGCTTGGTTGGCAATGGATCAAGGTCATGATTGGGACTAAAGGTAGCTCTAATAGGGCTATAGATTCTTGGATGGTAGTAGATAAATTAACATGACATTCCCCACAAGCTAAACATCTAACTTTCCCTTTTCATAAATTTTGATTGTTTAGATAGTGTTTAATTTTCATCTTATGAATGCAAGAGATATAATAGAATAAATCACTTTCAACACACATTGTTGGTATTAGGAAGATCTAAAAATTAGTATGTGATATATTGAGGTAGACTTTAGTGATTTCATATTTATATTTTTGTCTAAATGATTTATTTATAGTTTTATGTTTCTTGATCATATTTGATGATTTATAGTCTAGGTCATGAATACTAAAAAAAAATTTCCCCATGGAAGTCACCATTTATTAGATCCAACACACCACATATTCATATTTTTCCTATAGGGACCCTATTAATTTATCATAACTATTTTATTTTTCTATTCTTACATACTAATATGACTATGTTTAATGAGTAATGTTTGATAGTGTTTACCTTACTTCGACTGATCATTCATTCATGGTGATGTTGCAGGAACATCCCAAGGTTTATACAATCTTGCATTAACCAAAAATAGAGAGTGATGTGTTTTTATTGGTAGGTGGAATTATTTGTGTGAAATTGTTTACTCTTGGAATGATATTGTAAAAGCATTCATTTTCCATAGAAAAATACATAAACCTTTTGACTGTTTATGTCAGTTTATATTAGTTGTTAAGTCATAGAAACTTATTAGAAATGGTTATTCAACTAAGGTAATATTAAGCTAATGAATTTTTGTTAAGTCATATAATATGAGACTTACAACATCTATACAAAATTTTAGAGCATTTGAAGCTACCACAAAGGCATATTGAATCTTAACATATCTATAATTTTCTTAACTTACTATAATTATATGGAAGGAATTAGATGCCAAAACTTGGTGGGATCACAAAACCTAACACTTATAATCTGTGCACAAAAATTAAAAGAATTTGGAGTCACCACAGAAATGTACCAATTGTTACACTATTTTAAGGTTTCATTGTTATAATTCTATGTAAGGAATTAAATGATTCATTTTTATGGGTTCATAAAAAATGATACCTAGAATATTTGTACAAAACTTCAGACCATATGGAGTTACTATAGAAATGTTGTGACTATTTTTTTAAGCTATGTCTCTATCATTAGTCAGAAGGTTCATGACCTTGTATTATAGCTGCATTAAGGATTGGCATACCAAATTTTAAATGGTTTCAAAAACTATATTTATAAATTTTTCTTCTAAATTTTAGATCAATTGGATACGTGATCCAAAAATTATGATAGTTTTCATAAACTATTATTCTACTAAAGGATGTCTATCCAATCTACATAAAAGTTATGGCTATTACACTATTTATGGGTTTACTTGTGGTATATCTATGATAATAATAAACTTACAAAATTTTTAGTGGTTTCATAAAATGAATTATTAAATTTATTTTATCAATTTCCTCTCAATTGGATAAGTCAGTCAAAATTTATGATAGTTTTTGTAAATTGACAATCTACTAGAGGGCATTTGTCTAGTATACAAAAGGTTCATGATTGTGTAGAAGAGATTCAATAAGAGTTAAGTTAAAAAATTTGTAGTGATCAAATAAAAGGGATTATAGGATGTGTGTTACAAATTTAATCTCAATTGGATAAATGCAAACAAAGTTATGATAGGTTTTGTAATTTTCACTCAGCCATAAAATGTATCCCTATAGCTTGATGGGTTTTTACCTTGAGGTAGAGCTGAAATAAGACTTCGGTTACTAAATTTAATGGGTTTCTATTAAATGTAGTAATATTTTTATGTTTAAAATTTCATATTATTTGGATCTAACAAGTTAAAGTTATAGAAGTTTTAATAAGGGCCACTTTTCTTAGAAATGTCATCTATAGTTTTTGTCAAAAGGTTGTTCCTTACCTACAATATTATGTGTTAATGTTTAGATGATGAAATTTTTAGGGGTTATTAAAACATTTTTTTTGAGATATGTATCAAATTTAATATTAATTGGATCACCTTAGTTAAATTTATGACTATTTTGGTGATTTTCAGTCAACTAGGATATATGTCCAGTCTATAGATGATTCTTTGACCATGTAGAAGATCTATGGTAAGAGTTAAGATCCCAAATACATGTCCATCTTGTAGATGATCCTTGAAATTATGGTAAAGCTACATTATTAATTAGGTTCCCTAATTTGGACTGGTGGTTCAAGGTTATAAGTAGAATATGTGTTTAAAATTTATCTCAATTAGATCATTGGGTGAAGTTATTTCCATTTTTTTAATTGTCTTTCATCTAGAAAATACCTATCCACCCTATAGATGGTCATTTACCTTATGAGAGATCTACATTTGGATTTAGGTAACCAAATTTTGATCAGTAATATAAAATGTATATTAAATTATGTGTTCTAAATTTCATCTCAATTGGATAAATTGTGGTAAAGTTATTATATTTTTGGTAACTAACCTAGACTAATTTCATCATGCCAAGTGTTTTTTTGCTTGTGTATGATTATAAGTTATTGCACATGGTCCAAATATTCAGCTAGCTAGTTAGAGTCAAAGGTGTTTTTAAATAACTTGCATTGAAATTTTAGGTATAAATAGACACTTAAATTAAAACTAACTATCATGGATGATCTTAGTTTTTTAAGTTGAGATCTGGATAGTAGTATGTGCCATTGACAGGATTTTGGTATTCATCTATTCCCTAAATAGTAGTGCCTAGTTTGGATAGTAGTGTCATCTATGTGTAGTGTCCTTAATGTGGTACTAATGTCCCCTTTGTGGGACTATTCCAATTTTTGGGAAGTACCTACACTTGTGTCTGTATGTTTAATTCTTATGTGACTGAAACCTATAGATCTGTATTATACTTAGAAAACTTGATTTGATGTGAAAACCTTGATTTCCTTTAAAGTAGGCATAAATAATGATAATGTGTGTGTTAATAGGATGGAATAGATATCTTCAACACCCTGATATGTAGAGAGTTTCTTACATACCAATACTCTGAGGAGGGATCAAGTTTGATGTAGTTATCCCACCTAGTGCTTGATGTATGTGCAAGTGAATACTAGAATGAGAGTGGACTTGGATGCCTTGAATGTGCTTGAGATTTGAAATGTTAAAAAATAAACTTAGGGATGTTGTAGATAATAGTACATATAAATTAGGGTAAAATATGGATCAAATACCTTAATTTTGTACAACTTTATCTTTGGTTTACATAACTTTTGCATTTATTTTCCATCTACTGAATAGAGGTGGATTAGACTTGTATTTATAGGGTTTTATTTCTTATGTGGATAATAAAATGAGCTTAGGATGACCTTAGGAATGATGCACATTTTTAAAAATATCCACTGGGAAGAGTTTAGGCTAAATATAATAGCAACTAGCTGGGGGCACTAACACCATGTCATTGTAGTGTCCCTAATGTCCTTTTGGCAGACTGCTAAGTAATTTGGATTGGGGTTAGAGATGCTAATTTTTTAACTATGCTTTAATTGTTTTAGGTGATTTTGGTCTACTAAATTATTGGAAATGTAAGTCTAATTCTCAAATATAGGTCTATGGCTATTTTAGGGATATGTTGACTCAAGTGACACTCTTAGCATCCAATTACCACTTTTAGATTATTATATTTTCCAACTTCCCTTTATGATAGTAATGTAGCAAAGCAAAATGACTAGTATAAAAGAAAAAAGAAGCATATATTTACTTACCTTAGAAGTGAAGCTCATGTATCTTAGTTTGAGTATGTGAATCTAGGTCTGCATATGTGAAGTATGATCCATAATAATGTCTTTCAATGAAACATGAATTTTTTTTTCCTTAAGAGATAATCAAAATAAAAATGCTACGCTAAAATGAAATAATTGAGTAAAGAGAGAGGAAAAGAACAAATAGAATTCATTGGGTATGCAAACCAATGCATGAACCTAGTGACAACCTATGTCAATAAATGTGTATAAATATCATATCATTGAATAAATTTAATTGAGTTGATGGATTTGTCAATCCTCATATAGGTGGCTCAAGAACTCAATCTAGCTTTAACTCCATCAATACCCACCATTGATTAGTGGATCCTAATCTATGTGATTAGCTTAGATAAGACTATAAGTGAGTCAAACCCTCTTATGTGGGTGGATTAATAAATTAAGTAGGCCATGAATACATAATTTCCCCTTATGTAAAGTAGATTCATCTTGTAATTATATTATAGACATTGATGAAAGTATCTAATTAAGTAATCTAATTGTATATTTGGCTTTGTAACCACTCAAGTATATTAGGCATCTCTGGGCCACTTGGGAATGCCAACCACTATAGATGGAGTAAGGTATGAATCTAGTGACAACCTATAATTTAATAGCAATTTTATATATTATATACATTGACATGGAGTTTGCAATTCAATCTAATCAGCCTATCTAAGGCTGAGTGTATGGAAACTATGTGTCATACACATTCCCCCAATCTGGTATCTAAGTATAATAAAGTTAAATCAAGTATGTAATAGTTAAACCTATGTAACTAATCTGAATGTATGAGTTATCATTCCATACATGATGCAACTAAACATGACCAATTGGTATGAATTTGAACTAAAATGAATGAATATGAGCTAAATCTAAACATAACTACCAATCTTGTGACTATATCTATGTAAATTTATACTGGTCTTAATGATCTGAAATTTCCTAAAGCTATGGCTACTAGATAGTAGTGCCTTGTACTAGACATTAAAACCATGTGGCACTAGTGTCTTAATATGGGCACTAATGACTATTTGGTCTGATTTTTAAGTGATCTAAATTGACTATTGAATCTTTATTCTATTTTATGTTTGCCTTGAGTTTGATATCTAAAATTGATCCTATGTGATGAAATACATCTATGAAAATCAATGTAGGAGCCTAATATCTATGAAAACCCCTTTTAAAACCCCATCTTTTGAGGGTAGTTGTGAAATTTGTGGAATAACTACCCTATAAAGAAGCAACACTACAAATTGTATTATCCAAATCATGTTGATGATAATCAAATATAATATAAAACATAACATCATAATGTAAATGTATCAAAGCATAAGTAGGAAATATAAGATGTATGTTTTAATATATCATTACACACAGGTGTCACAATAGATGTAAATAATGTACATATCAGTAAATTTGAGTAACTACCTAGGGGGATGGGGTATTATGTCCATCAAGGCTCCTAAGTAGGAAGGGTAGATGCATGAAGTCCATCATGGCATTAAAAACTTGTGTGTGTGTGTGTGTGTGTGTGTGTGTGTGTGTGTGTGTGTGTGTGTGTGTGTGTGTGTGTGTGTGTGTGTATGTGTGTGTGTGTGTGTGTGTGTGTGTGTGTGTGTGTGTGTAACAAGCAAATACAAGTGTCATGGTGTAGCATCATACAAGGAAGCAAACATATAAACATATGAAACATGTAAAATGTAGGCCAAGGGGCCACAATATAAGGGACATGGGCACATGCCACTAAATATGAAAATGAATACATATAAGGACATGTTCAAATGTCCCCATATGCAAACAACAAGTAATTTGGTGTAGAGCCACATAAAAGGACTTGTTCAAATGTTCACATATATAATCATGAAAGAGCACACACAAGGGACATGGGCACACGCCTAAGGCATAAAAATAGATAATTATCATAGATACCAAATAATAATGGCATATTTAAATTCCCTCGAAGATGGAAGAAGCATAGGAAACACAATCAAGTCTAATCTAGGAACTAGAAATGAAAGCATGTATAGCTATGTAGCAAGAATATATGTAAATACTAGGGTACATATATATTGATTCTAACTAGTGATAGTAAAATAACTTTTAAGTAATAAGAAATAATGATCAATATCAAGAAAAATTAATGCATAACTGGAATATATAATATGTAAGATAAAACCTAGTTATAGCAATTGTGTATGAGATGCCCTCGAGTGGACATATTTATCAATGTTTAAACCTAGATCGGTGTAAATACCTCGATTGGGTAGATGATAACTAATCTAGACTAGTGTTGTGGACTAAATTCCTATCTATAATCTACAAGCACTTGACAAGAATAAGTGAAGCATATGTGTATGATAAAATTGACTATACTAGGATAGCTAGTAATATGCAATATTTGGAAAGTTGTAGAAATCTAAACATAATAATGCATACAATCTATAAAAGTTTGTATTTTTGAAACATTTTAATGTTTTTTTTATTTTTACATATTATGTTATTTTTGTTTTTTCTAATTATTAGCTACATACAAACATATGAAAATAAACTATGGACAAGGAGCGAGAGAGATAAGGAAGTATGTATAATTCAATTGAAAATGAAAAGTTCATCTTTTTACATGTAGAATTTTCATAGATGCATGATGTTTAGTGGATTTTGGACTACCTTTCCATAGAGTGAAGCTATATGATATACTTTCAGGCTAATATTTTTGGTTATGATATATGGTCTGAGCCAGTTAGGTTTAAATTTTCCTTTATTTTCTTCTTTGGCATTGATATTTTTGATATTTTATTTTAATACCATATCATTGACTTCAAATTCCTAATTATGGACTCTATTATTATGGGTTCATTGGATTCACTTCTAATAATCATTACAGTGATCTATGGCTTGGATACGTGTATGATACAATTATTCTAGTTCATAGAGACATCACTCTCTATATTATCATTTGTGATGGTTACTTTTAAAGATACCCATAAATATGGTATTTCTAATTCCAAGGGAATAATGGATTTTGTGCCATATATAAGTGAATATAGAGTATCTCTTATTGGTGTACGTATACTAGTGTGGTAAACCCAAATTTCATATAAGAGTTGATTGTGTCAGTCATCACCAAACTTGGTGATGGTTTTACTGAGATTGCTATTGATCATCTTATCCATTGCCTATACTTGAGCATTACCTTTTGGGTAGTATGGTGTGGAGAATGTATGTCATATTTTATATTTGGTATAGAATATTTTCACTATTTTTTCTTGAAATAAGTTTTGTTATTTATAAGAATGGTTACTGAGAGACTAAGTGAAATAATATTGGTCATGAGAAACCATCAAATATCCTCCCCTTTTTTTATTATACTAGGATTGATTCTATACATTTTGTAAAATTTTTTTTTATTGAGATAATGAATTTATAGCCATCTATTGATTCTAGGTTGATTTTACCGATTAAATCGAATCCCCATAACATGAATGGTCATGCTAATATGATAGGTTGAAGTTGTTGTGAAGGGACATGGTGTAAGTTACCATGGAATTGACATTTGTCACATAATTTTGCATACTCTTTGTATTCTTGTTCCATATTTGGTTAGTAGTAACCCTATCCAACTAATTTATGTGGCATTGTCTTGCCGCTGACATGGCCACCACATTCATTATCGTGTATCTATTGAATAGCCAATTTAGCTTTTTCTAGTGTTAAACATATGATTAAGTGTTTGTAAAAATATATTTTGATCAAATCACCACCAATGATGACATATCATAGAGAGTTTCATTGTAATTTGCAATTTTCATTCTTTGTAAAGGTATTTGGTGTGATAGATTTGTTCAAAAATTTGTATTTATTAGAGAACCATTCAGATGGTGTTGAACTATATATGGTGATGAGTACTATTAGAGTGATAAGGTTTTCAAGGGACACTAAAAAATATTTTAATCATTTAATTATGAATATATCTTGTTTTACATCTTTTTTATGGGGATTAATGAGGTAGCATTTGCCAATGCATTGGCATGATGGTTATCTTAGCATGAGATGTTCTCAATAGATAAATCATAAAAAATGAGAGCATAGACATTGAGCCATGTCCTTATAAAGAATCAAGTTCTCTTATTTTGTTTGGTAAACATCTATGACTTGATTGAAAATTAATTGGGAATCCCTATAAACTTTGATTGATTTTATCTTGAGAGATTGAACTACTTGAGGGCCTAAGATGAGAGCTTCATATTCATCAATGTTATTGGTACATGGTAAACTGATTTGATATATAAGAGGTACCATGTGTCCCATAGGATTGATGAAAATAATTATAACACCAACAACAAATGCACAGTGAGAGCTATAAAAAAACATTATCCATGTATCAGGAGTAATATTATATGTTATGAAATCATCATTAATGGGATGTGTATCCTATTAGGGTGTTCACATTATTAAGTCTTTAGTAATGTAAATATTATTATTTTAAAAATATTACATAAATAGTTTTGTTTGGTATATTATTGTTTTAAATAAAAATAATATTATATGGGGTAGTTTTATATAGTTGGTCAGTTATTCATGTGAGCGATTGTAGGGATATCATTATCTCGACTATAGGAAACATATCTTTTATATAACCATTCAATGCTTTGATTTAATATAGTTTAAGAATTATATTATCATTATTTTTCTATTCTCTATTGGTGTTCTCTTTGTTGTATAACTCTTTTTTTTACCAATATATGGTATCAGAGATATCTATGATCATGTGCGTGTGAACAATAAGAGTCTGGTAGAGGATAAACATTCCAAAGGAGATTTTTTTTTTATCTCCATGATATAAGGTGGACCAAAATTTAAACCAAATATATGAATAAATATATGGTATCAAAAGAGAGCAAGTTTTGACAGAGAATCAAAGGATTTTTTAATCATATTTTATAGAGCATAAAAAGCTTTAGAATTAGATTTACAAGGCTAAGTAGCGGCTTTATAAAGTTCAAATTGGTCACAACATTTATGTTAAGATCTCCCAATTATGTTCCAAATTGAATGTGGATGGATTTAGAAGTGTTATAGTGATAAAAAGGTTTGTCAAGGCTTCAACATATCTTAAGGGAAGAGATGAAATGGGTACCGAAGAAGTGAGGATTGTCATCCCAAATTGCTTGAGACATCACCTCTAAAAAGATCCATTAGAATCCATTGACTTGGGGTTTCTATTTGAATAAAATTGGTATGATTTTTTTTGGATGTAATTTATATAGGCATACTCAACCATCTTGCATGATCTGATTAGTCATCAATCATATTTTCAACATCCATGTCATGTGCATCCAGTTCACCTTAATGGGATCTACTCCACTATGCTATATTTCCCAAAAAATTTATCCATAAGTAAATGCATGAGTCTTTTTCATTAATATTTTTTACTTTGTGAAATAAGATTAGAAGTTTCAAGAAGAAGTGTAGATGTAATTGTATTTGTAGTTCCTCCATGAATTTTTTTTGACAAGATATACAATAGATTCTACTAGACACAACCATACTAGGCCTTCAACTCAAATCCTCTATGTAGTTCCTCCATGAAAATTTATTGACAAGATATACAATAGATTCTACTAGACACAACCATACTAGGTCTTGAAATTAAATCCTCTATGATCATCCATGACTCATGAGAAATTTTAATCCTCTTCCCTTTGGCATTTGGTGAATTGGAAAAACTATCATTAGTCCATGATTGGATATCCATATATCACATAATATTTTAATAGGAGGTGAGTCATTTTGGTAAATGTGTCATACATTTGAATTTATAGTTTATGATTTTATAAAATTCAAAAATACAATGATGTGTCCATTAATAATATAGGTTATTAATTTTCATTTAATTTAAATTTTATAATAATTCAGTTGTTTGATGGTTTTAGGTAAGGATAATTGGTTTTATAAAGTCAAACTATTCATTATATGACATCCTTGAGTCAATAAATTTTTTTTCTAAAAATATAGTCTTTTTATGTCAAAGTGTCAATATTAAAGTCCTTATTAGTATAGAGTCATTATCTATAGTCATCTTTTTAAAAGTCATATTTTGTAAAGGATGCATTATCAGTGGAATCTAACATCCTATTTCAAGTATAAAACCATAATGGATAAAGTGAAAAAAAAGAGAGAAAAAGAAGAATGTAGAGTGAAATGAAAACAAATACAAAATATATATATTTAAAGTGTTAAAATAAGTTTACCCAAATGTTGATATTTATAGCAAAGGTATGTGTATATTGAACTCTTTCATTAACAATATCTTTGAGAAATTAGATCAAGAGGCATCCATGCTCACTTGTCACAACAATAAGTCAACTATTATATCCAAGGAACTTTAGATCATTGTACATCATTTCTTGCCATGAGACCTTGTTAGACATGTTTATGAAGGTACCAAGGTTTTCATTGAGTTTTGTAGGTCTAAGTAAATAAGTTCTTAAATTGGAGGTTAGAGGAAACAAAAGTAGTAGATTTTAAATCCTCTCATTAGCCACTAGAGATGGGACCACTTCTACTTTAATGGCACATTGCTTTTTAATTGTGTGTTTTATTTTAGTTGTGTGAAAAAGAAAAGATGATGTCTAACTATTCACATTTTTAATAAGTGAACTAAAAATCCCTTTGCATTTTTTAGAATATGTGATACTGAAGAGAGATAATAATTGTATTTCACATCATGATGTGGTTTGTGGTAATCCACTTGAAAAACTATTTTTGTGGTTATTGGTAATCCGCTTGAAAAGCATCCCATTTTGGTTGTTGGTAAACCATATGCAAAACTATCAGTAAAGTTTATGATTGTTCTATGAAAATCACCAAATCATGAGTACAGGTGCAAATATGGGATTGATGTTTGTCCCATGTTCACATTAATGGGGTGTATATTTGGGATTAATAATGTTCACAAGGGGGTGAATGTTAGGGTGTTTACATTATTAAGTATTTAGTAATGTAAATACTGTTAGTTAAGCAATATTACATAAATAATTTTATTTGGTATATTATTATTTTTAATAACAATAATATTATATGGGGTAGTTTTATATAGTTGGTTGATTATTCATGTGAGAGATTGTATGGATCTCCCTATCCCGATTATAGGAAACATATTTCCTATATAACCATGTAATGTTTCAAATAAATAGAGTGTAATAATTATATTATCATTCTTTGTCTATTCTATATTGGTGTTCTCTTTGTTATATAACTCTAATTTTTACTAATATATTGAATGATAGGGCTGCTAATTGGTTTTTGATGATTTGTCTGTTTACAAAATTTTGTGATATGATTTTGAGGTCATATTCAGTGAGTAACATAGCCAATTTGGAAATAAAACCCAAAATAGGTGTTTTTGACATGAGTAATTTTAAGGGATTGACCTTGGTAATGATCTATGTTTCATTATTAATAACATAGTGATGAAGTTTTTGTGTACTAAATACTAGCGCTAAGCAAAGCTTTTTTATTGTTGAATAATTTTTCTCATAGTCAACTAGTGTGTGACCAATGTAGGAAATTACTCTTTCTTTATGTTGGCTGTCATGTTGTGCTAGGAGTTCCCTTAGTGCATGATCTATCATAGAAACTTAAAGTAGTGGTTTACCAAGTATAGGTGGAACCAAGATAAGAGGATTGATCAAGTATTGATTAAGTGTATCAAAGTTCTCTTCACATATAAGATCCCACTCAAATTGCACATCCTTCTTAAGCAATTAAGTGAATGATAGGATTTTATCAAGGAGTTATGCCATGAATTGATGAATTACCTAGATTTTCCATTGGATGGATTGAAGTTGTTTCAAATTAGTAGGAGGAGGCATATCCATAATTGCTTTGACCTTATTGGCATCAATTTTTATGTTGTATTGATATATAATAAAGACCAAATGTTTTCCTAAGGAAAATCCAAAGATACATTTATTAGGGTTAATTTGAAAATTATATTTCTTATTATTTCAAAGATTTGTCATAAATCAATAGCATAATGTTTTCATTCTTTTAACTTGGCTAACAAATCATTGGCATAAACTTTGACTATCTTGTGAATGAGGTTGTGAAAGATGTGCATCATAGTGTGTTGGTAAGTTGTACCAACATTATTTAATCCAAACAACATTACTATATATCAAATGGTGTACCATGGTGTCGTGAAAGAAATATTTTATTGATCTTATTTAGCTATCTTGATTTAATTATACTTGGCAAAACCATCTATAAAGGAGAGTATCTCATAGTTGATCATGGAGTCTAATATCATATAAATGTTTGGAAAAGGGAAATAATCCTTAGGAAATGCCTTGTTGAGGTATCTGGAGTCATTACAACATCATATTTGTCTACTAGGTTTTACAATTAAAACTATATTTACAGCCCACTATGGAAGGGTAACTAGTCAAATGAAATTGACATATAGAAAATGTTGGATTTCATATTTAATGGGGAGAGACACTTTAAGATGAATTTTTATAATATTTTGGTTTACTAGTTTAGCATATGGATATAATTTAATTCTATGTATGGCAATTGATTGATCAATGCCAAGCATATCAGAATAAACCCATGTAAATACTTTAGGAAAATAATTTAAAATTTGATGAATGTCTATGTCCTCTTATTTATCTAATGTGGAAGCCAAGAGTATGATGCAAGGATAAATTTTAGTTCCATAATTAAATTCAATTATTTCTTCATTGAACAATGTAGATAGATCTAAAGTATATGGTATTGTGGGGATTATATCATCTATATCAGGTAACATATAATCCAAACCATCTGAATGCTCACCAGATTATGCCTAAGCACTTGTGGAATGAGTAAAACTATTATTATGATAGAAGGAAAGGAGATCTTCATATGCACCCAAGAATTCTAAGAGAGTTTCATTGTTAGCAAACTCATTGAGAATTGGTAGATCTAGTGAAGCTGTATTAATAATGAGGTTGAGGCATACGACTAAAAGTGTTTAAACATGATTCATTGTATTAACTAATTATGGGATAGTTATGAAAAATGTGATGTTTTTAGAGGCATCGTGAGAAGATATAGCATTAGATGTATCATTTATAAATAAAAGTCCTTGCTTGTCCTATTGATCATATGATTCAATGGGATTTAAAATTACCTATTCATGTTTGCCAAGGCCATAACCTATGTAACACATATTTTTAAAATATCATACTGAGAAAAGTGAAGTAAATTTATTTCCATTTGTACTATAAATAGCAGGTGGAGTTGTATGCATCTTTTGAATTACAGCCTAGGGTGGTGTAGTATTAAAATTCATGTATGGAATGTAGTTATGTGAAGGCTATATATGTTGATAATACTTAAATGGTTCTTTTTACATTGGGAATGTGTATATATGGACTCTATATCTGAATTTCAAACATGCATGTAACATTTATGAAAATACATGCATATCACGGATCCATGGTCTACCAAGTAAGAGATTATAAGTGAGATCATTTGGCATGGCTTGTCACGTTGTAGGTAGTGTTCAGGGTTTGAGGGTAAGGTTTAATGTGATTTGATCCCAAAAAATTGTGTAATATTTTCAAACTCTTGGATGATCATATCAGAAGGATCCAATTTTTTTTCATGGGTGTTAAGATGGTATAGGAAAGAAATGTTGCAGATGTTCAACCTTGATCTATTGTCAACTAGAACTTGTTTAACACCTACATCATTGATTCATAAAGTGATATAGAGTGGTAGGTATAGATATATGATATGTTGAGGTGGAAGGCCATCTCTCTCTAAAAAAATGTTCTCTTTTGTTCATTTCATAGTGTTGATAATAGAAGCCACATAGGTGGGCTCAGATGTTTGTGGTACCTAAGTATCCTAAAGTACCGCATACAAATTATCTTTGTGTGTTAGAGTGTTGTAATATATATAAAATGGAAATTTTAATTATATAATTACTACTTTTATCCATAAATATATAATCATAGGTGTTGTAAACCTATTGATGTTTAGGGCCACATGAAGACATCATAATATGGAACGTAGGGTCTACCAAGAGTGTAGAGTTAAAAGTAGATGCAAGATATAAGTTAGATGTTTGTGATTGAGAAGGAGGGATAAGTGAGACTAATGATGCTCTAATATGTGTAGAAATGATTTAAAAAAATATTGAACTAGAGAAAAAAATACATATAAAGGGGATTGATTGATTTTAGTTAATATAACTAGTGTTTGATTTACCAAGTTATCTCTATGTCGATAAAATATTATCCTAAATGTATTACACATAGAATAAAGATAACATGATAATAAAATAATGAAATATGAAAGATATTTTATTTAATGTGAACCTCATGTATGCATATGTCTATGTGATTAAATAATAATGTCTTAATTATTTTACACATGGAAGAAATATAACATGCTATGGAAATAATGCAACATGAATGATATTTTAGTTGATTTGAAACATCATGTATGCAAATGTATATGTGATTAAAGAATAATTTATTGATTATTTTACACATAAATAAATATAACATGCTATGGAATATGATAAATATTGCATTTGATAGTAATCATCATCTATACATGTATTGATGTCTTTTCCTAGTTCATTCCAAATTAAAGGGAATAAGAATGCAAATGAAAAAATGAAACTTTGAAATAAAAATTAATTAATTTATTATGTCATTATAATAATGATGAAATGGGATAGGTTATGCATCAATAAAAAAGTAATTGGTAACCTTGATGTGTATTTTCTAAGGTTAGGGTTTTCAAAATATAAGGTTTCTTTGTATCAATTTAGATTATATGTAAAATAAATTAAAAACCTAACGGAAAATGGATTTTAATTAGATAGGTTTTCTAAATAAAATAAAAAATTAGAAGTATTCAACCCTAAATATATTTCATAAAAATAGGAATTAATGCAAGCTAGGGTTTTATGTAATATTTAAAGTAAGACGGGTTCACCAAATGATTTAAACTTTTAGGGTTTTACACAAGTAATCGCTATGTTTGGTTAAAGGGTTGAACTGTCTAAATTAGTTTTAAAAATATGAAATGATTAAGTATTGATTTATTATGATCTTTGAATTTGTTTTAATTTCTAATAATAGAAATAAATAGCGATAAATAGAGACTTAGCTAAAACTTGACTATCACAAATGATCTAGGTTCTAAAAATCAAGATCTAGGAAGTAGTCTGCATTTTAAATAAGATTTTGATATTCGTCTATTAACTAGACATTAACACCCAATTTGGACAGTAGTACCACATATGTGTAGTTTCCTCAATATGGTGCTAATGTCCCTTTTGTGGGACTATTATTTTTTTTGGAGAGAACCTACACTTGTGTTTGTATATTTTGTTCTGACATGACCAAAACCTGTAGCTCTATATTATACTTCGAAAACTTGATTTGATGTGAAAAACCTAATATCCTTGTAAGTATTGCATTATTTTATTTATTTATTTATAATTTTTTTAATGATTTATTAAGATGGACTGGACATCCTCAACACCCCACTTTGTAGAGAGTTGCTTACATACCAATACTCGGAGGAGGGATCAAGTCCTATGTAGTTCTCCCACCTAGTGTTTGAAGTATATGCAAAGGAATGCTGGAAGGAGAGTGGAATTTTATGCCTTGAATGTGCTTGAGCCTTGAAATGATTGAAAATTTAACATAAGGGTGTTGTAAATGGTAGTATGAGGAAATTAGGGTAGAATAGGGATCAAATACCTTAATTTTTCACAATTTTATCTTTGGTTTGAATATATTTTTCATCTACCAAATAGAGGTGGATTAGATTTGTATTTATAGGAATATTTTTCTTGTGTGGATAAGAAAATGAGCTTAGGCCAAGCTTAGGAGGGGCACACATTTGAAAAAATATCCATTGGCAAGAGTTGGGGATAAGGATAGTAGCACCCAGCTGGGGACACTAGTGCCATGTGGTTGTAATGTCCCTAATGTGGTAAAAATATCCTTTTGGTAGACTACTAAGCAATTTGGATTAATGTCAGAGATGATAGCTCTAAGACTATGTTATGACTAGTTGTAGGTGACTTTGGTCTATTGAATGACTAGAAATGTAAGTCTAATGATCAAAGATAGGTCTATGGCTATCCTATGGATAATTTGACTCAAGAAACACTCTTAGAATCCAATTACCACTTTTAGGTGATTACACCATTAAATATTATTTGTGCATCAAGATATTGGGTTTGATTGCCTTGTATATTTAAAAAAAATTCTTGTTATTGTTAGGGGTGATATATTTGAGTATAAAAACTCTATTATGACTGATCTAGGATCTCACTTGCCTTTATTCATTATTTTTTCTTGATGGCATGCCAAAGATATTTATTTGAGAAGTAATCTATGCAAAGAAGTTTTCTGATGTTGTTGGTGTGTAAGTGGATATATGATTAATTTGTGAAGCAAATAGTTTAATTAGATTTTGGAGCTCATTCTGATTATCTTTAGGCTTCCATTAGTCATGGTGTGTAAATAACTACAAGCTAATGTAATTAATTTATTTGAATCAGGTTCTATATTTCATGTTCACATATTATTCCTTTGAGTCTTTATCATTGTGGTGTTTCAATTTGTGTAATAGATAGATTTGATACCCATTGATCTGATTAAAACCCATACTAATTTAATTTTTGAGTGTTGGAACACATATCTTGTATCAAGGATATTTATCTCTTTTTTACACTACTTTTCCCTATTTTTTACATTTTTATGAGAAATGATCTACTCATTACACTGTAAATAATCCATTTATAGAGGAACCAATAATGAGAGACTAAATAGTTTTAAATAAATAATTATAACCTTAAATGTAAATATATCATAGCCTACCCATGCTATAATCAATTAGATTTTTCTATCCCTTGGATCACCAATAGGTCCTAAAATTAAGTAAAATTTTGTCCCATGAGATGTCGGTTGATTTTATCCACTCGTATAAGTCAATCTAGAAAATTATCTTAGAGTGGATCACAATTTTAGACTAACATAGTGCTTAAGAGATAAATAATTATACATATCTTATTGTATGTTCTCACTACAAATTATAAAAAGCAAAAAAAACTTGTAAAAGATTAAAATTAAAAAAAAAAAACCTGTTATCTAGTTCATACGATACCTATCATGTTTATTTGCATATGATATAGGATTATATATTATTTATTTACACATGTATTTGTCATGGTATACTTTGAGTGGGTGAGATGCATGATATAAAATTTAGATATGGTTATGGACATGTAAATACTACATGATTAATCTATTATTCTACATCTTCGGAGACAATATTACATTGATAACATGTATTTTATTTATGGGCATCTTTACACAACTAGATTCATATAATTAAATCTTATTAGGTTTATATTTTCTATATAGATTTAATTTACATATTTTACTATCATCTGCATTTGAAATGTTTACATGGATATTTAAATGCTATTATTATATGGATGCTTACATATTATACTCCATACCTTTTGATCATTACTTGAATATAGGTTACACCTTAGTACCATGTCATTCATGCTTATAATACTATACTTATATTTATTTCTATATGTAGACTTATTAGAGGCACATCACCTACATAGGATATATTTTTCTGTGATATTCTAGGCAACATACCTCCACATGTCTCCTTTATCTTATTATAGACATCTTGTGTATATATAGAATATATTGGGGCACATTATTTGTCCCTATCACCATCATGCCTATTATCCATATATTTACACTTAGAGGCAATATGATAATTTTTCATATGACACTACAATAAGATTGATAATTACATTATTATACATCTATATACATATATTCTTTCCAATAGGGGCATGTCACGTATTATATCCCCTTGAGTTTCATTGATACTATATTAGTTTATGAATCCACATTACTTATATGTATTATATTATTACACAAGTGGTAACTTAATATACTTCATGCACCTTTTACATCTTGACCCATTTTGATTTTCATACTTGCTACATACCCTTTTACTATATTTTTTATTTTAAAAATGTTTAATAGGTATTAAAATTTATGGATTATTTAGATTGTAATATAATATAATTAAGCATAAATTTGAATGTAAATAAGAAATGATTAAATTGATTGAAATTAATAATTGAAATATACTAAATATAGTAAGTAAAACCAAATACAAGATACTTAGAATTTATGATTTCTAGTTGACTATAACTAATGTTTGCTAGTGTAAATAATGATAATATATGATTATGATCCTTAGATTTAGGATCATAGTTTTTTATTGTGTCTGCATAGGCCTACACTCCATAGATAATAGTGCAAGCCAATTATTTCCATTTATTATGGACTTGTACACTTTGACTGTGACAAAATTATAATGGTCTAGCTTCTATGGAGATGGATAGTATAATTCAATTTTATTAGTGTCACACAAAAAAATATTATTTTCTTTTTCTTTGCCTTGAAAACCTTAGGGGTACTTTAAAGAGATAGAAACCTACAAAAATAACGGGAAGTATAATTGGCTAAGCTAACCCTAATCACCCATTTGATGATTGGTTGTTACCTATGTATTCAGATACTCTCAGGAGGGAATCATGCCATACATTATTATCCCACCTATATTAATTGTAAAATTATGATCCTTAACTATATGTATGAATCTATAAATTTGGATTTGATACTTGAAAATGATAACACTTGACATGATTTTTAGTTTTTCAAAACTGGATTGTGACTAATCCTAGTGAATGATCTTGAATTTGGGAAGAATAGGGCAAATTTTATCAATGTGTTGTAGTGTATAAGTGCTCAATAGATAGTGCCAAGATAGGAATAATGAATGAATTTTGATTTGTATTTATAGTGAAACCTTTTGAAAATTTACTTTAGTTGATCTTGAAAAATGGGTGGGATGAGGTAAATAAATATTTTAAATTTTCATACTAGCCATTAAATGGGGTGGGGGTGAGGTTTCACTAGGTGAATAGCTCTGCAGTTATAAAATTGTCTACCTAGCATGGACCTATCCTAACACATCAAGGATAGTTTTCCTGAGATTGGAATCAATTTGAGAGTGATATATGGTAGGATTGAGTATTTAATTTTAAATGATTATGTATTAGTGATAATAAATAAATGTTTAATCCCACATATAGATAAATAATTTAGAGGAATGTAGAATAAGATTCATTTATTTGGGCACAATAAAAGTGGTTTAAGATATGCTAAGAATTAGCATTGTAAAGTACCTACAACTAAATATAGGTGTCTACATCCCCTTACCTTTTATAGTATTAAAAACTCTAGAGTAAATGAGAGAGATAAAACTTGAGTGTGTATAACAAACTTTATCTTTTGATAGGAAAAATCAAATTGTGTAAGGTACCTATTTTAGCAAATCCTCCAACAACACATGAAGTACTAATTTTAGCAAATCCTGCAAAACCTAAACTTTGAAAATTGAAACTTAAATGAGAGAAATGAATGAGTACACATGTAAGGATATGAAACCATATTTTTATGTAACTTGTAAAAGATGATGAAATACTTTATAAATGTTCCCCTTGTTAAAGGACTTGGAGAGATGGTTCCTTATGTTTAACCATTATTGAATTTAGAGTGATCAAGTCCAAATTTTGAATAACTAATAAATATCCTGAATTGGAAATATGATCACTTCAACTCTCATTAATGGGGATAATTACTCAATGTACTAATATAAAATAAGATGGAATCATGAGGGTTCATTAGAAGTGATTTCAAGGTTATTGAGTATCACTACACTCAAATACAAATCACCCATAATAGAAGTTGGAAACACATAATGGGATTCGTAGACTCAAACATACATTACCCATAATAGAATGAATCACACTGCTACAAATAGATCTAGATTGTATTTATATGATCAAAAGATAATGAAGAGTATTAATGCCCCCATTATGACCATAGTGCTAATATATTTGAAATGAAATAAAACATTTGTACCTTGAATATTTAAACTCTTTTGTAGTGCATATGTGCATGATTCAGTCTCATGCCTTTTGAAATTTGAAAGATATAAAGGTTTTCATGAACTAATATCTTTCCATTTTAATATTTCCAAATGATATAGAATGATATGGATATATATGTTCAAATGTAACTATATGTGAAAGTTGTAATCTTTGTTCTTGTAACTTGTTTTGTATATCTATATGTGTATAAATTTACACTAAAGTCTATGTAAAATGAGTGCATATGCATGTCACATGCCCCCAAAGTCTATATTAGTGAGTCAATATTTGTCATGTATCTAATTTATGAGTTACTTTAAACACTTTGAAACCTATATTCTGCTTAACATTTTATTTTTTAACTCATGGAGGTTTGAATATCTAATAGAAGACCATTATAATTCCCCCATTTTAAGATGAGGATGTATCCTACAAGTCACTCATATAAAAATAAGATTTAACTATATAATGTGATAAATATAGAATAATTTATAATATCGTCACCATATGGAGAGTTTGTAATCAGAGTAAATTAATTATATTGAATCATGCATATAACATATTCAATGTGAGGCTTACAAGTGTCATGTATATATAGATATAACAATGAGTTATGTAGTAAATTAACCATATTTGAATAATACTATGTATTAAAAGTGCATGATATGGATAATGTAACCCATAATCAAGCTCAAAAATCACAAAAATCATAACACACAATGTCACACAATACCAATCATAAGTCTAAGTTCCACACATAATTGACATGGACATGTCACAAGAAATAAGGCCAAGGGACACATGCAAATAACATTAAAAATGTTACAAATAAGTGACATAAATATGTCACATACATAATTCCAAGTGGCCACACACAATAATCAAACAATGCCTAGCCTATCATGTTAAAAAGTAACAATATCAAAGGAGCATAAAATACGTGAAAACTAGTCTACATTATCCATATGTATCAATGTCACATCATAGTGAAGTAAAAAATACATATAGAAAAATGTGATATCTGATTAATTATTAATATGACTATAAGATATATATCTCAACATGGTATAAAGGTCACAGATAGATATAAATCTATAGGATAAAATTCCCCTAGAATAAGTATAGCCATTAGGCATAAAGGAGACCAACATCTAAGAAAATATGTATGATATGTATGTCCTACATCATAATTATATACCTCATAAAATTCATGTGTGTATGGAAAATAATATGATATCTACCAAACATGTGATAAATATCATATGTAAAGAAGTAAAATAGCAACTCATGTCATGCTCAAGTCCTAGTTTTTTATTTTTGAGAATATTTTGAATGTTTTCATATTTTTTATTTTTTAATTTTACTTTGACATATTTGAATTTTTTGAGTCTTGATGTGTGCAAAAATAAACTAAGGAATGATCCCATCAGTGGGAGCACCATGGTGCATGCATATATCAAATATTTGGAGGGTGATTTTTTTGTGAATGAAAAGTGTTACATGTAGATTAATCATAATATGAAATGGTATCAAGTGTTTTTATCTATCTATTTTAATCACTGCTCATAAAATCTCTTTTATGATGTGTAACTATAGAAGGTGTAGAACTTGGTTGAGTTAATTTCATAGTAGGAGAAGGTTTGATTACCAATATTTGTAATGGAACATGTTAAACTATCCAAGGTACTACCTTAGACACATTGTAGAAGGTGTGAGTGACATTTGAATATGTCCCTTGTATGTGATCCCTTGGCTTTTATTGTGTATTTTTTGTTCTTTATGTGTATCATATGTTTGTGTGCATCATGGTCATGACACTTTATTTATTTTTTGCTCAGATTTTGATGCCATGATGGATATCATACATCCATCCTCCTAGTATTTGATGCCATGATGGACATGATGCATCCCTCCCCAATTAGTTTTATTCTAATTTCAATACTTAGTTTACATTACTTATGTGTGATAAATTTACTATCATATATCTTGATAATGTCACTAAGTATGCTTGTTACTACATGAATCTCACATTACTACTTTTCTAAGAATGTATATGGTGATGTCATGTTTTTGGATATTATTATTGTTATTACTCACATGTAAATATTGTACATAACATCTATAACATAACTTCTTAATTTGAGTTAAGTTATCATGTAGGCTCAACAACTCACCTAAAAAGTGGGGGAATAAAGAGTGGCTTGACTTAGAGACTAAGTTTACTCAGTATAGTTCATAGTCACATAGATATAATTTTTCAATCTTCACAAAATAAATGCCATAGAGTACCTAAAAAACTCAAAATATTAATTTGGAAAAGATCAATTAATTTGGATAGGGGCACCCCCAATATTGTCAAAATAGATAATTTTTATCCCAAAACTAAAAAATAGTCAATTCCATTGGTTATTAAAATTTTAGTAAGCCTAGAACAATTTGAAATAAATTTAAAATTTTAGTTTCTATAAATTTTTAGATGCTATCTCAAATTTTATTAGTTTGGAGGCTTCATGCATTCTATGTTATTCCAAGTTAACACATAGGTTTTGGATTAGAATCTCAATTGTTATTACTTAGTCCTAAAATATGTATACACCAAATATCAGATTGGAGGGTATGTGTGTGAAACATGACTTCCTCCTTGCCTAGTTTTGCACTAGTTTCATAGATGGAATGATAACGATTTTTGTTATCCATGTTGTATACACTAGACTCATATTATACTAATTAATTCACTAGTTTTACACTAGTTTTTCACCAAAAATTAGCCTTATTCTATATGTGCTGGTTGGTTCAACTTTTTACACCACATTTCTCATTAGAACATTCTATTAGGATTCATACATGGATTTCAAAATAATTCACTACCATGGATATGTAATGATGGATTTAAGCATAAATTTTATTATTATGAACACTCACCTATTAATGATGATTAGGGCATGCATAGTCTAATCCAATATTTTCAATGTAAATTAAATCTATAGTCATAATTTTTACATTAAAAAAAAACAACTATTTTCATATACAATCATGCCCAATTTCAAATGTTGACCCATTTTTATTCCATGATTGTACATTTTATTATTGTATATTGATCTAGGGTTTTTAGTGGAAAAAAGTTACAACATGGAACCTAAAGTGATTTTTTTAAAATTGAAGATCACCTATATATTGTAAACACCCAATTATGGCCATAAATGGCATTTGACTAGACTTCAGATTGGTTCCTACCAAATATTGTAATTTAATCTTAGGAATCATTAAATGTCCCAATTTTGGCTACACATCATTCATCAATGCTCATAATCATGTTGAGGCATCCCTATTTTGGGTATTCTACCATACGCAATAATAACCTCTCATAGATTCATCCCCAATCACCTTGTGACCTAACTACTGGTAGTTTGGCCTATGGACTCATTAAGTGGGACACTTGAACAAATATTAAAGGAGCTAAAATTTTAATCAAATTTAATTAACTAATTAAACAAGATTAAATGCCAAGTTGAATTATCCATTTATAATTAATGAATATCTAAAAATGGAAATTATAAAATTCACAATATCAAGCCTTTTCATCATTGCCTTTATGAGTTATCAAGCTCTTCACAAATATCTCAAAAATTGAATTTGAGAGCCATGCTTATTAATTGAAAATCATAATTACATGACAACTTTTAACTCAGCTCGAGTTAGTCTCAACTCACCTAGGGTTATTTTGAACCCATTTCATGTTTAAACTCAACCTTAACTCACCTTGGGTGAGATTTAAATTTTGAGGCTATAAATACAAGGCCATACCTATTGATTTCTAGGCTTTGATAGTGTAGACTTATTATGCTATATTTACTCAATAATTTTCATGCAATTAATATTACCATGCCAAATTCATAAGCTGAGCAACCAAGCCAAGGTGCCAAGGAAAGGTGAAGCCAAAAAAGCTCCATTGATGAAGATTTATTGATGCACAAAATAAATAATCCACTTCAACAAGCTATTTGGAGCTCCAAGGTAAAATAATGGTTTATTTTATCTTTTATTTAGGTTTTTCATATGCATTCTTGTTACCTATACTCTTCCTAGTGTCTAGGATAGAGGTGTTATGATTTTAGTGTGTTAATTTGATTTATTTAATTAGAATAACATAAGACTAACCTCCCCTCTATGTATTTTTTGTTCACATATATTAATCAACTAAGATATGGTACAATGTTAATCATACAAAAACATGGGTAAAAAGTCACACCCCACAAATATTTGGGAAAAGTTTAAAAAGTGGTCAAAAATTACCACACTCATCAAAAATATCACATCAACAGTTTGACAACAAAGTAGGGAGAACAAGGTAGAGATAACAATAAAGAGAACAATTAAGTAATCACAACAAACATGAATGTTGAGGGAGGTAGTGGAGACAATGGGTCATGAGGATTATGACCCCATCCTCCTAGGGTAAGAGGATCCTTTTCCAAATGTAAGGGTTCCCACCTAGTGTTTTACTAAGCTTCTAATGTCTCATCTAGATTTATTTAAGCAAAATTGCTAGATTTAGGTACATAAACTTGCCTTGGAGAGGTAGACCCCAGATTATAATTTCATCATCTTGGGATAGGGGAAGAGATCCCAAGCCCCTAGCATAACCTCTAGATATATATGAGCCACTCAATCCACCCCAATGAGGAGAATAATAATGAGGTGGTAACAGATGAGGAGAATGGCTCCTATGTCTAGTTCTGAACTGCTGTCAATGTGGCCCACACCCTCATCCTCAAGGAGGTGAATGATGTCATGGGGAATCAAGAGGTTAAAAATTGAAAATTCATGGATAATTTCCCTAGTGATTGATTAAACATTACAGGGGGTTGAGTTCCGAACATAAATTATCATTATAGATTTGAATCTAAAGAGTAACATTAGATAGAATATTAATTCTATTAGTAACATAAAAACTACATTCCAACTCTTCATAATTAAAGAAAGCATAATTTATAGATATACAAATTTTATATCCAAAGATATTTCAAAATCAATTATATTTTTTAGGCAATAGAGCTAAGTCCCATAAGAAAGCCATCTTTCACATAAAGAATTTAAGTTGAAAGGGATAAAAAAGAGAATGTATCTAGTGCCATGTAGATTGTGTGTGAGAGCAAAAATAAAAAAAATTGCTTAATAGTCTTTGTTTATCAATGAGATGGGAAGATGGGGTTAGGCATACATAGATTCTTGATCTAGTCTCCCATAGGCAGACCCTAATAAAGAATACACCATAATAAATGAACTTTTTTGGGCTCAATAGTAGCAGACCACACAATGCTAAAGCATTAGGCCGAAACCCCATATCTGGAATGGAGATTCCATTTAAGTTTAAGAATATCATTTGGAATATGCTATAGGGCTAGTAAATGATACCCCAACTGAGGACAATATCAGTTGAAAGGGGTGGCCATAGGCTAGTGCCAATCCTTCCACTAAGGAATAAATGAATTAACTCCTATTTTATACAAATAATCATTAGGGTTAAAGCCTTAAATTTTTTCAATAGCCTCTACATCTAAATTATTTAATTAAAATTTATTATAAAGTTATTTCTAAGTGATCCAAGCCCTATTTTACTTAAAAAAAAGATCACTGGTAATCTTCACACCTTTCTTGAACATCCTTAATCCTTTAACCCAATGGACTAAGGCATAGGGAATATTATGAAAATTTAAGCAAGGTGACCACTAGAGGGACTAGGAGTTAATATATAATCCATTACTTAAACCCTCACCTACCCAATTAAGTTAAGGCTCAAGCTTTTCCAAATATTTCCATAGACTTTGAATCACAAAGGTAACCTTGATTTTAATAGGCATTGGGGTTATGAACAGAGAGTGAAGTCTTAGGCCTTACCATGTCTTTCTACCATATGGGAGTCCCTAAGAGATACAATAGAGTATAATAATCTTTCAATCTTCATCCTTATTAAGACCTCTGATAATCCACTTAGCACCAAGAGCAAGGCCTTGAATTTTAATATCTAGGAGACCTATTCCCCCAAATTCCTTGGGTTGGAAAAATATGTTCTAAGCAACTCTATGGAAGCCCTTATGACCCTTAGAATTAACCCATGAAAAATATTTTATATTTTTTTCTAATTTGTTGTAAGTGGCATTAGAAGGGGCCTAACAAGAGGAATAATACACATGAGTAGTTTCCAAGACTTTAAAGCAAATTTGAAATTTTCTAGTAAGATAAAGAGGCTTGGTGATCTAAAATGATATTTTTTCCCAAATATTTGCACCACATGTGACCATAGTTTAGAAGGATAACCCTAAAAGGAAAAAATAATGCTAAGAAACTTAAATTGTACCCCTAGTAGAATCCATTACCATTGATATTACTCCAATGAAGGAGGTTTGGGGACTAGATACTAATGGTAACATTGAGTCTTTTTCCATTGGATAGATGATCCTAAAGCCAAACAAAAAATATGGAGACATTCCATGGAATTCCTAATGGACTCTACTTCCTATTGAAGAGTGAGAAAATAATCATCTATGAAGTGGCCATTTAAAAGTTATCTATCAGATTGAGGGAGGGAGATACCTTTCACCAAACCCCTAGAAACATAATTAGCCAGGAGGTAGCTAAATCCTTTTGATGCAAGAAAATATAAATAAGGGACTAAATTACATCCTTATGTGTTCTAATGATGAAGTTCAAACCAAGAGGATTGGTACTTATTGATAATGATACATGCCCCAACATCCTAAAATAACATGTTAATAGTCTAAATAAATTTGGGTCCAAAACCATGTTCATGCAATATGGTAAGAATGGATTTCCATTCAATACAATAATAATCTTCCTCAAAATCAATCTTAAAAAAAAAATCCTTTTGATTATAAATTTTATCCATTCCATACCTTCCTAGATGGTAATGACATTATCCAAAATGAACCTAATATGGATGAATCCAGTTTGCTCACTACTAATAGTTAAAGGGAGAATGTATTTCACCTTGAGGGCTAAAGCCTTAGAAAAAATATTTTAGGAGACATTAAGAAAAGTAATAGGCCTCTAGTTGGTTATAATTTTAGGATCACTAGCCTTGGGAATAAATTTGATGTTACCCTAGTTTATAAGGGATCCCAAAGAGTTGGTTAGAATAACTTCATAATAAACTCAGTGAAGATCAAGACCAACAATATCCCAAAGGGTTTGGTAGAACTCATAAAGGAAACCATCAATTCATGGAGATTTTTCAACTTCCATTTGATTAAAAACCTCATGAAAGTTGATAAGAGATAAGGGCATATCAAGAGAAACTCTTTGAGAATTGTTAACTTTACAAGGTACACCCTGGAGGCATTGAAGGAGAGTTGCCTGTAAAATCAAACCTGAGCTCCTATGGCCTTGTTAGCCTCTTCAATTTGGGTTTTATGTCTTGAGTGTGCCACTTGAGTTTGGAGGTGAACATTAAAATTTGACTATTTCAGATCCTATGAAGACCATATATATTCATGACTTGTAGCTTTGTGCAAATGCCATCTAAAAGAGGACACTTGAAATCTATAAATCTAAAGAAATGTGTAAGTACAATCAAGAGCATCATACCACCACTAAATCTAAAAAGTATCCATATACACATAATATTTTCAAATTTATCAATTACTGGTGTTATCTATCTTATAAGAACCCACTGACTCTTAATCCCTCTAAGTGCACACCCTAAGGCGTGCACTAGGAAAAGGGTGGGTAGACCATTAGTGCTTTGTAGGATTTTTGTCCCTTATTTATAGTTATTACCAATCCAACCAGCTCCTAAAATCATTATCATAAGCTATTACATCTCTCTTACACACTCCTCTAGTCTTTTACCACCTTTCTTACTAATTTTCATAACCTAAAACCCCTTTCAATAGTTTACATGACTAGATTGACAAGGTCAGCCTTGTACTCTTATTGGTGAAACTCATTTAGGTTTTAGGTTGGCTCTTGGTTGACCTAGCCTATGAACATAATGAATTTTTGTCAATAATAATACTAGGTCAACTGGGCCGACCTTGTTGGATAAAACTTTCAGAAGGTTTAGGGTTAAATCCACCTATATATACAAGATCAGTTTACTATTATTAGAGAGACATTAAGAGTTATTATTCATTTGTGCTTCTTTACAATCTTCTCTTTCACCATTCTAATTTGGGAGACTTATCTTAGGGTTTGTACTTGGATAATCTAGTCTTATGGAGAAGTCTTGGATGCTTTGGGCTTTCTTAGTGGTTCTTAAAAACCATAACCTCTTGAGAAACACCTTTAGCCAAGGGAGAGATTGAGTCTTGATAGGTTCGTCTTCTAAGTAAGTAGCTCTAACTTTGCTCCTATCTTTAGTAGATAGAAGTAACATAAGTAATGACTTTTGAATAATATTACTCTTTTTCTCCATGCATTAGGGTCTTACCTATACATAGCTTAATTAGGATTCTCTTATGCATGCTTACTTTTGATTTGTTTACTAACCCCCATATTGTGCCACAAGATTTGGTGAGAACTAGATTAGATTTATTTGCTTTACTTGTTATTAGTTTAGTGAATATGAAAACATAGGACTTAGTTAGGGTTATTGCATGTTTTTCTTGATTGGAGGCTTTGGAACCCTACCTAGTGATATTATTGTAGTAAAAGCTCTCCTAATTGGGTCTAGTGGATCTATATATTGGTGATGTTCTTGATTATCTAATGTATCCACAATCAAAAGTGTAAGCAGGATCTATCTTCTTTGAGCTATAATTATTTTATATATCTAATGTATTTTTGATTGCATACATTCTGGTGAACCTGATGTAAATCTAACCCTTGCAAGTTTTCTTTCATGTTTTTTATTTTTTATAATTTTATTTATTATTTCTATATATTTACAATACTAGATCGATAGGGATAGTATAGTTTCCAAATTTTGTGTGTATATTTAACACACAATCACATATAAAAATAATTCTATTATTTTTGTGTAGGTCTTCATCATATATAATTTATTGGGTTAAAAAAGTTGACATGGTACTCTTATTCATCTCTAAGATATCTAACTAGGTCGAACAAGTTGACATAGTATTCCATTTAGCTTCTAGAAAACATACTAAGTTGACCAGGCTGGTATGGTCATCTTAATAGGTTTTAATAAATAGGGAATTATAGATCTAGGTTGACCTAGTTGACACAATTAGTAGAATTTTCAAGAAACATTCAAGTCATTTCAATAGAAATATCACAATCCTCAACATCTTCCAACCCACCAACTCTCTCTCTCTCTCTCTCTCTCTCTCTCTCTCTCTCTCTCTCTCTCTCTCTCTCTCAATTCATTTGTTTCTTACAATTCTATTTTGAAAAGTTTTTAGTCTTCAAAATTGCAATCATACAACAAACTAGGTCAACCTAGTTGACCTAGTTCTATATTCTATCTTATGTCTCAAAGACTAGGTCAACCTGGTTGACTTATTTCTTAATGACTCTTGTTCATGCAGTACAATAGAGACATTATTGACTCTATTTTGTAATGTTTGCATACATTGTTGTTTCAATCAACTATGTATTGTGTTACAAACTAGGAATTAATAACTATATGCTAATAATTAATTCATAGTTTCACTTTCAATTGTTTGCATGCTTAGAATAAATCACATGGTATAATTAGGTGGTTTTTCAATATACTATTTTTTTACACTATTTTTATCTTTCTTGCAAACACTACCAAATCACATAATCTCAAAATGCATTTAAATATTTGTCTACCCAAGGCCTACCTACTTTGATTTCATCACCAAGTGAGAGGCTGACTTGGTTTTTTGGCCAAGTATAAACATGTTGTTAACCCTCCCAAATAATCTCACTAATAATTCATCTTCCAATAACCCTCCCACTAATACCAATTTGGGGAGTTCTCCTAAAAATGCCAATCCACCAATTTATATGACTCAAATTCTTACATAATTCATACAATAAATTAACATAATTAAAACTTTTAACACCTCTCAAATGATGCAATTACAACATCATTTGATCAATATGGATAATCAACCTCCGACTATCAATCCTCAAGCCAATCCAAATTTTATTCCTCCACCTCTTAGAGATGCCTTATGAAATGTTATTCAACCTATTATGAATTAAAAAATACTTCAAAATATCTAAAACGAGCTTTTATTACCTTTCATCATGTCTATTGATATTGTTAATATATCTCCAACTATCAAGTATGATGGGACTAAAGACCATGCATCCTTTCTCAAATCTTTTGGCAATCTTTACAAGGAGTGGATCCAAACCAATACTTTTGACACAACTAAAATTATAGTTAAAACCTTAACTAGAAATGTATTAGAATGGTAGAAAAAAAATCCCTGACATTTCATTTTTAAACTTAAGGATTTATTCAATCCTTTAGTCAAATAATTGCAACATAATGATCTTCCCAAATATTACCTTAGTCATTTCATCAATGCTAAGCAATCTCCCACTAAATCAATTCATGATTTTATCAAATGATGGAAATATTTGGCCCATAAAGCCAAACATAACATGACTGATGATAATTTTTTTGCACTCTTTATCACTTCTTTAATTCCTTATCTTTAATGTAAGGTTCAAACTTTTGCTCCCCAAACAATATACAAATCTCTTGACAAAGCTAAACATAAAGACTTTTTCATGAAGTAATTCAAACATAATCCTAAATTTATTAAAGCATATTTTATAACTTATACCAATGATCTCATTGGTAATACTCCACAAACTAAACCAATAGATGCCAAAGATGACATTCCCCTATCTTCTCACATACCACTAATTGTGCAACAAATGAAACAATTTTTACTACCCTTTAAACCCTTTCTTATCCTAATAATCCACCTAAGTGGTATGACCCTAATCAAATTTTTTTATTCCACACCGACATTGGTCATTCCCATAAATCTTGTAGAGGGATTACTACATTTTCTATCTCCTACATGCTCAGTTATACCTTCAATCATGAAACCATGATCAACCTTCATCATCAAAGAGTAGACCACCACTTCTCAAAAATGACAATCTTCCAAAGCTTCTTATAATAACCAAAAATATTTTTTCACATATAATAATAAAAAAATACCAAGGATGTTTGTGTTATTGATGCTGACTATGACCAATATTATAACAATTCTCAATATGTTAACACAGCTAAGGTCAACTATCATTGCAAACTAGATCATAAAGATCCTATCACAAAACCTAAGAAACCATATTTATAAGAAAAACTTCTCAAAGATACTAATACCACTCTTGTAGCTTTGGAAGCCCTTGAGGAACTACCTCCTTGTTCTGAACCCCTAATAACTTCCATTCCTTCAACATCTACCTTACCTACTAAAACTCACACTAGTTCTTCTTCTACATATCATTAGAACTTTTTTGAAGAAATCAATTTCATGCCTTGCATGATTAGACTTATGGAGTTAGTTCATACTTCCCCTTATCATCGTAAGTTCCTTATGAAAAAATTAAAACAAATTGAAGATCTATATCCTATATATGAAGAACCACCTTCTATTGAGACTCAACTTACCAATGTACATACCATTGAAACCATGTGTCCTTCTTCCAAACCATCTATTAAATTTATTAAAGAAGGCATGATTAATGATGAAATCCTTTTTGGTTTTAATGATCCACCACTATTAATTAATATAGTCATTAATACTAACCTTATCCATAAAGTCTTAATTAATGAAGGGTCTGATATTAATGTGACATCTTTGTGGCTCATCCAACAACTTGGCTATAATAAGTATCATCTCAATTAAACTTGATTTACCTATCATGAATTTGATAAAACTAATAAAAATCCACTTGGTTGTATTTGGCTTCACCTAAAAATTAGACCTAAGACCATTTGAACTAAACTTATGGTCATTGATTTGCCCTTATCTTGTAACATATTCCTTGGTTTCCCATGGACTCATAGAATGAGGGTTATCACCTCTTCTGGTAGCCAATACATCAAATTATTACATAATGATAAGTGGTATAAGCATGAGGTAGATCCCAACCCTTGGAGCATTCATATTCTGAATCTAAAATCTCAATATCGCATCTATACCATTCCTACCATTAATAGCATTCCCTTACCTGAGTTCATCAATGACAATATAAACTTACAAGTAACTCTTTTTGATTCAGATGATGATTAACCTAAGGACTTAAAACATACTTGCAACATTACCAAGTTACCTCCATACATATTGGAGTAGCTTCTTCCTTATTTATTGTCTCATGATCACACTATTCCTCTCATTGATGAAATCACTAATTTCCCCCCTCCATACAATGGTTCAAAGCCTTATTTACTAGAATATGTCTTCAAATGTAATGATTATGGAGTGGAAAAATTATTTCAATACCCTCTAATCATGTCTCCATGTAAATTCAATACTATTTGGATTTTACCTTCTAGGACTCCATCTAAATCTCAAGCATGTACCATTCCTACAACCTATGATGATAACTACATCATGGCTCAATCTTAATCTCAATAATTAGATATTCAACATTATCATAAGACTTTAGCTCAAATACATGCTTTTAACAAGGATGTGAATACCATTTCTAAGGATCTTGAATTATATCCCAAAGGTCATGTGCCTCTTGTTAATTCTCCACTTCTTGATACTCCTTAGGTAGTAGAAAAAATTATAGCTTTTGAACTTTTAGAGATTCTTACATCTTATCTATCATCGATAGTCCCATCATTACATTGATTCTTCCCCCATAAAAGAAACTAAAAACACACCAATCCCATCCAACCCATATACGTTTCCTATTCCCAATATTACATTAGATGCTAAGGTCATAGATACTTGTCAGATACATTCTGAATATGACTGCCATGGTAATCAAATTTTGGATCTCAAAGTATATGTTGAGTATTATGGTCCACTTCCCACTCTACCTAATGATGAAGCTATTCTTGAAATACTTCATGTTTGAGAACCTCAACTCCATTGACAACATCACAAACTTGGGAATTTTAAAAATAAAGCCCCTTATTTCAACAACTTCATCACTAGCATTGATATTAAATCTAATACAATTTATTATTTACCTAATGCACCATACCATTTCCAAGATGACAGTGCTATCCTTATCGAAGAAACTACTTGCATTGAATATGGTACTCCATCATGCCCTTAAACAATTACAATTTCTTGTGAACTTTCAATTATTAAACATGATAACTTTAGTTTATTTTTGTTAAATATCATGAGATATTCACATGGTCCTACAATGAAATTCCTGGTATTAAACCTAGCATTGTGGTGCATAATATCATCACTTATCCTGTTGCCAAACCTGTGCATCAAAAGCAATGGAAATTTCCACCTAAGGTTTCCACCTTATGTCATAAAGAAATTATATAACTTCTCACTACTAAGTTTATCAAACCAATGGATTATTATAAATGGGTCTCTAACATAGTCCCCATTTGGAAAAATGTCACTATGGTCATTTTCATCCACATTTATTTTCGTAATCTTAATCTTTCTTATCCCAAGGATAATTTCCCTCTACCTTCAATAGATGCCATATTGATTCCACATCTGGTTATGAAATGATATCTCTTATGGATGGCTTATTGGGTTATAATCAAATTCACATCAATCCTAAGGACCAACATAAGACCACTTTCACCATGGAATGGGGCACCTATTGCTATGTTAAAATGTCCTTTGGACTCAAAAATGTTGGATCTACTTATCAATGAATAATGAATCATATCATTCATGATATTATCCACAAAAATTTCAAAACCTATGTAGATGACCTCATTGATAAATATAAAAGTTACAAGACTTATCTTTCTGATCTTCCCATCATCTTCGACCATCTCCTCAAATATAAAGTTAGACTAAATCCTTACAAATGTGTCTTCGATGTCACATCTAGAAAATTGTTAGGATTCTTAGTCTCTCTCCATAGCATCGATGTTGACCCTACCAAGATTAGTGATATCATCAAAATACCCATACCTTGTTTCATTTTAGATATTCACACCTATCCTAGTAAACTTAGGGAAATTAGATGATTTGTCCTCGAAATGGCTTATAGTATCCACTCCATCATTTCTCTTGTTAAGAAAGGTAATGCTTTAGAATGGATAGATCCTTGTCAAAAAACCTTTGACAATATGAAATAATCTTTAATTTACCCATCCACACTTCATCTTCCTTCAAATGATTGACCTTTGATATTATATAATTATTCCATGCCTATATCAATTAGGGCAATGTTTTACCAAAAAGATGATATCAGAAGAGAGTATGATATCTACTACATCAATCAAGGCCATATATTTTGTAGTTAAAAATATTTGACATTACATACTTTATCATACCACTTATTTCATCATTAATTTTGATCCCCTTCATTAATTTTTCTCCAAATCCTTTCTTCTTAGTGATATAATTGGCAAGTGAATGGTCCTATTTATGGAATTTGATCACTGAATTGTTACTCAAAAAGTTGTCAAAGGACAAATCATAGTTGATCAACTTACCATAGCTCATGTTCCCACTACTAACCCCCTTCAAGATCATCTTCCTAATGATAACATTCTCTATATTGAAGGTCTCAACCAATTTATATCTCTTAAAGATTACTTCCATAAATTTAATGATGACCTCGAAGAAAGTAATATTAATGAATCCACTATCATCCCTGATACTACTAAACTAAAATTAGTCATCAAATAAATTCCTAAAATCAATGTTGATTTACATGAGGATACTTAGAACCTTCACTTTAATGGTGCTAAATGCCTTCAAGGAGCTGGGGTAGGTTGTATTCTTACAATCCCTCTTGGAAAAATAATCCTTTTAGCTTTTCACTCAATATTTAACATCACTAACAACATGGCAGAGTATAAATCTTTAATCTTAGGCATGAGAGCTACTCTTGATTGAGATATCCAATACGTACATGCTCTAGGTCATTCCCAACCCATTTTCCACAAATTCAATGGTGATTACTAATGTAAAAATGATAATCTCATTTATTATCATCAAATTTCAACCACTCTCACCAAATATTTCATTTCTTTCACCATCGAGTCTAACACTCAATATCAAAATTCTATTGATGATTCCCTTGTTTCTTCAACATCTCTTTTTCATCTGCACCTAATTATTTATGATCCCACTTTTATTATCAAAATAAGAAAATCTCCATACTCTATTCAACCACATGATTCACTTATCTACCACATAGAGGATTTCACCATTTGATAATGCTTGTGGTATAAAGACATCATTCAATTTTTGGAACACCAAACTTATCCTCCTAACCTAAACTCCTATGAAAAGACTCATATTCACAAACAAGCCTTTAAGTATGTATTTCAATATAACACCCTTTATTATCACAATGCCAAAGGTACCTTACTCCATTATGTTATGCAAGATAAGGTCCCTCCTCTTATTGAATAAGTATATGGGGGCATTTGTAGTGGCCATTATAGTAGACATGCTATAACCCAAAATGCCTATGGATGGGATACTTTTATCCTATTATTGAAAAATATGCCATCATATTTGATGAAAAGTGTATTCCTTTATAATTTCATGATGATTTAATTCATTCACCTATAGTTGAGATTTAAACTATCAAATCTCCCTATCCATTTTCCATGTGGGGATTAGATCTCATAGGCAAATTACCCCAATCTCAAGATGGGCATGTATTTATAATCATATCCATAGAATACTTTACCTACTGGGTTGAGGATATGCCCCTTATTAATGTCACCATAACCACCATATCCAAATTTATCATTACTCAAATAATTTATGGCTTTGGTTTCCCTCATATTATCATTTTTGATAATGATGGTAATTTTAAAAAACAAATGTCAAATAAATCTATCCTAAATTTAATATCAAACTTAAATTGTCCACACCCTATTATCCACAATGTAATGGATAAGATAATTCCACCAAAAAAATTCTTACTAAATTTCTCTGAAAGATAATTTGTGAAACCCACATGGATTGGAACTTTCATCTCTATCCTGATCTTTGGGCCTATTGGATTAGCATATGTAATACCACTAGGGTAACATCATTCTCTCTAGTTTATTGTTTTGATTTAGTCTTTCCATTATAATTTGAAATTCCCTCTCTCTTTATATCTCTTAATGGTATCATAACCAATGAATAATTACATTAATCTCAACTTCATGCTATTGATCTCCTTGATGAACACTGTCTTTCTACTTTGCAACACAATTGCCAATATAAGGCCTGTATTACCAATTAACATTAAAAATGTGTTAAATTTTGTACATTTAATGTTGGTGATCTTATCCTTAAATTAGAATAAACTCATGAGAAATAAGGTAAATATGCCAAAAAATGGTGGAGTCCCTATTTAGTCAAAGATATTCTTGGTCCAAGTACATATCACCTTCAAACCAATGAAGGCCATGTTTTCAAAGAGCCCACCAATGCATACTTCTTCAAGAAATATTTTTATGAATCCTTGATTTATTTTCATTTTTTCTATATGATATCTATTTAATAATTTTCTTAGGATACTTGCATGGGTCTCATCCTCTGCAATAGTTCTCTCTTTTCAAAAACCTTGGTCCTTCCTTTTGGTCTTTTGGTTTCCCTTTTTCTCATGAGTTGCATTGAAAACCATGGATAATACCCGGTCTTCCTCACGATTTAAATTAGTAATTATATTTATTTTCATACTTTTTACACACTTTTTGGTACCCCTTGGGTTTCTCTTGTGAGTAATAGTGTAAGACCATGGACAGGACATGGCCTTCATCACAAATACCATCTTTCGCTTATGCCATTTATTTTAAAAATACTTTTTGGCATCCTCATGGGTTTTTATTTTATGAGTTATAGTTTAATACCATGGATAAGACCTAGACTTCCTCATAAAATCACCATCTTGTCATTCTTTATCTAGAATGTGTTTTGCAATGGGTACAAGTCCTTGATCTGTGTTCTCAACTTTAGCTTTGGCTTCTTTTTGATAGATGAAATTTTCACCACAATATATGTTAGCATGTTTTCCTACACTTCCATCATTCTTATGATAAATAATCATACTTTATTTTCATTGTATCCTTTTTTAACCCTTTGTTACATTTTTTGTAATTTCAAGTAATTTAAATTGTTTCATGTTTCATTCCTCTTGATTTCATTTCCTTTCACTCTACATTGGATAAAAGAAGGTCAAAGTCAAGATATCACTTTTATTTTACCTGAGTTTACAAGACTCTTAGACACCATGATCTTTGATTTCTCTCTCTTAGAAACCAAGTCCCAATTATTCAAATGAAATTCATCTTTATCACCCATGTTTGGTTTTTAGAATCCATATAGAAGAGGAATAGAAAATCCATCAAGAATGTTAAAACACAAATAATTTGAAAAAAAAGGAAATGATATACAAATAGAAACATACAAATCTCAAAAGTCAAAATCACACCAAAATAAATTATTCTAAGCACATCTCCTATCTCTAATCAAAGATCAAATTCCATAGTTGGCCTAACAATAGAGTTGAGGTCCATTAGGGTGCGATAGGCTAATATATTGGAATATGATAATTCAACAAACTTTATGATGCTACCTACTTTATCATGTAATTACCCAATATTCACAGTAGATTGATGGATTGTAAGGGGTCCTGAGGGATAGGGAACACATTGTGGGAAGGTAGGTCCATTGTAATTTTCATGCATATAGCCTTCATGGGATGATCTACATAATTAATTTGTTAACCTAAGACTCATGTGCCTAAAATAAGTTATTCATATTACTTAAGTAAAAAATTCCTCTTATTTTGACAAAACTAATTTGAGTGTCTTAACTTTGATAAAAAGTTCCTAAATCCAAATAGTATCTTCATCTAGTTGAGGGACCAAGTTCCAAATTTTGACAATATGGCCCATCATTATTTCATGCTTGAGGTGAGACATATTGTAATATAATTACATGAAGGTAGGATTAAATTGAGATGTGGTCCACTCAACATTATATAAAATAGGCTGATGATCTAATAAAAAAGTATCAGGGATGACTTAAATTGGCCTATCTTGGACTAGGGAAAAATATAAAATATCTTACTCAGCTAGCAGATCTCTATTGAGGTAATGAAGTACCCTATCTTATCCCTATTGAAAGTTATACCAAGTAAACTAGTGGGTATATAATTTTTATCTTTGATGATGGTTAAGATCAAACACCCCAAGTTTTTTGCACATATAAAAACAAGCTTCATGCTCACTAGTACACCACCACATTGGAGTGCATCTTTATGTATCCTCAGCTGATTCTACCATGGTGAAAACACCAAAGAGGATCTAATATGAATCTAGGAGTGAATCAAGTATCTACCTCCATAAGGTATCTTGCTCCACAAAATCATTAGAGGCATACAAATTAACCACCCAAGTGATGTAGATATTAAACTAAAAAAAGGGTCCACACCACTCGGTGGGTGGGATCTAAACCCTAAGAAATAATATTTTGAGATAAATCTAGAGCCATAAAAGTAATGGCCCCACCATTCCTAGTTTCATGCCCAATATCCTGACATATGGTTCTAGGCTAAATTATTCATATTGTATTCTAAAATAAGAATCCATAAATATTGATCTCTTGTAAATAAAGAATTTTCATGCTATAAAGAGATGAAAACTATTCATGACTACATACTTACTTGATGGATCAGTAAGACCTCTAACATTACAAGAGTACACAATCATTGGATAGTATCAAGGTGTATTCCATTCTCAAATGTGAGACCTTAAAACACAACAAATCGATTAAACATGAATTTGTTGGACAAGAAATCATTCATGCTAAATGGTTATTGCTTATGTGCAATATATTCCTCCTCTTCAAGAGATGGTGAGAGGCTATGAGAATGTCATAATAATGTATTATTGTCCAAGGTGACCAAACTCCATTCTTCTTCTAGAACACTCACCCTAGGATAGGGTTGTGATAGTGGTGCTAATGGTGGTATCTCAACCAGAGAGGCCACTACTTGTAGGGTATACACAAGAGGAAGAGAAGATTTATTAGGCAAAGTAGTTTTATAAATAGAAGTCAAATCATGATTATTCTCAATAGGTCTGTATGAAGAAGTTTTTATCCTATTTCTACCTTTGGAAGAATTGTTTTTTATGGGTGATGGTAGTCTAACCATCATTATTTCCATTTTATAATTTGGATTTATATCCACCCTTTTGCAGAAGAATAGGGGTGTATGCACCATAAAAGAGCATTCATAGATAATGTGTTTCAAGGATTGACACCAAAATCAAGTATTCAAGAGATTGATATACAAAACATGCCATGAAAAATGGTTAGATCTAATTTGTGTATCAATATAATCTTTGAAATATCATGATAGATCCACTTCAACACAAACCCTCTTTTAGGGATGAGTCATAAATAACTTGGTATACTCATGGCATATGAAAATCCATATGTGTTTTATGAGCTTGTCAATAAAACCCAATAAAGGGAGAGGTAACCCAAGAAATTCAACCCAAATGGGGATTTTTATTTTTACTTGCTCTAAGACTTGAAAGTCCTGAGTCCAATGAGAAAAAACAACCAAAGTGTTGAGAATAAACCAAGGCCCATGGTTAAAAATGGATTTGTAGTGCTCTGGGTTAGGGAAAAAAACTCTTTGTAAAGTTTTGGACTACTTCAAGTTTTAGACCATGGCCTTGCCAATGGTTGTGAACTCATTACTTTAGAAGGCTCTCAAGGGGGAATCGATCAAAAAAATAAGAAATCAAAGTAAAATTTTAAAATAAATGACATGATTTGTCAAATTTGAGCACATCCAAAACAATATCAGGTAATGAAGAGTTAGAATCATCAACATTACCTTACCTTGCCTAATTCATGGTCATAGTTGCGCTTGCTAACTCCAACTTTCTTTGCATCTATAGATGAATAGAGAGAGGTTGTGTTAATTTAATAAAGGTTACCCCTATCACCCAAAGGGTGAATTGTTGATCAAACTCAATAATAAATGCAAACAAAATCAATATCTTGCCTAGATCTATAATGATTGATAGTATGATAGAGTCTTAAAGGCTTATAAATGTAGAGCTATGAAAACCTAATTCATGCCCTATAGATACATTTTTTACTTTATTTGTATTTAATTTTAAATTATTGTATAGGCCATAAAATAAACATGTAAATGTGAACAAAACCCATAAAACTTTAATCCTTGTTATCTATTAGATAAGGCCACCACTTTCAAATAAGAGTGCCCCCCACTATTGTCTAATTACATCTTTGTTGTCTAGAGGTTTTAGAGACTCATGTTATAGCTTCATACTTAGCCAACATAGTTTATATGTCAGTATTAGGCCCAAAAACATCTTACATCTCAACTTTATATCTAATTTTATATTTCTCTTTGCACTTTCCATATTTATTATATTTAATAATTTAGCAAGTTTCATATTAGTTTATAGCATTTATTTTTTTAATATATGGTAGTCTAATTTTTACCAATAACTTGTTTAATTAGGGTAGTCTAAATCACTATGCTTCCTAAATTTTATAAAATAGAAAGATTATTTAGAGAGATATGTAATGAATATAAATTTGGTATGTGTTGAATCAATATTAATATGTGATTCATGAATATATTTTAGGAGATAAATGTGTTATAAAAATAGAAAATGTTATTTATATTTTTTAATAAAATCTCATTCAAAGTATAGATTACATTAATAGAGAATTTGGTATAGTCACCATCTGACATCCAAGTGAACATATGCCTTAACCTCACAACCATCATAATTGCTCACAATAGATTTACCATAAAAGATGTTTTATTCACTTGGATTTATTGTGTTACAATATATTATGAGCTTTATGTATACACAATATTTTTCACTTTATCATATATTGATGCTTTATCTTGAAAAAATTAGTTGATTTTCAATCTAACTTAGTGCACACCTTTAAAGGTACATTGGGAAAGTTGTGGGTACAACTTTGGTACTTTATGAGATATTTTTTGGTCTATGTATCAATAATATACAAATTATAGCTTCCTCAAACTTTATCCCCTAATTAGTTACTTACATATTACATCCTCCAACTATATCAATACCTATATTTTGTACTAGATTGACCCAGTCTGATGTAGTCTTATTTAACACATGTCCTTTCCCTATAACATTGACCTGATTGATGCAGTCTGAATGTTTCATCTTGATATATGTATCTATATCAACTGAGATGACATGGTTCAAGTTAGGTCAACCCATTTTTAACAACATCATGCTGTGCTAATGGGATTGACTTAAATTTTGATATGGGTTAGTATTGTTGATCATTATAAATACAAGTTACCATTTCATTTTAATGAAGAGACATTCATCCTATTTTGCTATTGTTTAAACTTCTACCTTCATCTAAACTTGGAGGATTTGTTTCTTAGGATCTTATCTTGAAGGAAACTTTATCTTTTTAAGTCTTGAAGATTAATTAGGAGTCATTTTTAGTTTAAATCTTGATTCAACCTTTGGGATATTTAAAACCACAATAATCCCTTGCAAATGACCATTGTTAAAGGGGGAGATTCAGGCTTGACATGTCTTCTTCAAAGTAAGTATATTCCCACCCTAGATCATTCATTTATTATAAGAATTTGCATACTTCTTAATGAATGTTTATCCTTGTTTAATATTTCTCTATAATTATACTTAGTGTGGACATAGGATTATTTGAACTTTCTATTTATCTATATTAGGTATCCTAGGTCCCCATTTTCAAACCATGGCTTCTTACCCATTTTGATGTTTTTAACCCTTATCCTTATTTACATTACTTATTTTCAATAGTAGATTTCTTACAAACAAATATCTAATTAGAGCCACTTTAGTTTTTCTATTGTCCTAAAGGCTTTAAAACCCTTTCTTTTGACATTTTGTTTTATGTACTCCTCTTGCTAGGCATATGGATTAATTTGGTCATATATAAACTAATTAATTATCATTGGGATGTATTTTATTAACATTCTTAGATTCTAGATATTTGTAGATAGGATAGTTGTAGGTTGATCCTATCCTATTGCATACATTTTGGTGAACCCAATGTGAAGGTTAACATTGATTTCACCTCTTCATATAAATTCATCAAACATCTTGATATAATTTTGTAAAAATATAATTTTTAGAAAGATACATTGAACATGTCGATAAAGCTTCATCATTATTTTTATTTCTCAACCAACTATATCAAATAGATCAATACATTTCTATCTGTATATATTTCCTAATTAGTTATACTGAACAACATGATACAGTTCTATCTTAGATTTATTTCCAACTAACTATATCAACTATCTTGATAGAGATCTATATTAATTTACCTTCTCATAAAACTATATTGAATAAAATATATATTTTTTTTATAGTTATATTTATAACTTTGATGCCAAATTTAGTTGTTAAAAACCTATATTGAACAACAACATACAATTTTAAGATAGTCTCTGACCTCTTTTATCTAATTATATCTACTAGACACAATATATTTATATCTTCATACCCTTTTCCATAAAATTACATCGATTAACATGATACATTTTTATCCCTAATTATAATTTTATGTGTGCATAGGCTGCATCAATCAACTCAATATAGTCTTTTACTTTATGTACAACTTCATCGACCAACACCAAGTGTACAACTATATTTTTTTACTTCTCAAGAATACACAAAATAAACTAATTTTTCATTTCAAACCTTAAATCAAACATTTCATTTCAAATTTTTAACCTATTTATTTCAATTCGTTGAGGGATATAAATTAGTATTCGATATTTATTTTTGAATTTTATTTTATATTTTTTGGCTTTCCCTATAAAATGTGCTCTGATAGTTTTTAAACTACTTAGTGACTATCATGCAATACTATGTGATTTTTAGTTTACATAAATCATGGTGTGAGGGGATTTACTCAAAATTCATAGCCATAATACAACACTAAACATGGATTTAATTTTCAAGTACCTCATAGTATATCAAAAACACCAAGGATTCTCTTTTTATTGAACCTTAGGATGCGAACCATTTATTTGGTTTTGTGTTGCACTTGTAAGTAATTATCCCCATGAATTTACTCCCATTGTACCCTTAATATTTGGTTTAATAAGATACAAGCACAGTTTAGCCTCTGTAGTTAGTTTTCTTAAATATTTCATCAACACTAATCAATGAATGAGTAATTATATTTGAGAGCCTAAACTATCAAAGAAATCCTTTTAGTACATCTATCTAATCTTATTTTCAAAAAAAATAGTTAGAAAAGATAATCAGATTTAAAATTTTTACTTTATATTGCATGTTTTATTATAGATGGCATTGAACAATGTCGATACAATTCTTTAATGTGTGTTTTAACTTCATCGACCAATGTCGATATAGTTACTTATATGAGTGGATTATATTAACCATTTTGATATAGTCCCCTATATTTTCACCTCTAACTACATCTTCATTTAATATAAACTATTTATTTATCATCCTACATTGATTCAATTTTCATACTACATCAAACAATTTGATATAATATATTTCCTATTATTTTCACTTTTTCCATACTAGACTACATCTAATGACTTGATATATTTTTTCATGATTATCTTCTAACCTTCTTTCATAATTACATTATATAGTATATGTTTCATCCTCTTCCCTATTTTACTACATCAAATTAATTGATATAGTTTTATTATTATTGCTTTAGTTATTGACCACAACATGTCAGTCTATTTTTTGAAGTTTTACTACATCAGCTATCCTAGTGTGGTTAATAACCCATATTTCATCATGTCATATATTTCATCATGTCAGCTATCTAAGAAAATAACACATCATGACATGATGGACTTGAATAATTCCCATAAATCCCCTAAGCCTCATTTTAACATTATAGAAAACAAAGATAATAAAAATTGTCATGTGATTACTAGGATTATAGACTATGATTCACTCATTACCTCCCAACATATTGATCCACTTAATTATCCTCCATACATTCCTATTATATAAGATGAGAGTGATCTTGAGTATACTATTAAAATGATCATTTTCATTAATTAACATCCTAATCATAGGGGTAAGGAAGCTCTAATAGTCTATAACCTCATTATGGGATCTCACATAGGATTTCCCCCTTCACCTACACATAGCTTTTCTAAAATATTTAGGGTAAGTAAGTACACAAATTCCTCCCTTACTTATTCCTCCACCATGCCTATGTTAAAAATCAGTTTAATTCTACCAATGGTGAATCTCAAGATTCCTATTCTAGTCAACAAGATCTTAATACTAATAAAATATTGTTACAGTCCATGAATCAAATGTCTACCTTCTAAACTAAAAATGTTAATCAAATGATGCAAACTAAAAATTTTGTAATTGAAAAATATTCCTCAAAAATCTCTATGGGGAGTTAAAAATCCAAATTCCCCCCAATAGATGCACTTGGTAATCTCATTATACAACCCCCACTTCTAAACAAAGTTATCAAGCATCTTTAAAACAAAACATATTTCTCAAATTGAAAATATATACATAGGTGGTAACACTCCTACTATCACTTATAATGGATCCACCAATCCATATTTGTTTTTAAATCTTTTGGTAAAATTTACAATGATTGAATTAAGTTAGACACCTTTGAAACTACCATGATTATATCCAAAACCCTTTTAGGTGATGTCCTAGATTGGTGCAATCAACTTAAGTTCAACACTTTCTTGAGCTTATAATAATTAGTTAATGCATTGGTTTGGGAATTTCAAACCAATGATCTCCCTAAATATAATTTAGATTTATTAACTAATTTAAAATAGGTAGAATCCAAGACCACTCAAGTAGTCATTGAGCATTAGAAATCCATACCTAATAAGGCCAAACACAACATGTTAAAAAAAACCTCTTTCACTTGTTTACTAATGCTCTCCATCCTAAACTCTAATATAGATTCAATACTCTCTCTCCAAAATATTTGGAAGAATCACTTGATCAATCTAAACACCAAGACATTTAAATTAAACAATTTGATCTTTCCCAACCTACATCAGGAACTTACATGCTTATGAAATTTAAACACAAATATGCTGCCAATGATGGTGTTACATACAATTATGATTTTACACACACCACCCATGTTATAATTCATGGTGGATCTAATGAATCAAATTTTTACTAACCTTTCATGATAAGTCCCTTCTATCCTCCATCCTCTTCATCGACATACATGAATAATGTTGATGTTCACAAGATTTTCTTCCCATCTAAAACATAAAAATGTATTCTTAAACCTTCAACTAGATAACTTTCTCATTTTTTCCTACCAAACATTTGTATGATCCCTAATGTTTTCTATTATAATGCAAGTTGGGTCTATTCTCATGACACATGTAAGCAACTTAGGAACTTTACTCTTAAATTTATCCTTAGTCCCAACTTTGATCATGAAACTATCATCCAAGAAAATCAATAATCCTATGAAAAGGTAGCTAAAGTTCATGATTCTAAAGTTAAACATTATGCTTTTAATTAGGCTAATACTCACCTTACCATCTATAAAAATCCACTTACAAACCATCAAACTACTACAACTCAACCTCCCACCTCAAATGTTATAAAAGCTTCAGTTGACCTTCACTCTTATACAAATAATGAAAACATGGTCAACATGAATAACATGAGATGTGTAGTATCTTAAATTGATCCTTTTAAAAATATTTCTTATGTTACTTTCACCACTTATAAAATTATTTTAAAGAAACATATCCATCTCATTTTTGAGATGTTGAGTACAATAAATCACTACCCACTTAGCTCTTCTAATTACATCAATCCACTTAATGTACTCACATTTTATGATGATAGTTCCAACTATATCAAACACCTCAATACCTTGTGTTAGTCCATCTCTCACTATATCATCCACTTATTACACTATGTTAGTTTTAACCCCTCTAGAATTACTGCATTGATTAGCTTGATATAGTCAACTATTCCCAGACCAAAATTGACTGTATTAAAAAGACTAAAGTAGTCCATTCATGTTCCTAGTTCTATAGTATTACATTGAATATCTCAATGTAGTCTCATACTAGTACTTGCTCTCATACTATAACATTGACTAGGCTAATGTAGGTATAGACACTAAAATACATAACAAACTACATCAGCCTACTTGATGTGGTCTATTCTCCCCAACCAATATACATTAATTAGATCACTACAACCTTTTATATTTTAAAAAACTACATCATCTGAGATAAGATAACGTAGTTCTTTTTATACTTAATTTAAGTGAACTTTATCACCTTCCTTGATTGATTTGGTTCAACATTACACACTTTTATCTCAATTTGGTTCATCTTCTTGAGGATATGATGAGTGGGACCCTATTGAATAACTTTATTGACTCCTCTCTCAAATTCCTTAATCTCATGAGGAATTCCCCTTATCACCATAATAGATTGATGCAACTTATATTAAAAATGAACATCCCTTGACCTCAACCTATGGGGAAAGAAGATAACTTGCCAAACTATGAGGATAGTATCCTTCAATAGTGTGAAGAAATATTCATTCATGTTGATGAAACTTTGGATGCTTCTATATCACTAAAATTTCTTATTTATTTTATGATCCTTAATGAAATTTTATTGCATGTAAATTATCCCTCTATATTTATTAGTATCCTATTTGGTGGAATTTAAGTCGAGAGTACCTTGATTGATGTAGGGTCAAGAAAGTGTGGCACATTCCTTGGTTACACAAAAACTCTATGATACTCTAGGTGTAACCTTAAATCTACCCAAAGCACATGTAAAAACTATGATTAAAAATAAATTCATCATCTTTTATGTGTTTATCTCCCTATTATAGTCCCTCCCATCATAGTTAAAGTTAAGGTCATAATTTTAAATTTTCCACTATTATAACATTTTACTTGGTCGACACTAGAGACATTGAATGAAAGCCATCACCTATTCTTCATCCTAGTGTGAAAAATTTATGAAAAATGGTGTTATATACAAGAATCAAAGTGATTATAACCCTTTAAATTTAAAACAATTCCAAGAATGTTGTGTTTTTAATATACCCACCCTTGAACCCTTTCCTAGCATCCCATTTCATGAGTATCAATGTTTCAACCATTCTATCAATTACAATCATGGTTATAATGGACACCTCAAACTTGTGGGAAACATAAAAAATAACCTCTTATATTTTTATAATGATGAGCTCAATGATATCAATCATAATATCCAAACTTTGGATCTCAATTCTATAATCATCGCTCAGTTACCCCTTATTTGCTACCTTATTCTTGTAATAATTTGACTAACAAATTTTTAGATTCAATAATTATACATAAAAATTTTGTACCCCACTCATCCTCAACTTATATAATGGTATATGACTTAATATTTATCTTCACACAACTGATTACGATGATGGTTATTCCCTAGATGACTATTTATTATATTGTTATGCCCAAACTAAGGACATGTATATAATACAATATCAATCCTCCTTAAAACATTATTATGAGTCTAATTTACATTTACATATTATTTATCTATTTGATTTTATTCCTTTTCCTTATAATCCACCCTAAATAATTTATCCTTTGATTGATATTTATAACTTTGAGATGGAGTAGGTTCTAATATCCTCATGTTCTACTCTAGTAACTTATGCACCTCTTTGGGGTATGCTCCTTGATAATTACATTAAAAGACCATATTAGTTTGCTATATTTTTTGAACATTTGATCATCCTACCTCCAAATATATTGGCCAAACTACTCTAACCCAAAATGAGGTAATCTCTTACAAACATAGCTTTAGTGCTGTTTCATGAGCCTAATTTTAAATTTTTTGATGATGGTGATCTATTTGATGAGGTCTCATCTAGGCCTCAACATGATTCCTTACCTAGATGATGGGCAGATGAGCCATGTTGTGATTTTAAAAAAATATTTGTTTATTGAGCCAAGGATTTTTTAGCATACTAGAGATTCCTAGTAGAGAATCAATGAAAAATCTCAATTCATACCATATATAATCAAACTCTGTAATCAAATACTCCTAGGCACACTTATTTATTTCATGATATGACTATTCATACTTTGACCCCCATCAAGATATTTAATAGTACATTAATGTGTTTCTTAAGCTAATCTAGCGTTCTAATAACTAGAACTTGTCACTTCCCAAGATATGTCTAAATAATATCTAAAAGCATAAGGAATTCTATTTTAGTTAGCATCAGTGTGTTACACATCATATAGATAGATTTAAAGTAATCTAATAAAATTTTAATGATTTTGAGAGGGCCACACCTCAACCTTCTCAAAAATTATCCTAGTTTCATTTTTGGATGAAGGCTTATCCCTCTCCTTGACCTGTGTCTTCTCATAGATCAAATAATCTTAGCCACACACTAGTGCATGTTCCTTACATTTATTATCCTTTACACGAGGCACAAAACCCTATTTATTTATCTTTTATCACTCATACTTAATCCATAGATCTCGTGTACCAAGAAACCTTCACATGAATCTCTACAAAGATAGATGAGACTATGGTTAAAGCTAGATTTTAGTTACAACATGACTTATCTGATGTTATTGAGGATGTATGTCAAGATATATATCAACATTTTTTAGCACATTTATGTGTCATATCATATTATTTCTCTCATTGTCACATGATTGGATTTGATATTTACATTTAATTATAGTATTTAAGATTCCTTATTTTATATATATCACTTATATTATAGTTCATTAAAAAAAAATTGCATTTACTTTACATTTATGTCATATTTCATACAACACTATTTCTTTTTTGGTCCTTTAGTACTTACTTATGACCTTTTTTCTATATTAGATCTTAGATAACACGTTTGATTTTCCTCTTATAATTTTTTACCTTCATCCCTTTGTTAACCATTTATATTTCCCATATTATTGGGTTGACCACTTATATTCCCCCTCATTTTGGATGATTACTACTTTCATTAGTGCTTGTTTTAGCTCCTTCATAGGTTATCACAACTTCCTAGTGACATGGATTTCATAACATTTCATAACACTATTTTACCTCTTTGTGATCAGCTACAGGCATACTCATCATCATATGAATAATTGCATGAAAATATCTCTCACAATCCCCATCTTCATATTATTTCCTTTCATTTGGGCTCAAATAGTTCATCTATTGATATTACACACTTACTTATGTTCAAGTTTAAGAGTCTCTAGAAACCATGGTCTTTAGGTCCTCCTCTCTAGTGACCAAGTGTACTATTTCTTATGTTCATCACCTATTTCAGTCATATTTTGTTTTTGAAAATGTAAGGATGAGGAATAGAAAAGAACACAAAAGTTAAAGGTCATATCATAACAAACAAAAGGCAATGATCAAAAGGCAAATACACTCTTAAAATTTAGATCACACCAAAAGACATGATCTATATTTACCACATGTATCCTAGTTGAAGCTCAAACTCCACATTTAGCCTCATACAAATGTTGAGGTCCATTGGGGTATAATAGACCTATATATTGGGGTAGAAGGTTTCATTATATCATACACTTATAGTGGCACATACTTTCTCACAAAAGTACCCAATATTCATAGTAGACTGATAAATCTATAAGGGGTCCTAAGGAACAAAAAACTAAAACAACCCCAAATAATGAATTAAAAATATATATTATTGGAATTAATTTAAATCTGAGTATGAATGGAACTACATGTAGGGACCACTAGACATTTCTTGATTTGTAAATGTGTCTTTTTATATTTTTCACACCAGTGTGAAAGCAACTAATAACTAGATTAGGTCATGTAGACTATTAAATAGGATAAAAACTATTAGAGGGTTCTATGTGGAAGAAAACTATTGCCATTAGAATCATACAATTCAAGGTGCATTAGTGTTTAGGTCCAAATTAATGAAACATGAACTCTATACCATCAATCATCTTCTTGATAGGATCATCTAAGGGTACTTAGCCATAGCTAAGCATCCTGATATCATTAATGATTCCAATTATAGATTATTCATGATTGAGGAACTCATAATGTGATAAGAAATATCCCAAATTAGTCCACATATAAAATATAAGTAGATTGAGAAGAGTAGTTATTAAGGTTTAAGATTATCTATCTAATCATACAGCGAAATGTACAAGTCTAAAAACTAGAAATAACATAATAGTTTGAGCACATATTTTTAAAATTTTAATATAAGAATCATCATACTAATCTTGCTTAGACAAGGATTCATAAATACTCTAAAATAAGAGAGTTAGAATTACAGGACTATTTCCAAAATTAATACAATATAATATTTTGAAACACTTTAATTTTTTTAAGCTTTGTCCTAGAAAAATCCATGTTTCCATGTTATCCTTTTTTTCCATTTGAACATGATAAATACATACGAATCACTACACCATGGTTGCCTTGTTCTAGCATGTCAATAATGAAGACATTTTTTCATTGCACAACCTTAATTTAGCATTCTAGTATTAGGTAAGATTCATTGGTACTTGTTGATGATGGATAAAAACTTAAAATAGGCCATCACATCAAGAAACATATTTTATTCACACATTTAATGTACTTAACCATCCTACAGGTTAATAAATATAGGTCTTATCTCTATTTTATACCTACTTGTTCTTTAGTTTTTTAGTAATTGCATGTTTATTAAGTGTGAAACTTTTAATATTAATCGACATAGGAAGAAAATGTCTCAACAACTATGATTATATTATATATTAGAATATTTATAAAATTTTAATGCTTTTGTTAATCATAGTTTGGTTTGAGCTAAGTAAATCGCATGAGATATATTATTTAATATCTTCTAGTTGATTTAATACATACAAATAGAAATTGAATCACCATAAATATGCTCTAAATATTTAAAATATATGAAATAAACCTTTGATAAAAAACCAATTAAACATTATTATTTAGTGATGACAGTCCTCTTAATTTAATGATAGAAGAAAGAAACAAATCCCAACACTCATTTAATTTTTAGACTAATTCAATGCCAAAACATTACAATAGTAGTAATATAGATTTAGAATGAAACCAAATTTTGACCATTACACTTAGTGCACAAGAATTTATATTTACACATCAATCAAAACTTAAACATCAAGTAACAGTAACACTATTAATTGTAAAACAACATAATCTTAATTATAACACTAATGTCTAATTAGCCATTTGGCTAAAATGCCAATCATCTAGTTAAGATAGAAACATAACATTAGAATGTATACTTTTCCATTTATAAGAGAATCAATATCATTCAAACAATTGAATTAATAATGCATTTCCAAAGCCTTGAATCCAACTATAATATTTATTTGATAAATCAAAGAAATAAGACAAAGAATTAAAAGAATGATTAAAATAGCATCTTGCTTACAAATTTTGGGTTAATATTTTTGAGAACCCAACACAAGTCTTAATCAAGTACCTATACAAAAGGAAAAGAATAACAAGATAAATTGTACTGACATAGCCCTAATTTATTTTATTTATTCATACATTAATTTCCATAATGTTATGGATTAACAAGACCACATGAGTAATAATATGCAAGTAGCACTAACAACTTTCTACTCCAAACAAGTTAGGTTAGATATCCAAATATTAAAATTCAAACCAACAACTATACAAATTGATTCAGGTAATAAATCATTCAAGAATAAAATTAATCCTTCATTTAAAACATCTAAAATTATCTAGGTTACCATTATTGATCTAGATATTAGCTAGACCATGTAGCAATAGGAAACATATGATACTTGAATAATTAAAAATGCATTCCCCATAAGTCTTAATCCATTAACCATTATAATCTAATTATTTATAATGGAAACATGAGTTTTAAAAGAATACATCAATATATAATTACATTTCTAATGGCCAAACAAGACATAGTATTGTTGTAATTACATTGAGAATGACAACTATTTAAAAGTGAAAGCCTGATTAATATACATGATTTAATCACATTAAATTAATTACACACAATAATGATTATACAATAAACATAACAAGTTAACACTAAAATATAAGCAACACCATAATAACTCATAATGAAATCAAGTAATGAATTAATGACTTATAGTAAAATAAATAATGAATTATATATTATAACTCTTCGTTATTGAAAATAAACTCCAAAATTACAACTGAATCATAAGAACATATGCATTAAGAACATGCCACCGAATCAAATATAAATATAAAGAGAAGATTAATTATAGTGGATTAAATCTTGAAGCCTATTCCTATGATCCTAATCATTAGTGTCCCTAACCATCCCAGTCATTGGATACATGGTGGAAATCAAACATTCAAGATTGGAGAAAGAGTGTGAGCATACGACATGAGATTAAAACCATGGGAAAATGGAAATATAAGTCACAATACAAAAATAAACAACACTAGGCATTTAATCCTCAATGAATCATTTCAAGGAAAATGACACTAACAATAAGCCCAAACATTCCATTAGAATATACATGCATCCTAGTCAACAACCTATTAGCATTTCAAAAGAACTAACTGACATCAAAGTACACCAAATCCATTCAAAAATATTCTATGATGCATCACAAAAGTATTTCATTACTATTTATCTTAAACAACATCTTTTTAATGGAATAATCTCATAATTAATCAAAAGGACAAACTTCCATCTTACATCTGTATACTAGAGTATCTCAATAGAATTTCAATAACACTCAAAAATGGGAAGAAATGATTTAGATAAAAATATCCTCTAGAACCCCTAAAATCACAACCAAACTCATATACTTCCAATAACATTATTCACTAATCACAACATAAATTAAACATGATTTTAAACAAGCAATCATAATGTAATGTCCATTCATGCCAAAAATTGGGTTATTTAACCCAAAATGAACACAACTAGAATCACCTTAACCACCATGCTCAGTCATTCAAATTGCATCATAAATTGGCTAGCTAATTTCAATATATTGGTGAAAGGAATTCTTGTGTTTTCATTCCTTGATTTTTAGTTGTGTTTGTCATTTGCTTTTATTAATTAATCTATCCCTAGTGTCTAAGCCTAGAGATGTTATGCTATTAGTGTGTTTATTTCATTTTATTTTCATTTCAAAATGAACAACATAATAACCATCCTCTCTTGATTCAAATTCTTAGATCACACAATACAATAAACATTCTAAAATGACATCAAACCTAAACATGGCATAACTACTACATATAGGCATAACTGCACAAACACGCACCACCAAGCACGCATGAGATTATTGATGATTGAAAATTTTATGTCAATGAATCATCCCTTTTGCCTATCATGAAGGTTAAATTTCAATAGTACCAGTCTAATAGTAAAGATCTAATAGGTCACAAAGGATCTTAAATATGCACAATGTGTTTTCAAATGTTTTGGGAATTATTAAGTAAACCAAATCCTGAACTGTTAGGTTGTGGAGCTAAAAGCTTCACTAGGATGCAAACAGGAGAAGTTATGGAGGTTGCAGGAAGTGTTGCGAAGTGTCACAGACATTGGCGTCGGTTAGGACAACCGACGACGGCAGGAGGGAGACAGGAAGGAAACCGACGTCAGTCATAGATCGGCCGGTGTCGGCACCCCCAGGCAGCCAGGGACCGACGTCGGTCACCTGTGGTTCGAGTTGCGAGTATGTTATGGGCAGTTGGTTGACAAACCAAGTGTTTGCATGTTTAGAGCTATTCTTAGACTGAGAGCTATGGATTTAATTATTGTATTATTGTCTAATTATTGTTTGGATGAGATCTATATATGGACTCATGATTGTATTGTAAAAGTGTGCTAGAAAGCCAGAGAGCTTTTAGAGAGAGCTAGTGTAGCTCCTCCTAGTTCCAAGGGGTGCAGAGTGTGTATGATCAGGGAGAGTTGCAAGGTCTGCAAGGTCAAGGAGTTGATCCACTAGAGTACTAGTTGAAGAATCATAAGGACTTGGTGAGGCAAGGACAAGGGTTCTTCAGGGGTGTAGAGATGTCTACATGGTGAGTAAGATCTAGTGATTTGCAGGTAGCAGAGAGCAGGAGATCTACTTGGAGTACGGTTGTGTACTTGGTGAACTGGCAGCGTGTTACTGACTGGTTGGAGAGGTGAACATCAATTCTGTATTAGAGTTGATTGTTGGGACCGAGAGAGAGAGGGAAGAAGGTCTTGAGGTGTGGCGAACCTTTGAGGTGGAGGAAGAAGTGGCATCTTCCTTATTGTATATTCTTCTATGTATATAATACAATTGTGTATTGTCTCTTAATTCCTGTGTTGTTTCATATTTCTAGTTACTTATTGATTCTGGTATAATTCTGTGTTTAGTTGCTAATACAAGAAGTAATCACATGTGTTCTAATTGGTAGAGCAAGATCCTGACTCAGTAGGGATTTGAGCATGTTTATTGTTGTGTGGGTTTTCCCTGACACGTGGTATCAGAGCATCAGGTTGGGTTACTAACAGGTGGTTTCAGATCTGGTAGTGTTTGTTGATTACAGGTTGCTCACAGGGGTTTCTAATTGAGTGGGAGTATAGCAATGGCAGAAGGAAGTAAGCTATGAATGGAGAAACTGAATAGCACGAATGGTCTGATTGATGGAAAGAAAGAGCAGAGAAAAAGATATTGTTGGTTGGTAGCAGATCAGCATGAAGGAACTGAAGATGCAGATGTTGCAGGTGTTGTTGCACATGATGCTTTGGGAGGTTTCTTGGATGAAGTTGAATTTTGGATAATAGATTATGTTGCCTCTTTCCATGCAGCCCCAGGTTTAGGAGCTGGAGAGCCTTGTCAGATTATTGACAAAGGGGAAGTGAAGCTGAAATTGCAGATGGATGACACACAGTGGTTGAAGGAAGTCATGCAGGTACCAGTCTTGAAGATGAGTCTAATTTCTTCAAGAAATTTGGGTGATGGGAGATATATTGTAACTCTCACAGCGGATACACTTGAATTAGATGGTGGTAAGAAAGTAGGTATCCTTTATCTATCTACTTATATTACTGATTCACCTTCTATTATAGAGATGTGGCTTTGTAGGCTTGGTTACATATGTAGAAGGAGAATGCAGGTTCTGAAGTGGAAGACATATGTTTTTGACAAGCTAAAGAACTGGAAAGCCTTGGTGTTCATGGAGGAGATGACGGACAGAGATCAGGTGAGAGAACTAATTTATTCTAAGCAGAGCAAGGTTGATTTGATTAGGACTTTGATCCATGGAGAGCTCACGGGTAAAAAGTTGTCACTTACAGACGGACACAGGTACCGGCATCGGTCACACAGTAACCGATGTTGGCAACAAGAAGACCGATGTCGGCCATGAGGGAACTAACGTTGGTAGAAAGGATACCGGCGTTAGCCAGGGAAATGACGTCGGCAGTCAGGGTCAGTGCAGGGAACCGACATCAGTCGGGAGCAGACTGGGAGATGGCCGAGATCGGTCACTGGAACGGATATTGGGCGGATAGAAAGTCTCAAACGCTCATGTGGAGGTCAGAAAGGGTAAGTGAATCTCATATTCATTGTTCACCTTATTTATATTGCTTACTGATGGTTAAGAACCAGGAGGATGTGAAGAAGCAATGCAGGTAGAGTCCAGATACTGTGGGAGCTTGGCATGGATGAGGAGTGAGTCCTTGGAGAAGAACCAAATAGGTATTTGTTGGTAGAGTTGTCAGTTGGAAGAAAGCACTGAGAGAGATGGATTCCCATTCTAAAGAAGAGAGTGGATGGATACATGAGACAGAAGGCCAAGGTATATGGTCTTAAAGAAGCTGCAGGATAGTAGTACAGGTTTTGACAGGTGGATGACTAAGCATGGCTTCAGTCAATGTCAGTGTAACTATTGTGTTGTTTTTTATTCTTACCAAGTGGATGATGAGTTGCGACATTATCCAGTTACTGTATGTGGATGGTTTGCTAGCAGGTTTTGTACATACAGGGATTTGCTGAGCTAAAAGGTAAGGTTAGTTCAGAGGTGTGTCATGAAGAATTTGGAGCAGCAAAATTCTTTGGCATAAGAGACATGGAGATTTTATCTTCAGTGGGAGCTGATGTGAAGACGGTGTTGGCGAGGTTCATTACGCAGGATGCAGAATCGGTAAGCACACCAAGGGCTGGACAGTTCAAGCTTAGCTTGAAACAGGGTTCGAAATCACATGAGATCTATTGTAGATCTAAGTTTTCCCAATTTAGTGGGGGTTTTCAGAAAGTATGGAGCCAATTCGGGGAAGGAGTAATGGAGGGTAGTTCAGTGGGACTAGCAGCAGGGATTCTTGTTATGCAGGGTCAAGTTCTTTACTACATGGATGTGTAGGTTCGGATGTGGCAGGTTACTTGAATGACAGGTATAGCATCACAGGTTCTGTGGTGGGTGGTCTTCAAGATTCATCTTGAAGAGGGATACAAACCAGGAAACAAATTAGATAGGCTATAGATATAGGTACAGGTGCAGCTATTTATCTCCAAGTGGGAGATTGTTAGGTTGTGGAGCTAAAAGCTTCACCAGGATGCAAACAGGAGAAGTTATGGAGGTTGCAGGAAGTGTTGCGAAGTGTCACAGACACCAGCGTCAGTCAGGACAACCGACGATGGCAGGAGGGAGACAGGAAGGAAATCGACGTTGGTTATAGATCAGCCAGCGTCGGCACCCCCAGGCAGCCAGGGACCGACGTCGGTCACCTGTGGTTCGAGCTGCGAGTATGTTACAGGCAGTTGGTTGACGAACCAAGTGTTTGCATGTTTAGAGCTATTCTTAGACTGAGAGCTGTGGATTTAATTATTGTATTATTGTCTAATTATTGTTTGGATGAGATCTATATATGGACTCATGATTGTATTGTAAAAGTGTGCTAGAAAGCCAGAGAGCTTTTAGAGAGAGATAGTGTAGCTCCTCCTAGTTCCAAGGGGTGTAGAGTGTGTATGATCAAGGAGAGTTGCAAGGTCTGCAAGGTCAAGGAGCTGATCCATTGGAGTACTAGTTGAAGAATCATAAGGACTTGGTGAGGCAAGGACAAGGGTTCTTCAGGGGTGTAGAGATGTCTACATGGTGAGTAAGATCTAGTGATTTGTAGGTACCAGAGAGCAGGAGATCTACTTGGAGTACGGTTGTGTACTTGGTGAACTGGCTGGTTGGAGAGGTGAACATCAATTCTGTATTGGAGTTGATTGTTGGGACCGAGAGAGAGAGAGGGAAGAAGGTCTTGAGGTGTGGCGAACCTTTGAGGTGGAGGAAGAAGTGGCATCTTCCTTATTGTATATTCTTCTATGTATATAATACAATTGTGTATTGTCTCTTAATTCCTGTGTTGTTTCATATTTCTAGTTACTTATTGATTCTGGTATAATTCTGTGTTTAGTTGCTAATACAAGAAGTAATCACATGTGTTCTAATTGGTAGAGCAAGATCCTGACTCAGTAGGGATTTGAGCATGTTTATTGTTCTGTGGGTTTTCCCTGACATGAACTATACTTCAATATATTTTGGAAATCAATATTATCTTAAATCTAAAAGAATCAAATATGAATATGCAATCAATCCTATCCAATAGAGAAGATTTGTGATTAAGATAATCTCTTGAAGGACAAATTTGTGTTCTTTATAAACATTTTTAATTTGATCAAATACCTTAGAAAAGATTAAAAGAAAAGTAACACAAAGACATGAAAGATACAAATAAAATATTACAATGAAATCCAAAGGAAAAAATTGAAATAACTACTAACATAAACACTTAAGGAGATAAAACTGAACAATGGTAAAAAACTAAGTGAGAAATTAACCAATTCAAAGTCTAAACATAAACTAAACTAAAATAAAAATGAACTTAAACTAAACAACTTTATAAATAAACTAATACTAAACAAATTTAGAAATAAACTAAAATTAAAAAAATAAAACAATTTAATACTAAATTAAATCTAAAATAAATCTAAACAACAACTAATTCTAATCTAACAAATAAAATTTAATAGATAAATTAACTATTTAAGAAAGACTAAGAAATCTAATAAACATATGATTTAGATTAAACAAAATAGAAACTAACTAATCTAATTTAAATTAATACTAAATTAACAATAAGTAAAATAAATAAATAAAATGAAAAAATTAAAATAAAATATTGTGAGTCTACAAGAGAGTCATCTTAACAAAGATGAAATGAGTTTTTATTATTGAGAAATAGAATATTCAATGTGAAATCTTTGATATACAATCAAACAATCCAAATGAATCAAAAACATGTTATTTCAAGCGATGTGTTCATCAGTATTTATGTCAAGTCATATTCCACTCATATGATTGTAATTATGCAATCATCATAAGATGTTAAACCTGATAGTTTTTAGATAATTAGTTTATAAATTAAACAATAAAGCCTAGATATACGTGTGTTAATTAAGCAACACATTTAACTGTCAAAGAATGTATTATCGATCTATCTATAAAAGTTGCTTTATCTCAGAGATGATGCACATAAATAAAGATTATGATGAGATTTGAAGTAAATTAGAGTCATCAAAAATATATGTGTAATGTTCTTCCTATTTAAAATGTCACTTTGATATTTTTATATAATCCTCCTCTCAAGAGATAGTTAAGATATAAGTTATAACTAACCTTAGTTAGTTATTAGTTACCTCTTAATTAACTTTAATTAAGTTAAATAAAATTTAATTTATGCCCTAAATTGATGAAAAACATTTAAAAAATTATTTTAAAGATCAAAATAAATATTTTATAGACCAAGGAGACAGACTCTAACTTGGCTAGGGCCCATAGACAAGACAACATCTAAATAAACCTATTATGCAAAATATTTAAATACAACCTAAGTCATTTAAATAAAATTACTACATCTAACATTATCCATATGTATTATATATAAGTTCATATACATTCCACATAAAAATTATCTAAAGTATCCAAATATTGTAAAAATACTACAGAACCACTGTCAAATCAAGTTTAAACAATATTAAAACATTATAAAATATCTAATAATATATCAAATAGTAGAACTAAATAAATTTTAATCTCTTAATCCTTATCTAATTCTGAAGCATTTATATCATTAGATAACCTTTATCTATCAATACATCGTGTAGCTCATAGTGGTGGTAAAAAAATTAATTAGTTTAATAACATCTTCATTATCTTCATCATCTATTTATAGTTTAACCTTATTTGTGATCCTAGTGATGGTTGGTGATGATGAAGGACTAAAATCCTATATTTTATGACTAAGCAACACCATTATTTCTTCTTTGAGCAAGTGATGAGTAAAATTAAAAGGGTCAATCTTGAACAAGTTTTCATAAGTTATTAGTTCAATTGAAGGTCTTTTATGATTCAATGGCACAAGGGCACACTAATGTAAAAACTATGAATAACTCACCTGACTCTTCAAAAATATGATTAAAAATATGAATAACTCACCTGACTCTTCAAGTTTCATTGCAAACTTCCAAAATATCTTGTCACTTTAATAATTCCACCACTAAACTTTTGATTCTACACCCAATCTTTATCAAGAATGAAAATAACTAAAAGAAAAAGTCCTTTTGTATTATTTTTGAACTATAATTATTTCTAGTGCTTATGTTTTTCATTCACATTGGATGATGAGTTGTAAGTTCTTATCCCCCACCAAATTGGTATTTTCTAAAATTTAGCTATAACCAAGACTTCCACCAAACTACCTACTAAATATTTTTTGGTGGTGCACATACTCCATGATTTAAATACATAAAATTTTATAAGTTGTGAATGGATCCCAATATATTCACCCTATCCCTGAATATTAACTTCACACCACTTGCCATCTGGAAAACTATTAAACTAAAGATTTAAACCCATAATCAACATTAAATACTTTGGCACCTAGGTAGAATTTTACCACCCTAGGTTCTTTTCATTTCACATAGGTCAAGAATATTTTAATTTCTTAGTATTAACACCATTTAGGTTTTAAGATACTTCACCCTCAATATAATATAACTTATAAAATTCCTTTACAAATCTCTCACACTTAAATTTAGATCATAGGTTAGAATCATTAGGTTTTAAAACAAAATAAAACCTTAAAACATTTTACTTATGTCAATATAAATATTATTATCTTATATTGAACTTAATAAAATATAAGATAGATTTTGATGATCAACAAACCATTTATCAATCAAACTACACATCCAACCATGACTGATCACAACCCTGATTACAAATTACTATGTAACATATACTCATTTGATTTATAAAAAAGAAGAATTGCTTTTATGCCACTTCTAATATATCCTTATTTTTCATTAAATTGATAAATGCTTTTGAAACCACTTATAAATACACAATGATATTTTTATAAAATGCAAATATTGTAATAAACATTATGATAATAATTTATATTTAAATGTTTTAATGATTTAGTTACCTAGTTTCATAGTTTTAAATGTTGCATCAAAGTTGTTAATATGGAAAATGCATTTCAAAAATCTTGGATTTAAAATAAAAATGAGGAGGTGTCAAAAATAGGCTCAACACTGGAGACCTTGCTAGCTAATTTTATAAATGAAATGAGATAGTAAAAATAAAAATTTTCTTATTAAAGATAAAACATTTAAGAGTGTGATGTAGGTAAATCATTTCTCAAGCATCTACACATAAACACCTTTATTAATAAAATACTTTAATGGATTAAGTGTTCGATTGGTGTGGCATGGAGAAAATGATTGAATAAATAGCACATTTTGGGTTAGAAAAGCGAAAAAATGCAAATGTCTTAAACATAAACTCTAAAAATAAGTATTGTTTAAAGTACATTAATAACTAGCTCAAACTCATTTATAAAGTAAAAACTAAACTATGTCATGTAAACCTTCTTACCATGATTGTATACTTATATAAATATAATAGTTTTCATGTACTTTCCTTTGTACTAATGAATATCTTGATGATGTAACCAGAATTGATCTAAACAAGAAATAAAAACACAATCCAAAAGAAATAAAGGAAAACAAACCAAAAACAAAACCAACAAAAAAATAAAGAATTATTAATGAAATAATTTTAAATGATGCCCATTGATTCAGTAACACAACCAATTTCCTTTTATATCTTGTAAGTAAACATCATTTTTCTCAAGTATAACAACAATTTTATATGGTCCCAACCATAGTGAATTGAACTTATGATGCTTATCTGGATCTTCATGAACTTTATCCTAATCAAGTACAAGATCTCCAAATTTGAAAGTTTTCCTAAAATCCTTTTTATAAAACAAAATTTTGAATTTCCTTTTATCCCCTTCTAAATTTTTCAAAACAATAATACTACTCTCATCTAAGGCAATTAGATCATTAAGTCTTTGATCAATTAAATTCATATCTTATGATAAATATTATTAGGCAGTATGAGGAGATGAATTTTGTATCTCCATAGGTAAAGTGGTTTCAAAACCATAAGTTAGCATGAAAGGAGAATATATTATATATGTCTTTACAATTGTATGATCATCCAATAACATTTCAAAAATCTTAATATGTCAATTTATTTTATTTTCACAAACTATTTTTTTTCATAATAGAAATTATATTTCTATTCATAGATTCAGCTTGTTCAATCCCTTGAGGGTAATATTTAGATGAATAACTATAAATAATAGAATATTTTATTATAAATTTTAAATATTCAATCAAAATAAATTGAGGACTATTATATAAAATAATCTCATAAATCATGTTGAATCTAGAAAAAATCTAATTTCCAAAAAATGAAACAACTTCTGATGTATTAAAACTTTTTAATGCTTTTGATTCAAGCCATTTTGTAAATTAATCAGTCATAGTAAGTATATATCTATGGCCAATAGAATAAGGAGGATGAAAGTCTGATATAAAATCTATTCCCTTTTTAGTAAATGGATTTTTAAGAATTATGGAATTCAAAAGCATTGCTGATAATTTATCTTTACTGACAAATAATTGCTAGGGCATACAAGAACGTACCAACTTAGAAGCATATTGAAATAATGGTGGCCAATAATAACCTACACGTAAAATTTTTTAAGCTATAGTTTTTGTAGAATAATATACACTACAAATACTTTCATGACATTCCTTAAGTAACTTCTGAATTTGATCATAAGTAAGACATCTTAATGAAACTCCATCATAGTTTCTATAAAATAAAAAGTTTTTGTTGATGGTGTAAAATTGCGCTGGGTCTTAGCCAATCAACAATGGGAAGTTTCAAGTTGTGGGACAATGTGGCTTGAAACAACCTCCAGGTTTTAAAGAAGCTGGTCTCTTCTTTTTTTATGGGGGGTTGGGAAAAGAGATAGGAGACTAAACAAAAATGCAAAATGCAGGAATTGAAACCTAACTATGGTGATGTGCCTAAGTGTAACCCTAATCCTAACCTAAGAAAAATGAGACTATTATGATTCTATTAAATTTAAGAGCAGATAAGTACATGATCAATGTAAAAGAGTGGGATAACAAAAATAAAGGCTTAAAATAGGGGAGTCTTTTGTTGAGATACAAGAATTGTCAACAAAGGCATAGTGTTCAATCTTCTTAACAAAATCCTTTACTCACATAAGAGGCACAGAAGTCACACACAGTTATGTAGAGCCTCAGATTCCAAAAAATGAGACAAAAGCAAATAACATTTCCAATCAAAACACTAGAAAATCTACAACATAGATTACTGTATAAATTGCACAGATAACACCAACCAAGGCATGGAGCTTAAATTTCCTTAATTAATTTAGCCACATAAAGGGCACAGAAACATGCATGATTACAGGAACTCCACAACTTAATAAAATTAAGACAAGAGCAAATGGTATTACTGGCCAAAATTACAAAAAAAATTAGACTACAGAATTCCCCCCTTTTTCTTATTTTACAATGCTGCTTATATAGCCTCAGGTGTCTACTCTACCTCCATTGTTAGGGAACAATCAGATGGTGCCTTCAATGTTTGTAAACCCCAAAAATCTACCCGACACATTGTTTTATCTACCAGGAATAACTTTCACCAAATTTCCGTTCATTTTGTTGTAGTAGATAGATGGACACGACGACACAGTCGATTTATGAAATTTCTCTTCTTTTGATATAGGAGGCACCAGAAGGTGACACTTGGTCACTTGCACTTTCTTTATATTTTTTTGAGGAACACTCTACCTTTGACACCTATCACAGCTCACTTCCTTGATACTTTGTAGCTTTATTTAAATAAAACCCAATGCATCCTTCGCCTTGGCAACCCTTAAGAAAGGATGGATGCATGTGGTAGTCTCCATCTATTGACACTCAGTGCTTCCTTGGTCTTTTGGAGTAACATTCAGGTCCCACCACCATCTTCATTTAGTAATTAGGCTTATGATGGTTTCTCAGAGGTTGACATGTGGTGACCTCTGCTACTCTTGGGAAGATACATGGCATCTTCTGCTTTTCCTTTTGGGGGTACATAGTGCCTTTCGCTTCTTTTGGGGATGGGGTAGAGAGGGAGTTAGAAGGTGACACTTGGTCACTTCCGCTGTACTTTGACACTTAAGTAAAATGAAAAGATGCCTTTATACATTGAATGAAAATGTTAGACCAAAAACCCCTGGATGTCGACATGTGGTGGCTTTCGCTACTTCTTCAAAAGGTGATTCAGGTCCTCTATAATTACCATCTGGCGCTTTCTACTTGCTAGGCTACTTGGTTTATTAAAAGTCCTTGCCAAAAGGTGGAATGAAACATTGGTGCCTTTATGAGACTTAGACATTGACATGTGGTGCATTCTGCTTAGACATTATTAGGTACGTGGCACATTCTGTGGCCTTCCCAAAAGTTACAAAAGGGCATTTGGGGAATGCCAGCTGTCTATCTTTATCTCCCAAAAATTGACACTTGGTGACTTTCACTTGATTTCAATACTTAGGCCAAAATTGAAGTGAAAAGAACAAAAGAGGAAAAGGGGAACCGTGTTTTGAAGATGACACTTGGTAGCTTCTACTACACCTCAACACTTAGGCAAAATGAACCCAGCCTCTGCTTCAAAACTCTGGGACTCATCAAAGACGCGTAAGAACCAAAATTATAGTGCTTGAATCAAAAAATAAATGAATACAACGTAGAGTAAGAAATTACTCTATAGTTATTGGCAACCACTAGGACTTTTGAGCCTACTCAAAAAGAATTTGACTCCTGCTCGATCAAAATTTCAAAATTTTATAGCTTGAGAAGAGCTGTTTGGAAGATAGACCACTCATGGTCAGATAATCCCTGCTTGCTCTACAACTCATCAAAAGCCAGGTCCAAGATAATGAGATCTTTATGCGAGAAGGTTTACAAGACTTGGGCAGTGGCTTTTATCTTGGATTCTAGTTGGAAAATGGGAATCAAAATAGTCTCAACCTTTGGTGCTGAGGAATCATCGTACAAGCTATGGAAAACTATCTGATCCCTTTGTTTTGCTAGCAGCAATGGTTGAAGTTGATCTGCCATCAGGACCATCCTTGCATTCAAAAATAAGGAAGGCAAGCCTAGTTACACCAAATCTTAAATGTGTTATCTCATCTCACTGATACCTTCCTTCACGACATCGAGACAACTTTTGTAATTGTTGGTTGTAGCATTGTGACTGAGCTCTTCATTGATCTACTTCACGGCAGCCATTCTCTTAGGGATCCCTGTAGCTACCAATACCACATCCCTTGAGCTGTAAATCTTATCCAATAATGAGTGAGAGTCAAAAACTCTCTGGGAGATTGTGGCCAAAATGCTCTGTACTAGAGTCTCTACCCTTTTGCACAGCTGATGTTCATTGTGTAAGAAGGTGAAGAGTGGCCTAAGCTGGATAATTTCAGAAGAGATCCTTACCCATGCCGATTCATAGAGTTCCTTCACCAACTACATGACTTGGATACCTCTTGGCCTATTGGCCAGCTCAATCACTAGTTGTACCATTCTCTGCTACTCTACCTAGAACTAGGCTTAAAAAGCCAAAGCCTTATTTTATTCTTCTAGCAGCCCTTGTTGTGATTGGGTAACCTACAGTTAGAGTCCTTCGACTCTTCCCTGAAATGTTATGTTTTCCCACCTTAGAGCTATAGCTACATCTTTTGTGAGCATAAGCTCCACCTTCAAAGAATCATTTTGGGCTTGAATTGCCTATTGAGTCTAGAGGGAAACAATATCTTACAACTATTTTCATAGACTAGCTATTTCATTATCATTCTGGTTTATTTGTTTGGCTAAGCTATTATAGTTTTCCTTCTCTTGGGCCAAATCAGCCTCTATCTACTACAGTCTCCTTAATTTCTTCAAGTAATCTTCTATGAATGTGGAAGTAGAATCAATCAGCAGCTCGACTCTGTCTTGAGGCCTAAATAGGGACATATCAATGGCCACTACATTCATGGTGTAGTCCTCTGGCTGCATTTGTTCAGCTGGCCTGGCAACGTTGGGTGACAAATGGGTCATCATCAGTTGCTATTGAATAGGGTCAAATTGTGACCTCAAATGTGGGACCGCCAGTGCTTTATTTTCTTTATTCCTCTTCTTCTCCAATCGGGCTTCTCTTGCCTTCTTAGTGGCATCAGCCTACATCTGGAAGGTGGAAGGGGACACAATATGTCCCCCTAAAAAGGGAAATCCTTACTACAGACCGTATTGGAGAGCCATTGGTTGGCTAGGGGTGAGTTACAAGGGCATCTTTTTAGGAATAGAAGGGGGAAAATGGGGTAATGTGAGGGCCAAAGGCGCTAATGAGGGGGTGGCTTAGGAAATTGGGATGGCAGTAGTGGTGAGAGGTGTCACTTGACTGGGTGGAAGCATTATGCTGGTAGGGTGGGGAATAGGTTAAGAGGGAGGAGGGGGAGTAATACCTACCTAAGGAGTAGTTTTTGTGGTCAGTGTTGAAGGTTCCTCCTCCTCTAGGTCTAATTGGAACTGCACCCTTCTTCTTTTTTTGGGTGTCTCTGCCTCCAGTTGTGTTTGCCTCCCCTTTGCTTCTCTTGTTGCCAGTGGTGCTTGTAGGGAGTTGGGGACTTCAATTACTCCCACTTGAGGGGTGACCCTTGGTGGTGAGGATACCATGCTTCCTTGTCATCCTATGGATTTTTTAGCTTGTTTTGGAGCATGTGGTGGTTGGCTTGGTCCTGCTTTTGCTGCTTACTCTTCCCTAAGTGCCGGTGTTGGGCTTGTTTTTGGGCTAGAAATAGGGGATGGATGCCATTCATCCCAAATTTCTTCCCACCTTTCATTTGAGTCCATGCCTCTGAAAGTGTGGGTGGTCTGGGAGATTTCTTGCCTATATCTCCAATAGGCTTTGATTTTCTCTACGTCCCAGCCTTTGTTTCTCAACATCCTTCTCAAACTAGAAGTCATCCTAGCCTTAGGATCATAATCCCTCTACTTATCATAGAAGGTCTCCCATGGCGTAGTCGGTGGGAGAGGCAAGTCTATCAACTCAACATAGGAACTAGGGGTGTCTTCTACAAGATTTTTCCTAGTTTCCTAATAGGGGTGGCTTTCATGCATGATCCTAGCTCCAATTTTATTTGCTCTCACTACACCAGCTATGTAATCCACTGGGTTATAAACCCACTTGTCTTCTATCAATAGGAAGCCCAACTAGGTTAGCTTCCTTAGCAGCACAGTCTAGGCTTCTTTAGATTTTAGGCTTACATTGCTTGCCATCTAGGGGAGATTGTACATTTTCCTTTTCTTCTTCTCAGAGCCATAATCATTGTCGACCACTGACACCTGCCTGGCAATTTCCAGGAATGCTAACTGAAGAGTCAAAAAATTTGGTAGCAATATTGACTCCCCACAAAATCCATGAACCTTGATGATTGTGTGATGGGCCCCAAAATAGTAATCACATGGGATGGGATAGCTAACCAGGAGGTTAATGACACTTGGGAATAACCTATTTATAACAGGCTCAGGGCTGAGGCAATGAAGAACTAGGGTGATAAATAGTTCCCAAAAGTCATATGTGTCATTGGTTTTTGATAAAATATGTGTCCATGTGGACATAGGGATGGTTCTTTGGGGATTAAAGGCTAGGTCATATAGGTTCAGGCTCAAAAAATGGGAGAAGAGGTCATGGTTTTGGTGTAGAATGAGGTGGAACAAAAAGGAGGAATACCTAAATATTCCATGTGCCCTAATTTGGGTCAGCTACTCGACCATCGAGAAGGCAAGATGCTTGGAGAAGTTAAGACAATACTCTTGCTTCTTGTCAACCATTTTCAGCCTAAAGAGGATGGCCATTTATTCTGCATACACCACTACATCATCCTTCATGTCAAAGATGAGGGCCATCATTGACAATGCGTCTTGGCTGGTAGGTACGAACTGAGTCCTTGGAATAGGGAGCATAGGCGCCATTGTGTCACCATTAGTCATTTGAAACTCAAACCTCAAAAACTTGGTCTGATTGTTGATGTTCACCCACATCCTCTGTGCCCTTTCAATAGTGGGGAAGGTGGCGGTGTCATCGTATCATAGGGTGAGCATGTCCCTGATAGCTTGAGGGGTGACCTATAGCATAACGGGGCCTTGTTGGATGGAGCGTGATTGTGGATGGAGCAAATTTTCACACAGTTCAATTATGTTTGGGCATGGGTGCATGGCTGGGATAACAAATTGAGCTAGTTGTGAGGTCTAGATCCTCATCTCAAATGTTTCATATTGCCTCACCCGGGCTCTTTGTAGGCACCTCTGGTGTGCCCCTTCTCTGAGGTTCTTGGCATTGGCTCTTTTTAGAATTGGGTCCATGATTCCATCTGCATAGTCTCTAACTTTTGATGGGTCACTGGTCTAACTAACTCCCAGAGTTTTGGTCCTTGGGTAGCTTCTTGGTGGTTGTGCAGGAGCTGAAGTGTATGACTTGCTTGCTAGCAATCTATCAAGATATCCTGATGCCCCTGCTCCTTATTGAGAAGATGATGCTCCTACCATCTTTATGTTCTTGTGCAATAACTAGTATGAACTTTGCTTAAGATAAAATATGCTTACTGAAACAATCTCACTAGGTGCTAACAATTGCAATAAGCAAGATATTTTTCACAGGAATGCTTGAGAGTTGTAAACTTTAAAATCTACTAAGGGGGTATTTATGGGCTGATCAAGTCCCAAATGGCATTAATTTTGGGTGGTCATTAGCAAATCCTACTCAATCTTTGGGAAATAGCAAGGTGGACATGTTATGCGGTGTAAGGTACCTTGGAAATCTTGAAAGATTTGGGTAAGCATTTATTGTGACAAGATTAAAAGAATTAAAGAATTCCTAAGATGCTGACTCTGTGTTTAAAATGTTTATTTGAAAAGAAAGTGGGAAGCAAAAACAAAAATAAAGTGATGCAAGAATGGAAACTACCTAACTCCATTTATGACAAATCCTTATTTCCCTCTAAGATCAAAAATAAACTTTCCCACATCCTCTTTATGACATGTCAACTTGTGTTGCCATACTGGTGTTTGCAACATATGTCATTGATGGAATGTTCACTGCACCAGCCACACGGGTCTGCTTGCACTCGAATGAGTCTAAACAAATCATGTGTTCAACATCTATGAACTCTTCTTATCCTCGAATGCCCATCAAATATTGGTTCTTCATGCTATCAAGTGTCATCACAAAATCATTGGCTCTTAGTTCCTCACTCTGTGCCTTTTGATACTCATCCTCCTTTGGCTTGTTTCTTTCAGATTCCAACTTTAATTCATCATCCTACTCCGTGATGACTTCATCCTCTTGAAAGGATGTATCTAAAAGATGGCCTTCTTCCTATATACTCATATGAGCCTCAAGGCTACCTTCTTCATATTTGGCCAATCTACATCCTTCTTGAAGGATAGTGTCACCTGTCTCAATGGCTTGATCAAGGGAGTGTCCATACTCCTCCATATCCTCTTGCAGGGTGAGGAAAAAGTCAAAAATAATCTCCTCCTCATCTGAAGTGAAGGAAAAAACTTGCAGCTTATCCTCTTGCTCATCAAAATGGAAAATTATGTTGATTTATTCCTCATTTGTTCTTATGAAATCCTCTTGACTAGCCATGAATTGAGCATATTCCTCTGTGTACTCAGCTACTTCTTTTAAAATATACTCTTCTTCAAAAAAGGGTGAAGAAGAAGGTTGTGATGGAAAATAAGAAGCCTCTTGAGGAAGGGTAGAAGGGTCTTGAGGGGAAAGTGAGAGTTTGGGGACCTCTTCCTTTGCTACTGTCATAGACTCTGCCTTATTGTGGAAATGATCTTGACAATTCTGACCTTGTTCATGAATAGGGGTGACATATGTTTGATATGGGATTTGTGGTGGTGGATATGAAGTTTGGCAGATTTGGTAAGGTTGGTTCTCATGAATGCTTAGTCTCTCTTCTAAAAACGCAATCAATCCACACACTTCTAACATTTCATATGTAAGCTCTTGCCAATTTGCCCCTTCAATGGGATCCCTCTCACTTTTGATTAGGTCTACACTTCTAACATGACAAGGGATTTCTTGGCCATATTCCCTTTTGCTGTCAAGCTCCAACACATATTTTTTAAATCCTAGCAATGCTTTTTAAAAGTGAAAATAAGGCCAGGTTGAGCATAAAACTAGTATAGCTCATGATCATGTGCATCTTTGTTGCTTGACATAACTCTGAGAGAAGTTTGTCTTTGATTAAACATAATTAAAGGATAAAAATACTCATAGCTATGAGTGACAGAGTCATACATACTGAAAGGTGACTTCTTGATGATATCGCTTGATCAGCTAACGACTTAGAATCATTGTTGGTGTCAATAAAAACCTCCAAAGGCTGATTGGCTGAAGAATACACCAAGAATTATCTAACTTCATTGAAATATGGGTCCCACTAGGCATGCCAAAAATTGTTGATGGCATAAAATTGTGTTGGGTCTTAGCCAATCAACAATGGGAAGTTTCAAGCTGTGGGACAATGTGGCTTGAAACAACCTCCAGGTTTTAAAGAAGCTGGTCTCTTCTTTTTTATGGGGGGTTGGGAAAAGGGATAAGAGACTAAATAGAAATACAAAATGAAAAAATTGAAACCTAACTATGGTGATGTGCATGAGTGTAATCCTAATCCTAACTTGAGCACAATGAGACTATTATGATTCTATTACATTTAAGAGCAGACAAGTGCATGATCAATGTAAAAGAGTGGGATAACAGAAACAGAGGCTTAAAATAGGGGAGTCTTTTGTTGAGATACAAGAATTGTCAACAAAGGCATAGTGTTCAATCTTCTTAACAAAATCCTTTACTCACATAAGAGGCACAGAAGTCACACACAGTTATGTAGAGCCTCAGATTCTAAAAAATGAGACAAAAGCAAACAACATTTCCAATCACAACACTAGAAAATCTACAACATAGATTACTGTATAAATTGTATAGATAACACAAACCAAGGCATGAAGCTTAAATTTACTTAATTCATTTAGCCACATAAAGGGCACAGAAACATGCATGATTACAACAACTCCACAACTTAAGAAAATTAAGACAAGAGCAAATGGTATTACCAGCCAAAATTATAGAAAATTTTAGACTACGAAATTCCCCACTTTTTCTTATTTTAAAATGCTACTTATATAGCCTCAGGTGTCTCCCTGATCATCCCCTTTCCCATGTAATTTCCTCTGTCTTCTGTGCATAGGGGACAAATGGATGGTGCAATCAATACTTTAGATGCATTCTAGTCCGATCAAGGACTGCCCTAACTACGGTATGGCAATTCATGTCTAGTACCTCTCTTTGCACCTAAAATTCTTCATTCCATCCCTACTTGGCTGCTCAACTATCTACTCTACCTCTGTTATTAGGGAACAATCAAACGGCACCTTCAATGTTTGCGAACCCCAAAAAATCTACCTGGCACACTGTTTTATCTACCAAGAATAACTTTCACCAAATTTCCCTCCATTTTGCTGTAGTAAATAGATAAACATGAGGAAACTTAGTAAATTTATGAAATTTCTCTTCTTTTGATATAAGAGGCACCAAAAGGTGACACTTAGTCGCTTGCGCTTTATTTATATTTCATTGAGGAACACTCTACATTTGACACCTATTGCAGCTCACTTCCTCGATACTTTATAGCTTTATGTAAACAAAGCTTAGTGCATCCTTTGCCTTGGCAACCCTTAAGAAAGGATGGATTCACGTGGAAGTCTCCATCTATTGACACTCGGTGCTTCCTTGGTCCTTTAGAGTAACATACGGGTCCCACCACCATCTTCATTTAGCAATTACGCTTACGATGGTTTCTCAGAGGTTGACACATGGTGACCTTTGCTACTCCTGTGAAGATACATGTCATCTTTTGCTTTTCCTTCTAGGGGTACATAGTGCCTTCCACTTCCTTTGGGGATGGGGTAGAGAGGGAGCTAAAAGGTGACACTTGGTCGCTTCTGCTGCACTTTGACACTTAAGCAAAATGAAAAGATGCCTTTATACGCTGAATGAAAACATTAGACCAAAAACCCCTGGGTGTTGACACATGGTGGCTTTTAGTACTTCTTCAAAAGGTGATTCAAGGCCTCCACAACTACCATCTAGTGCTTTTCAATCGCTAGGCTTCTTGGTTCATTGAAAGTCCTTGCCAAAAGGTGGAATGAAACACGGGTGCCTTTATGAGACTCAGACGTTAACGTGTTGCACATTTCACTTAGACATTATTAGGTATGTGGCACATTCTGTGTCCTTCCCAAAAGTTACAAAAGGGCATTCGAGGAACACCAGCTGTCCATCTTTATCTCTCAAAAATTGACACATGGTGACTTCCACTTGATTTCAATACTTAGGCCAAAATTGAAGTGAAAAGAACAAAAGAGGAAAAGGGGAACCGTGTTTTAAAGATGACACTTGGTAGCTTCCGTTACACCTCAACACTTAGGCAAAATGAACCCAGCCTCTACTTCAAAACTTTGTGACTCATCAAAGATGCGTAGGAACCAAAATTGCAGTGCTCGAATCAAAAAATAAATGAATACGATGTATAGTAAGAAATTACTCTACAGTTTTCAAGCAAGAAAAATTTTCAAGATTTCACTCGTAATGATCTCCTTTGAATTTTTTATAAATTTTTAAGACAAACCTAATTTTTAAAATAATATACAAGATCATGTTACCAATCATCTTTAGTTATTAAATAGTCTCAATCTTTCATTTCAATCCCAAACGTAAATATTTTTGAAAAATCAACAACCTTCATTGACTAAAAATGAGGTTTTACATTCAATGAATCATCAATAGATGAAATCAAAACATTAATATTAGAAGAATCATTTTTAGTCAATTTTTTTGCTAATTCATTTCCTTTAATTGTTTTAAAAATTTCAAATTTTTGAATTCTTAAAATCCACATTGTCAACCTTTCTTGAATAGTAGGTTGTTTTAAAAGATAAAATAAGATAGGTACATTAGATCTTAAAATAATTTTATTTCCCATCAAAAGTTGACAAAATTTAATTAATGAAGAAACTAAAGATAAAATAATTTTTTCAAAAAGAGGATACTTGGTTTATATATTAAAACCTGACTCATATATTCAATTGGTTTTTCATTATTATTTTTATCTTGTTGTGTGATTATAACACCTATAGATTTTTATATTGCATTAATGTAAATAATAAAAGACTTTGAAAAATTAGGTTTAGTAAGCACCGATGTATTTATAATAACATTTTTCACATTGTTAAAATCAAAATCAGCTTCTACATCTCACTTAGATGACTAATTTTTCTTTATAAAAATCTAATACAAATTTATGCACAAAATTAATTTTGCCAAAGAAAAAGCTAAGACCAGATTGATCTTTAGGTGGTTGCAGTCATTTGATTGCTTTATCATGTTTAGGATAGATCAAAATTCTATATTTAGAGATAATATGCCCTAATAACTTGCCTTTAGTAACACCAAAAATAGATTTATTAAGATTAAGAGAAATACCATATTTTATACATGTTTGGAATATTTCATGTAAATGATCTAAATGTTTATTTCTAATTTTTGAATAAATTTTAAGATCATATAAATACATATGCATGACAATACTGATTAAATAATCAAATTCTACATGTATTTCTCTTTGAAAAGTTGTGCCTGCATTCATGATACCAAAAGGTATTCGATTAAAAGAAAAACTCATCTTCGAGTTGTGAAGGTTGTCTTGTGTCTATCATCTGGATTGAAAAAAATTTGGTTATAACCAAAAAATTCATCAAGTACAAACATCATTTCAAATCTTGTAACTTATTGTAAAATTTTATCAATACATGGAAGAGGATTTTTATATTTTACAGTATCCTTATTAAGGTCTCTAAAATGTACACAAAGTCTAATATCTCCATTATTTTTGTGCATAGGTACTAGATTAGCTACCCATTCAAAATATTCTATAGGTAAAATGATAACACCATCAAACATTTAATCAAGCTCTTTACTGACGATGTCTTCTAGTAAAGGGCTTATCCTTCATATTTTTTGCCTGATGAGTTCAATACAAGGTTTAATAGGAATATCATGTTTTATGTAATTATTATCATATACTTATAAATATTTATAAGATTAGGTGAAAATATCAATAAATTATTTTAAAATGTTATTAAATTTTACCTTCTCATTAGGATTACATTTTATTCTCAAGTAAACAAAATTGGTTTGTTCTTTAGTTTCAAGATTTATTTGGATAGTCTCTCCAATAATTCTCCTAGAAGGTTCTTCTATACATAAGATCTTAGGTTGGTCTTGTGGAGTAAACATGGATTTAAAACTCACTAAACTATCTAGTAAATCATTAGAATTTAGCTATCAATAATCTCCATAATTAATAGTATAATTATAAATATCTAAATCATTTCATTTAATAAAGGCATCAATATGTTCATCATATTCAAAAACATGTCATTTTTCCTTTAAATCAAGAATTTTAGGTCTAAAAATTTCTATAAATTAAAACTCAATTAAATGTTCTAAATAATTCATGGTAGGATTAAAAGCAAAAATAACAAGTTTATCTTCTCACATATTAAATTCTCTAAGAATATAGGTAGTATCAAAAACTTCAAAACTTTCAAATAAGGACCAAATCTTTTGAATATATTAATGAAGACGTGTTTGGTTTATCTTATAAACCTTTTTTGTTTGTCTAATAACCAATTTAAAATCTCTAAAAACCTCTATTTTTTTTTTCAATACTATAGCCTTTTCTAAACCAAAATTTAAGGTTTCAAATTTTGATATATTGTTTGTAGTATCAAAAGATAACTTGTAGGCATAATAAAAAATCTTACCTAGAGGAGAAATGAGACAAATTTTTTCACCAATTCCAACTTTCAAATAAGCACCATCAAAGTATAAAGTTCATAAATTATTCTTGAAAAATACATCTTGTTGTAGTTTTTTAGGTTCATCAAGAGTTAATAACTCATATGTACCAATTCTGATTTCAACATAAACAACTATTGGTGGTATAAAATCAATAGGATTACTAGACCAATCTTATCTCTAGATGAATGCAATTTCATTTCAAATTAGAACCCAAGTAGTATCTCTTTAAACAAATGCCCCAATTTATTTAGACTAATGTCTTCCCAAAAGCATTGCATAATTACAAGGAATATCCATAATTTGAACATTGATCATACATCTTATTCATTCTTCTTGTACAACTTTAATCACAATGTCTCAAAACTTATCATAGATTTTTGTTTGATGTGAATCAAAACCTGTAATTTTTTTAATTATTAGTTTCATAAAAAATGCCTAATTAATATTCGATAAATTTTAACAAAATATTCATAGATACACATGTATCTAAAATTCAATTATGTATGACTTTATCAATAATTTTGATATATATATAGAAAGGTGGTATGTAATCTATAGAGGATCATATATCTAAGCAAAAATGTTAACTGATTTTGTTCATTATTTTTTGTCTCCTCTTGATATCTTAAAACATCTTAGCATTTGGAATTTTAATGGATTCATTAATTTTTTCGAGTTGTCCAGGTAAACTAACAACATACAATAATGAAAATCTTACTTTTATGGAAGACAAGTCATCAATAATATTATAACCCCTATGTCTATATTACAAATATTCATATAATTTTTAGGATTATATGAAGTATATTGTGAGTTATTAAAACCTATTAATAAAGGATCATTATGTTTAGAATTTTTAGTAGTATTATCTAATGAATTGTTCTATATATTCTTGCCTTTATCTTAATTTTGAGCATAATTTTATTTATTTATAGTTGTATTAGAATAATTCTTTTTTCTACAATTGATAACATAAAAATTTTAATTATGATATCATCCAAAGATTTTTCAATCCCACACATGTTTATATTATCATCTAGATCAATTGAAATACTCTCATTTCCTTGAATATATATATTTTTATTTTTGAATAGTTATTCAAGTACTAGGATCATGATCTAATTCATAAACATTACAATAAAGAACCTTTTCTTCAACTTTTATTTTCTGATCAAATGTTGACTTACTGGATGAATATGGATTATTCTTTAATTTCCATTTGACTATGACCAACTCATTACTAATATTATGAATAGATTTTAAAATATCTGCATTATTTGAATTTACACATGTTACATTTCTATCATTAAAAACCAACAAATTTTAATCTATTTTCATAATATATGTAGAAAGTTATAGTTTCATTGTAATCCATAATATATTTATCTTTAATATCCATTTTGTATTTTAAAGGTAAAGCAGTACAAAAGTAAAATATTGATAACTTTTTAGATAGTCTAACATTAGGTGGAATTTTTTAACGTAATATAATAAATCTACTTATGAACTCATAAATGGTTTTACCAAGATATATCAAAATATTTACTAATTTATTTAATATATATAAATCTTTTTTAGGTTTACCAAAACAAAACTCTAACCAATCTTCAATATCTTTCCAAGTGCTAATAACACTTGCTAGAAGACTAATAAATGCTTGGTATGCCTTTCCTTCCAAAGTCTGTGAGAAAACTCTAAGATAAATTTTTTTGTTAACAATATCAAGGGTAACACAAACTAATTTGAAAGCATCCAAATGATCTTCAAATGACTCACTAGGATTTCCATAAAACTTAGGGACATTGAGTCCCTTTAATGAAGGTAATTTAATTTTATGAACACCAATATTAATTAAATTTGTATAAATCTAAGGATTGAATAAAGGTTGTGCAATGTCTTCATATAAATCATTTTCCTCATTAGTTGATTCGTATCGATCTTTTTTGTTTTGAAGGACTGGAAACAAATCCTAAACCCTTTATTATTGTACTTGTTCATCCTCCATCTGAATTTTCAATTATTTTTATCACTTGATTAGATTGATCAATAGGAGCAATAAAATCTTTAGGATTAAAAAAATATTATATAAAATTAATTATAGTATCAAAAGATAACTTTTAGGTATAACAAAAAATCTTACCTATAGGAGAAATGAGACAAATTCTTGCATTGCACCCAACTTGCAGAAAAGCACCATCAAAATATAAAGTCCATAAATTATTCTTGAAAAATACATCTTGTTGTTATTTTTCAATTTAATCAAGAGTTAATAACTCATATGTACCAATTCTTATTTTAACATAAACAACTACTGGTGGTATAAAATCAATAGGATTACTATACCAATCTTCTCTCTGAATGAAGTCAATTTCATTTCCAATTGGAACCCAAGTAGTATCTTTTTAAACAGATGCCCCAATTTCTTTAGACTAATGTCTTCCCAAAAGTATTGCATAATTAATAGGAATATATATAATTTAAAAATTATTCATACATCTTATTCTTTCATCTTATGCAACTTTAATCATAATATCTCAAAACTTACCATAGCTTTTTGTTTCATGTGAATCAAAACTTGTAAGTTTTTTATTATCAGTTTCAAAGAAATGCCTAATTGATCATCAATAAATTTTGACATAATATTCTTAGATGAAATTTTATCTAAAATGTAATTATGTATGAATTCATCTACAATTTTGATAGATATATAGAAAGGTGGTATGTAATTTACAAGAGGATCATATATCTAATAAAAAATGTTAACTAGTTTTGTTCATTATGTTTTTTTCTCCTCTTGAAATTCTAAAACATCTTTAGCATTTGGAATTTTAATGGATTCATTAATTTTGTCAAATTGTATAAGAAAACTAATAGCCTACAATAATAAAAATCTTAATTTTATGAAAGACAAGTAATCACTAATATTATAAGCTCCTATGTTTGAATTACAAATATTCATTTAATTTTTAGGCTTATATGAAGTATATGGTGAGTTATTAAAAATTGTTGATAAAATATCACTATGTTTAGAATTTGTAGTAGTATTATCTAATAAATTATTCTGTATATTCTTACTTTTATCTTGATTTTGAATAAAAGTTTAGTTATTTTTAGTTGTATTAGAATAATCTTTATATCTAGTATTGATAACATAAACATTTGTAGTTTTGATATCATCTAAACATTTACCAATCCTACACATATTTATATTATCATCTATATCAATCAAATTACTCTCATTTCCTTGAATATATATTTTTTATTTTTTAATAGCTATATGAGTAATGGGATCATGATCTAATTCACAAACTTTACAATAAAGAACCTTTTCTTCAGCTTTTATTTTTTGATCAAATGATGACTTATTCGATGAAGATGGATTATTATTTAATTTTTGTTTGATGGTGATGAAATTTTTACTATGATTATGAATATATTTTAAAATATCTGCATTATTTGAATTTACACATGTTGCAGTTCTATCATTAAAACCAACACATATTAATTAATTTTCATAATCTATGCAAAAAGTTATAGTTTCATAATAATCCTTAATATTTTTATCTTCAATATACATTTATTATTTTAAAGGTAAATAATTACAAAAATATAATCTTGATAATGTTTTAGATAGTCTAACATCAAGGAGAATTTTTTGATGCAATCTAATAAATCTACTTATGAACCCATAAATGGTTTCGCCAAGATCTATCAAAATATTTACTAATTCATTTACTAGATCTAAATACTTTTTAGTTTTACCAAAACATAATTCCAACCAATCTCTACTATCTTTCTAAGTGCTAATAACACTTACTAGAAGAGTAATAAATGTTTGGCATGCTTTTCCTTCCAAAGTCTATGAGAAAATTCTAAGAGAATTTTTTCCATTAAAAATACCAAGGGTAGCACAAAATAATTTGAAAACATTTAAATGATCTTCAAGTGACTTACTAGCACTTCCATAAAACTTTAAGGACATTAAGTATGTTTAATGAAGGTAATTTAACTAGATGATCACCAATATTAATTATATTTCCATGAATCCAAGGATTGACTAAAAGTTATGTAATGTATTCATCTAAATCATTTTTCTCATTAGTTTCTTCATCTAGATCTCTATTGTTTTGAAGGCCTAAAATAAAATCTTAAACCCTTTGCTATTTTACTTGTTCATCCTCCACCTAAATTTTTAACTATTTTTATCACTTGATTAGATTGATCAGTAGGAGCAATAAAATCTTCAAGATGAAAAAAATATGAAATAAAATGAATTCTATGCCTAGGATTAGGGCACAATTTTTTTTTGTCTCAAGTCTAATTCTATGATTAGCTTCCTGAATATGAGTTTGAGTTTTACATGTAAGAATTGTGTGGATTTCACTAATTTCTACTTCTAATTCTTCATTAATAAATTCAATAATATGAAATAAATCTTGAGGTTTATTATACCAAGAAAAATGAGTCAAATTGGAAGCAATGTCAACCTGATCTTCATCAATATCAATTAAAGGAAGATTAATAAGGTGTGGACCTCCATTGGTCATACACAATATAAAATAAAATAGATAAGAAGAATAGGGTCTCTAAAAAGATGTCCCCAATGGAGTCACCAAATTTATTGATGATTGAAAATGTTACATCAATGACTCATCCCTTTCATCTATCACAAAGGTTCAATTAGAATCATACAAGTCTAATAGTAGAGGTCTAATAGGTCACAAAGGATCTAAAAGATGCATAGGGGTTTTTTTAATGTTTTGAGAATTAATAAGTAATCCAAATCATGAACTATATTTCATTATATTTTAGAAATTAATATTCTCTTTAAATTTGGAGGAAACATATATGAATATGTAATCAATCATATCTGATAGAGAAGATCTATGATTAAGATAATCTCTTGAAGGAAATATTTTTGTTCCTTATAAATATTTATGCTTTGCTCAAATACCTTTAAACTTCATGAAATACCTCATAAAATATTTTAAAAAATTAACAAAAAAATCTAAAAGATACAAATGAAATATTACAATGAAATCCAAAGTAAGAAACTGAAATAAAAACTAACATAATAACTCGAGGAGATAAAACTAAACAATGATAAAACAACTAAGTCAGAAATTAACCAATTTAAAGTCTAAACATAAACTAAACAAGAGTAAGAATGAACTTAAACTAAATAAATTCAGAAAATCTTCTAAAGACTAAAAAAATTTAAAAATAAACTAAGATTAAATAACTCAAACACTTGAATACTCAATTAAATCTAAAAAAACTAAACAACAACTAATTCTAAGCTAACAAACAAATTTAATAGATAAATTAACTATTTAAAAAAGATTAGAAATCTAATAAACATAGAATTTAGATTAAACAAATACTAAACAAAATAGAAACTAACTAATCTAATTTAAAGTACTAATAAGTTAATAATAAGTAAAATAAATTAAAAATAAAATAAAATATTGTGAGTCTATAAGAGAGTCATCTTAGGAAAGATGAAATGAATTTTATTATTGAGAAATAGAATATTTAGCATAAAATATTTGATATAACAATCAAAGAATTTGAAAGAATAAAAAAAAATTCACTTGAATTTGAATGAATAAAAAATATGTCGCTTCAAGTGATGTATTCATTAGAATTTGGGTCGAGTAGTTTAGATTTCACTCATATAACTGCAATTCTACAATCATCATAAGATGTTAAATCTAATAGCTTTCAAATAATTAGCTATAAATTAAACAATAAAACCTAGATATACTTGTGCTAATTAAGCATCATACTTAACCATCAGATAATATATTCTTGATCTATCTGCAAAAGTTATTTTATCTCAGAGATGATGCACATAAAGAAGTATTATGATGAATTTTATAGTAAATCAGAGTCTTCAAAAATACCTATGTAATGTTTCTTTTCTTTTAAATGTCACCTTTATATTCTTATATAATCAACCTCTCAATATATAGTTAAAGAGTAAGTTATAACTAACCTTAGTTAGTTATTAGTTAACTCTTAATTGACTTTAATTAAGTTAATTAAATTTTAGTTATGACTTGAATTGTTGAAAACATTTAAAATTTTATTTTAAAAATAAAAATAAATATTTAATAGACCAAGGGGATAGACTCTAATTGGGTCGAGGCTTATATATAATACATCTAAATGAACCTATTATGCAAAATATTTAAAAACAACCATATTTATTTAAATAAAATTACTATACCTAACATTATCCATATGCGTTATAGACAAGTCCATATACATTCCACATTAAAATTATATAAAGTATCCAAATATTGTCAAAATACTACATAACCATTGCCAAATAAAATTTAAATAATATTAAAGCATTATAAAATATTTAGTAATATATCAAATAGAAGAATTAAACAAATCTGAACCTCCTAATCTTCATCTGAATTCAAAAGCATTTCTATCAGTGGATAACCTTTATCTATCAAATAATCCATGTAGCTCATAGTGGTGGATAAAAACTTAATTAGTTTCATAGCATCCTCATTATCTTCATTGTCTACTTCCAGCTTAATCTTCTTTACCATCCTTGTGATTTTTGGTGATGCTGAAGGACTAATTTTCTATATTTTGCAACTAATCAGCACCATTCTTTCTTCTTCAAGAAAGTGATGAAGAAAATCAACAAGGTTCAATCTTAAATGAGTTTCCACAATATTTACTAGTTCAATTGAAGGGATTTCATGATTCAATAGCACAAGGAAATTGGATTGCAACTTAACAACTTGTTGTAAGTTATCTTCAGGTAGTTGTTCACTATGTTGAGATGAATGATGAGAAACTAAGTTTTTCTCTGATTATAGGGCTATTTGCATTAATTATTTTAAGACACTTAAATTCCCACATCCATGAGAGTAGGCTCTCCAATATGGTATCCTTATCCCATGATTTCCTTTATTTACATGACTAAATAGTAAAGCATCTAAAACATACCAAAAAGTAGGAACTAAAGAATCAAAGAAAATAGAAATCCTAGTTCCCCTATTAAAATTTCTTGGAAATTTTCTACCATGCCCTTTACTGCCATAAAATTGGCCTCTAATAGCAAAAAATATGAGAATATGAATCTTCTATGTTTCAAGTTTGGTCAGTTCTCCATACATACCACAAGAATTATTTGAGTTAGGAGGTGTCTAACTAGAAATTTATGAAACAAATCAAACCCCGATTCCCTCTTTGAAAAATTATTCTTAACATATATAAAGTTATATAAATTTCAATAAACAAATTTATATTTATTTATCAATGTAGTTGAAAAAATGACCAATAATTTTCTTATGAAATTTAAGTAAACAAATTTGTTTGAGACCTCCTTGAATAAACATCATTATTATGACAAGTGACTAGTAATTTAATCATAATAAAATAATCAATGATTAAAACCAATTGATATTCAATTATTCTTAAACCACTAATATTTATTTTGAAACTAGTATCAAATAAATCTACCAACTATTAAAATGAAAAACAAATATCATAGTGTGAATAACTGTGAATAACAACTGACCAAAATCTTAATATTGCTAACTGAAAAGCAATTTATTTTTCAACTTTGATGGATAGACCAAAATTAAATTATTTCAACCTAAAATATAAACCCTTTGTGACATCAAAATTGAATCTCAAAACCATCTTATTCATAAATCCTTCATATTGATTTAGTCATAAAAAATTTCAACTTTACAAATTTAAAGTATTACTAAAAACCCAATATTATCATGAAGCTTCAAAGAATCACATTCAACTACCAAATATATCTTCAAATAGAAACCATATCTAAAATATCAGAGACTAAAAATCTAAATATCTTTTCAAAACCATGTAACACGTAAAACCAAAAATCATTATACTCATCTTACCATAAAATTTCCAATCCAAACTAAAGAAATACCAAATTTAAGAAGTAAACAACATATGGTGAGTGTTTATCAAAACTAGTCAGGCATCAAATTTCAAAATTATTTCATCAAATAAAAATATGGCCTTAAAATAACATGAAAATCATAATTTAAAGATAATAAAGACAAACAATAAATTTATTTCAAAAAACCATCAGAATTATTGTACTGACTTGCCCATAACTTGTATTCCACAACCCAGTATTAACAAAAACCATTCTACTCTTAAAAATATCTCTTGATATTTATTGAAAATAAATTGAAACCAAAAATATTCCAATCAAAGACATTCTGTAAATGAAAATCATTAAAACTCTATAAACTCAAAACCTAATGATCCTTCACAAATATATATAATGTTCAAACAAGCAAGTAAAATAAGGCTACCAAAGTCTATATTTTTCATATTTATAAATGACAAGAAACACACCATAAAAATATCTTGTTGAAGACCCAAATATAAAACAAAAAATAAAAAAACTTGGCACGTATACATTCAAAATATTTATCTCATATTTTCCACCAAAAAAATGAAACTGCACACCTTTGAACTGAAACTTAAATCAACAACATAGAATATGCATGGTAAACTTAGAATGCATGTATGAAAAATGACTTCAAACATAACTACATGCCTTTCATAATCTTAAAATTCCTTATTTCATGTATTCAAAATGTTATCAAATAATATGCATGATTTAAAACACCTATTGAAGATGATAAATAATATGAAGAACTCACCTGAATCTACAAGTTTCACTCTAAACTACCAAAATATCTTGTCACTTCAAGAATTCCACCACCAAAATTTTGATTACACACCCAATATTTTTCAAGAATGAAAATAAATGAAATAAAAAAATCCTTTTGTATTATTTTCTCACTACAGTTACTGTTAGTGCTTACGTGATTCATTCACATTGGATGACAAGCTATAAGTTCTTATCACCAACAAAAATGGTATTTTACTAAATTTAGCTATAACCAAGACTTCTACCAAATATCCTAATAAATTTCCTTTGTTGGTGCATGTAATTTGTGCTTTAAATAACTTAAATTTTTTAGGATGTGAATGAATCATAATCTATTCACCATATCTTAGAGTATTAACTTGACACCACTTTCCATCTAGAAAATTATTAAGCCAAAGCTTTGAACCCATAATCAACATTAAACATTTAGTCACCTAAGTATAATTTCACCACCTTAGGTTATTTTCATTTCACATAGGTTGATAATATTTTAATTTATTATCATTAACAACCTTTAGGTATGAAGATACTTGACCCTCAATATAACATATCTTATAAAATGTCTTTACGGGTCTCTCGCACTTAAACATAGATCATAGGTTAGAATCATTAGGGTTTTAAAACAAAATAAAACCTTAAAATGTTTCCACTTGTGTCAATATAAATAGTTTTTTCTTATATTGAACTTAAAAATATTTAAGATAGATTTTGATGATCAACAAACCATTTATCAATCAAACTACACATCCAACCCTGACTGATCACAACTCTGATCATAAATTATACTGTAACATATACTCATTTGATTCATAAAAATGAAGATATATTTTTATGCCACTTCTAGTATACTTTATTTTACATTAATTCCATAAATGATTTCAAAACCACTTAAAATGTAGAGTAATATTTTCATAAAATTTAAAGATTGTAATAAGCATTATGATAATAATGCATATTTAAATGTTGTAATGAACTAGGACCCCCATTTAATAGTTTTAAATTTTATGACAAAGTCATCAATATGACAAACTTATTTCAGAACTCTTGGATTTAAAATGAAAAGGAGGGGGTGTCAAAAAAATCTCAATAGAGATAGAGATAAACAAACCAAAGAAAATTAAAAAAAATATGGAGATGCATATATGTGATGTAAAATAAAACTTATAGCTCAAAAATTCTAATAAGATAAAACTAAAAATCATCAAATAATGATTACAATATAATTAGAGAGGTAATCAAATGGTTTAGATCTCATTTTTGTTATTCTAACTTTCAATGTCAACTGAATGCTCAATGATCCTTCCTTTCTTAATCTAGGTGTTAATGTCTGCCACTACAATTAGCTCATACAACCTCTTCTTGTAGTCATAAAAATAGACATCAATTGTAGCTAAACATGGTGTTATGTAAAATAGCATATTCTAAAATTTACATAATGTAATCATGATATAATGAATCATTTATAATCATACACTATGGTATCAGTAATTAGTATAATAATAAACTCTAAATTTAAAACATAATGTCAAAATTATAATCACATTGGCAATATACAGTCTAAATAATCATCAAAATCAATAAAGACATTATAAAAATTTCATAAAAAACAACCAAATGCATCATATAATAGTATTAACTGAACAATTGTTCATCTTCCCAAATGGCACTTCTTTCACTCATTAGGTCTCATTATACCAAAACTTTTAGAATGACTCTATTTTGCAACTTAATGTGGTAGTGGTCCATAATTTTCACTTGTTCCAACTTCATCCTTTCCTCTTCCATAACCTAGAGATTTTTCCAATCCAAGACATGAGAAAGAGAAGGTATATACTTCCTTAATAAATCAACATGGAAAAAATCATGATTTCTAAACAGAGAAGGGGGTAAAGCCAACTAGTAGGCAATAATGTTAATCTTATCCATAATGTTGAAGGGTTCGAGAAAGCATGGATCTAACTTGGAATTTTTTATAAACTTGATTAAACTTTTCTAAGGTTTAACATAGAAAAACCTTATTATCAATGACAAATTCATGAAGTGTTCTCTTTTGATCAACATAACTATTTTATAGATTTGAGGTAACTTTTATATCTTGGTGTATTAAGTCCATTTTATTATCATACCCTTTCAGTAACTCAAGGTTAATAATGGTTATATTTTCCAAATGATCCTATCCAAAGAAAGTTCTCTAATTTTTCCCATACAGAGCTTCAAAAGGAGCCATTTTTAGCACATAATGGTATGAGTTATTATAATTGAAATAAATGGAGACGGTCTTCCCAATTAGTTTTATAGTCCATAACATACATTCACAACATTCCCTCAACCACTTTATTGAGCATTTTAGTTTGACCATTTATTTTTTGGTGGTATGAAGAACTAAAGTTCACTCAATTTTCAAATGTTATAGTCAAAGTTCACCAAAACCTTGATGTGAACAACTTATCTTGATTATAAATGGTCACTTAAATAATGCCATGTAATCAAACCATCTCTTTTATGAAATTATCCACAAACATGGAATCATCATTTTTTAGATTTCCTATTATGAAATGGATAACCTTATTTGCCTTGTCAATTATCAATAAAATGGTGTTGTGTTTATTTTGAGATTTCGGTAGTCCAATAATAAAATAAAGTAAAATTACAACCCACTTAGTTTTAGGTATATCTTGAGGATATAATAAACCCTTAGGTTGGAAATGTTCATCCTTGACATATTGATATTATAATCACCTTGCCATAAAATATGAAACATCATGTCTTATGCTAGGATAAAAGTAATGCCTTTTTAGCTCATGTGTCATTTTGGTGACACATGGATGAGAAAAGTGAAGAGTTTTATGTGATTTTTACATCACAAGAATTCACAAGTCACCTAACATAGGTACAAAAATTTTATTTTTATGCCTCAAAAATCCATCTACCTCAACAAAAAAATCAACAAACTCTTTTTCCAAAGGCTCATCAGCCATTCCTACACTTACTTCTTCGTGGTATTTTTCAATAAATTGTTGTTTCAACATAATAGTTCTAAAATTTCCTCATAACATAGATAAGGTATCAAGGTACATTCATGAACTAAGTGCATCATCAACATGATTTTCCTTGCACTTAACATAAGAGATGTCCATGTCAAAATTACTGATAAATTATTACCATCTTCATTGGTATGCATTAAAATCATCCTCGGAAATCAAGTGTTCCAAGTTTTAGTGATCACACTTCACCTTAAAATGCTTTCCTAATAGGAAATGCTTCCATTGTTTGAGAGCATGCACTATGACAATAAAATCTAAATCATATATAGGATAATTATTTTCAAGCTCTTTAATCTTACATGACTCATAATCCAATACCCTACCATCTTGGTTCAATATGACATTGAATCCCTCCTTAGAAGCATCAGCTTGAATCTTGAAATTACCATTTAGGTTGGGAATAATCAAAATTAGATTTTTTGTTAAAAACATTTAAATTTTATGTAAAGCCTCTTCACATTGAGGTTTTCAAACAAATTTCTTTCCCTTACGCTACAAGGAAGTGATAGGATTGGCTATGTAAGAAAATTATTTTACAAACTAGTGATAGTACCCAACTAATCCCATAAAACTATGCACTTCATGCACATTATTAGGAATAGACCACTCCTAAAATAGCTCAAATATTTATTAAGACTACAAAAATTCCTTTCTTAAAAATAATTTAACCTAAATAGTGTATTTTAGATTGGTAAAAGGAACATTTGGATAGATTTCCATACAATTTATGTTTCCTTAACCTTTGTATAACTAGTCATAAATATAAATCATTCTCAACCTCATCCTTTGAATAAATAAGAATGTCATCAAAGAATATAAGTAAAAACTTATCTAAAAAATACTTGAATATGTTGTTCATCATGTTTATAAGTGTATCCAGTGTATTGGTTAATCCAAATAGTAAAAAAATGAAATCATAGTGGCCATACCAAGTTTAAAATGTTGTTTTCTAAATGTCCTCATCCTTTATTCTTAGTTGATGATATTCTAATCTTAATTCAATTTTATAAAATTTTGGTATATCTTTCATTTGATTAAACAAATCATCAATCCCTGGAAATGGGTAATGAGTATTCATTGTTACCTTATTGAGCATGTGATAGTCAATACATAGTCTTATTATTCTATCTTTCTTCTTTAAAAATAACATTCAAGAACCCCAAGTGGAAACATTTGGCTTAATGCTCCTATTATCCCAAATTTCTTGAAACTAAACCTTCAACTCTTGTAAATCTACCACATTCATTTGATAAAGGACCTTTGATGTAGGGGAAGCCTATAGCATAATATCTATAGAGAATTCAAACTCATTATTATGTGGAAGACAAGGTAGTTTCTCAAGAAAAACATCCATAAATTATATAAAAACCAAAAAATATTGATAGGACTATTCTTTTTCCTAGGGTAACTCTTGTAATTGAACTGTATATAGTTTACAATTGATTTAACCTTTTAGGTTTTTACAATGAAAATCCTATGTTTATATTAAAGGGATGAGATGTGTAAATTAGTCAAATAAATTTTCAATCATTAGGTACTAATAATATCAATAAATAAGGATGAATAGAGACTTATCTAAAAATTGACTATCATGAATGATCTAGGTTCTAAAAATTGAGATTTGGATAGTTATCTATGTCAACAATATGATTTTAGTGTTTATTTACTCATTATATAGTAGTACCTAATATGGATAGTAATGCCAACCATGTGTAGTGTCCTCAATGTGGTGTTAATGTCCCCTTTGTAGGATTTTTCCTATTTTTAAGGAGCACCCAAACCTATGTCTATATGTCCTATTCCTACATGCATGAAACATGAAGATTTGTATTATGCATATAAAACTTGATTTAGTATTCAAAAACTAATCCTCCTTGCAATTATGACATAAGAAATAATTTTGTGTGTGTTAGTCGGATGGATTGGACATATTCAACACCCTATTGTATAGAGAGGTGTCTACATACCAATACTTTGAAGAGGTATTAATCTTGATGTAGTTATTCCACCTAATGCTTAATGCATGTGTAAGTGAATGATTGAATGAAAGTGGCCTTGGATGCTTTGAATGTGATTGAACTTTGAAATTTTTGAAAACTAGGCTTAGGATTACTTTAAATGGTAGTATGCATAAAGTAGTGTAGAATAGGGATCAAATACCTTAATTTTTCTCAACTTTGTCTTTGGTTTTAATAGTTTTTACATTTATTTTCCATCTAGCCAATAGAGGTGAATTAAACTTTTATTTATAAGGTTTTATTGCTTGTGTGAATAATAAAATGAGCTTAGGTTGACCTTAGGAGGGGAACACATTTGAAAAAACATTTATTGGGAAAATATAGGGCTAAGGACAATAGTTCCCATTTGATTACACTAGCATCATGTGGCTATAGTTTCCCAAATGTGGTCTTAATGTACTTTTTATAGACTATTAAGTAAGTTAGACTAGGGTCTAAGATGATAGTTTTGGGACTATGTTTTGACTAGTTGTAGGTGACTATGGTCTATTAAATGATTACAAAAGTAAATCTAATTCTCAAGGAGAGGTCTATGGTTAGCCTAGGGATAGTTTAACTCAAGTGACACTCTTATCATCTAATTACCACTTTTATGTAATTACATTTCCCCCCCTTTATATTAGTAATGCAACAAAGCAAAATGACTAGTATAAAGGAAAAAGAAACATGTCTAGACTTACCTTGGAAGTGAATCCTGTGTAGTTGAGTTTGAGTATGAAAATATTAGTCTATGTATGTTGGACATGATTCAAATTAAGGTCTTATAATGAAACATGCAAAAATTATACCTTACTTAAGAGGTGATCAAAAGTAAAAGACTATGCTGAAATGATATAACTGAGTAAGGCTGAGTAAAGAGAGAGGAAAGGAATGAATACACCTCATTGGGTATATGAACCAATGCATGAACATGGTGATAACTTATGGGTGTGAATGTGCATAGTGATAACATCATTGAATAACTTGGATTGAGTTGATATATTGATTGATCATCATATGGGTGGTTCAAGAAATCAATCTAGTTTTGACTCCATCATTTCTCACCCCTACTCACTGGATCCTAGTATTCATAAATAACTTGGATAAGACTATAATTATGTCTAACCCTCTCATGTAGTTGGCTCAAGATCTCAAGTAGGCCATGACTCCATCATTACCCCATATATAAAGTAGGTGCATATGTAAACTATATCGCATAAGGTGTTGAAACTATCTAACTAATTAAATCTATGTATTTAGCTTTACAACCACTCAAGCATATTAGGTGGATCTAGGCCACTTAGAAATTCCAACCACTGTAGGTGAAGTAAGGCATGAATCTGGTGATAAAATGGAATGTGATAGAAAGTGTATAAAATGACATGGAGTTTGCCATTCCATGTGATCAACCTATCTGAAGCTAAGTATATCAAAACCAATGTGTTGTGCACATGGCTCCAATCTATTATCTGAGTATAATAAATATGAATCAAGTATGTAATATCTGAACCTATGTAACTGATCTAAATTTATGAGTGATCATGCCATACATGATGCCCCCAAATTTAAGGAAATGGTATGATTTTGAGCTGAAATAAATGTATCTAATCTAAATCTAAACATAGCTTCCAAACCTATGATTGTGTTTGTGCCAATATATATTGTACCTAGTGTATTAGTTTAAATTATCTAGACTATCCTAAAGTTGAGGCTATTAGATAGTATAGACTTATATTAGATAGTATCATTATGTGGTGATAATATCCCATTCTAGGTATTAATGACTTCTTGGTCTGATTTCTAAGTGATTTGAACTAAATTTTGAATCTTTATTATGTTATGTGTCTTCCCTTAGTTTGATGTCTAAAACTGAGCTTGTGTGATGTCTATGAATAACAAAGTAGGATCTTGATATTTGTGATAAACCCCTATGATCTCCCCCTCTTTTGAGGGTAGTTGTGAAACTTATGTAAGAACTTCCCTCTAAAGAAGTATCTCTATAAAATGTGTTAGTCGAAACATGTGCACAATATACCAATATAATGTACAAAAATAAAATCAAATTTTAAATGAATATGAGCATAAGTAGGTAGTGTAAGATGTATGTTATAATCAAGCATTGTAAAAGGGTGTAAATATAGATGTAATCAATGTATATAGCAGCAAAATTTGGGTAACTACCAAGGGGATGGGGTATGGTGTGTGTGTGTGTGTGTGTGTGTGTGTGTGTGTGTGTGTGTGTGTGTGTGTGTGTGTGTGTGTGTGTGTTTAACAAACAAATATAAATGTCATGGTGTAGAAGCATACAAGGAAGCAAACATACAAATAGATGAGGCACACAAAAATTAGGCCAAAGGGACACAATACAAGGGACATGGGCACATGTCACTAATATAAGAATAAATACATATAAGGACATGTTCAAATGTCCACATATGCAAGAAATAATTAATTTGGCATAGATCCACAAAGAAGGACATGTTAAAATGTCCACATATAGAAGTAGGAAAAATAAACACAAGGGACATGCACACATATTCAAGGCATACAAATAGATAAGTGGCATAGAAGATAAATAAAAATGGCATATTCAAATGCCCTTGAATATGGAAGAATCATAGGAAACACAATCAAGTCTGATCTAGGAACTAGAAATGAAAGCATGCATAACTATGTAGTACAAATCTATGTAAATGATAGAATGCATATATACTAAGGTTAACTAGTGATATTTGGAAAAAAATCTATGTAATAAATAACAATGATATATATTAAGATAAATAAATGTGAAAAATGGAATGCATAGTAGGCAAAGATAAAAACTAGTTATAGCATCTATGTATGAGATGCCTCCATGTGGGAAAATGTATCAAATGTATAAACCTATATAGGTGTAAATGCCCCCAATGGGTAAATGATAATTGGTATGGATCAGAGTCCTATCTAAAATCTACAAGCACTCAAAAAAAAAACAATTGAAGCATATGTGTATGATAAAATCGACTATACGAGGATAGATAGCAATATGTAATATTTGGCAAGCTATAGAAATGTAAACATAAAAATGTATACAATCTATAAAATTATATATTTTTGAAATATCTGAATGTTTTTTTATTCTGACATGTTATATTAATTTTTTTGTTTTTTTATGTATAAACTATGTATGAGCGAGATAGAGAAATAAGTATGTACAATTCAATTGAAAATGAAAAGTTCATCTTTTTATTTATAGAATTTCCTTATATGCATGATTTTCATTGAAATTTTTACTACCTTTATGTTGAGTGAGGCAAGATAATATAATTTCAAGATAAGATTTTTGGTGATGATGTATGGTCTAAGATAATTGGGTTCAAACTTTCCTTTGTTTTCTTATTTGGTGTTGACATATACTATATTTTCTTTCAATATGAGATCATTGATTTTGGATTCCTAGTTATTGACTCTATTATTGTTCTATGGATTTGATTTTCATAATCTCTAATATGCTTTGTGGGTTGGATACGTGTATGATCTAATTTTCTAGTTCATGGAGATGTTATCTATACTGGTCATTTATGATGAGTCATTTTAAAAAGACCCATAAAGATGAGATTTTCAATTCCAAGGAAATAATAAATTTTTTTCTATATACGAGTGAATAAGGAGTATCTCCTATTGGTGCGTGTATATTGGTGTGGTAATATAAATGTGCATAAATAAGTTGATTATGCTAGTCAGTACCAAATTTGGTGATAGTTTTGCTAAGAATGTTATTGATTTTCTTATTCATTGCCTCTACTTGACCATTACCTTTTAGGTAGTATGGTGTGGAAAATGTGTATCAAATTTTTTATTTTATTATACCCATCAAAACCATCCATAAATGAGATCATCTCATAGCCAACTATGGAGTCTAATATCATATCAATGTTTGGAAAAGGGAAATAATCCTTAGGACATGCTTTGGTGAGGTATCTAGAGTCACAACAACATTGGATTCATCCATTAAGTTTAACAACTAGAAATATATATATTCAACCCACTATGGATGGGAAACTGGTTGAATGAAATTGGCATCTGGAAATTGTTGGGTTTCATCTTTAATAAGGAGAACCACTTTAGGATGTATTTTATGGATCTTTTGATTTACTAGTTTTGCATCTGGATATAATGTAATTCGATGTAATATGATTTACAAATCAATGTTAGGCATATATAAATAATCCCATGCAAAATAATTTAGGAAAATAAATTAAAATTTGATGAATATTTGTGTCTTATGATTTATGTAATGTGGCATCCAAGATTATTATGCAATGAAATTTGATTATTTCTTCATTGATTAATGTATATTTATCTAAAATATATGGTTTTGTAGGGATTATATCATTTGTTTCATGTAACATATGATCCAAATCATTTTAATTCTCACCAAAGTATGTTTGAGCACTTTTAGAATGAGAAAACCTATTCTTATGATAGAAGGAAGGGAGATCCTCTTATGCACCAAAAATTATAAGAAAGCTTCATCATTATCAAAATCATTGAGAATTGGTAGATTTGGTAAAACTATATAATTTATGAGGTCAGGTTATATGATTGAAAATGTATAAACATGATTGATTGTATCAACTACGAATGGGACACGTGGAACAAATGTGATGTGTTGAGAGGCATTGTGAGAGGATCTAGAATTAGATGTATCATTTCTATATCCATGTCCTTACTTGCCCTATTGATCATATACTTAAAAAAGATTTAAATTATCTTGTCCATGTTTTCCAAGGGCTTGAACTATGTAACCCAACTTTTGAAAATATCATAATGTGAAAGGTGAAGTAAATTTATTACCTTGTGTACTGGAAATAACTAGTGGAGTTGTATGCATATTTTGAACTATATCCTAGGGTGGTGTAATAGTAAAATCCATGTGTGGAATATAGCTATGTGAAGGTCTATATGATGATAATAATCAAATGATTCTTTATCTATAGGGTATGTATATATATGGCATCTGTAGCTATATTTTAAACATGCATGTACATTGATGGAACTGTGTGCATAGTGTGGATCCATGGTCTACCAAGTAAGAGATTGTAATTGAGATAATTTGACTTGACTTGGCATGTTTTAGGTAGTGGTAAAGGTCTAAGGGTAAAATTTAATTTGATTTTACCCAAATTATTTTGTTGAATATATTTAAACCTATGGATTTTCATATCAGAAGGATCCAAATTTCTAGCATGGATGTCAAGATGATGTAGAAATGGAATGTTTTAGATGTTCAACCCTGATCCATTGTCAACTAGAACTCATTTAACACCTACCTAGTTAATTCATAAAGAGATATAGATAGGTAGGTTTATATCTATGATGTGCTAAGGTGGAAGGTCCTCTCTCTCAAAATAAATGTGCTCTTATGTCCATTTCATAGTGTTGATAATATAATTTGCATAGGTAGGCTCAAATGTTTGTTGTGCTTGAGTATCATGAAGTACCACATAAAAAATATATTTATATGTGTATAAGTGCTATAAGAGTTATAAAATTGAAATTGTACTTGAATAAGTACTACTTTAATCCATAACTCTATAGTCATAAATATTGCAAACTTTTTGAGCTTTAAGACCACATGAGGACATCATAACCTAGACCACAGGGTCTACCAAGAGTGTATAGCTAAAATTAGATGTGGGATGTGAGTTAGATGTTTATGATCAAGAAGAAAGAGGGATAAGAGATACCAATGATGTTTCAATATGTCTAAGAATGATGAGAAATGAGTGAACTAGAGAGTAAAATGAATCTAAGGGGGATTTATTGATTTTACGTAATATAACTATTGTTTGATTTACCAAGTTATCTATGTGTTGAAATAATATTATCTTAAGTGTGTTTCACATAGAAGAAAGATAACATGTGAAAGAAATAATGCAAGCTGAAATATATTTTAGTTGATATGAAACATCATTTATGCACATATCTATGTGATTAAAGAATAATGTCTAAATTATTTTGCACATAGAAGAAAGATAACATGTTATAGAAAGAATGCAACATGAAAGATATTTTAGTTGACATGAAACATCATGTATGCATATGTCTATGTGATTAAATAATAATGTCTTAATTATTTTACACATATAATAATTATAACATGCTATGGGATATGATAAATATTTTAATAGTAAGCATCATCAATACATGTATTGATGTCTTTTCTCAGTTCATTTTGAATTAAATGGAATAAGCATGAAAATGAAAGTATGAAACTTTACAACAAAAAGTAATTTATTCTTCTATCATTACGATCATGATTATATGGGCTAGGTTATGCACAAAAAATTAGAAATCATGAATTTGTAACCCTAATTTATATTATCTAGGGTTAGGGTTTTTGGAATATAGGGTTTATTTGTACCAATTTAGATTAGATGTAAAATAAATTGAAACCCTAAGATGAAATTGATTTTAATTAACTAGGTTATGTAAAAAAAATTAGAAAATTAGAAGTATAACCCTAAATTTATTGCATGAAATTTGGATAAATGTAATTTAGGGTTTGAAGCAATTTTATAAGTAAGATGGGTTCACCGAATGATTTCACCTTTTAGGGTTTTACAATGAAAATCCTATGTTTAGTTAAAGGGCTGAGATGCCTAAATTAGTGAAATAAATATGCAATAATTAGGTACTAATTTATTATGAACTTTAAACGTGTTTGAATTTATAATAATAGTAATAAATAGGGATAAGTTGAGACTTATCTAAAAAATAATCATTATGGATGATCTAAGTTTTGAAATTTGAGATATAGATAGTTAAAAGTGTCATTAATAGGATTCTAGTGTTCATCTGCTCACTGGATAGTAGTGCCCAATATGGATAGTAGAACCATCCAAGTGTAGTGTCATCAATGTGGTGTTAATGTCCCCTTTGTGGGATTGTTCCTTTTTTTAGGAGTACATGCACCTATGTTTATATGTCTTATTCTTGCATGCACATAACCTAGATCTGTATGTTATGCTTGGAAAACTTGATTTATTGTGTAAACCATAAACCTCTTTTCAAGTATGGCATGATAAATAATTTTTTCTAGTGTTATTAGTATGGACTAGACATCCTCAACATCCCATTATGTAGAGATTTACCTAACTACCAATACTCTAAAGAAGGATCAATATTGATGTATTTCTCCCACCTAGTGTTTTATGTAGGTGTAAGTGAATGCTAGAATGAGAGAGACCTTGGATGCCTTAAATGTGTGTGATCTTTGAAAGTTTTAAAAAACTAGGATTAGGGTTGTTTTAGATGGTATTATGAATAAATTAGGGAAGAATAAGGATCAAATACCTTAATTTTACTTAACTTTATCTTTGGTTTGAATAGCTTTTGCATCTAATTTCCATCTAGTTAACAGAGGTGAATTAGAATTATATTTATAGGGTTTTGTTTATTGTTTAGATAATAAAATTAGCTTAGGAAAAACTTAGGAGGGGTACATGTTTGAAAAACTATCTATTGGGAAGAGCTAGGGATAAGAACAATAGTGCTCAGTTGGGGACACTAGATCCATGTGGCTTAGTGTCCCAAATGTGGTGCTAATGTGTTAATGTCCATGCTCAATCATTAAAACTCTCGATAATTATTGAAAAAAGAATATAGTTATTACAATCTTATTAAATAATAACCTAAAACAATGCAAAATAAATGAAAATAACTTTATATACCATTCTAATATATAGTTAACCAAATATATTAATTTTCCTACCATGAGCTATTAGGTTCATAATTTATAATGAGTTTGAATTACTCCTAAAATATTTAAGAAACATAAATGAAAATCTAGAAATTATAAGACCTCACCCAACTAGGGTTTTTGACCAACAAGAGATTCTAGTAGTTTTATAGGGTTGAACCCCTAAAGAGGTGGAAAACAAGAAATCCCAAACAATAGGTCCCAACTCGAATATCCAATAAGCATTAAAAACACTAAAAGCATTATTATTGTCATCTCAAACAATTGAGAGGTGACTGCAAGTTCATGATGAAGAATTTATGACTTCATGGTGAACTGATAGTTGTTTAAATTCTCAACAGGTTACTAGGAAGAAAATTTCACTTGTATTTATTCACCTATTCCAAATTTTAAATCATAACTTACTTTGAATAGAAATATCATCCCCATTGAGAAGGAAAAATGGTGAAATTCCATCCTATTTTATTCCAACTACCATATAAAAATAACACCCTATTTTTTTCATGGTCCACATTTATCTCCTCACTGGCATTAATGGCCTATGTAAATATCTCATGTCAATTTAGGGTTCAATCATCATGATCACCTAAGGGGTCAACAAATTTTAATTAATTATGGATTAAACAAGCCTTTTATATTATAAGCTAAATATGCAATACAATAAACATTATAAAACAACATCGATCCCACACAAGGCACAACTACTACAAGTAGGTATAAATAAATAAACACCAATGATCATTCATAATATGAAGACAAATAAAACAAATAACATAAAATAAAATGTTCATATGCATGTATGTAAGATAAAATGACACTTACAACTTAGGAACATGTAATAAGACAAAATTAAAAATCATCAAAGTAGGACTGTAATAGAATTGGGGAGGTAATCAAATGTATTATATCTCATTTCCATTATTATAACTATTGGTGTAAATTAACTACTCACTACTCCTCCATTTATTACCCCATGTTTCAATGTATGTCACTGATCCTAGATCATATGATCTATTCTTGTAGTATGACAATAAACATCAATAGTATTTGAACATGGTATTATGTAAAATAACATAATCAAAACTGTACAGAATATAATAATGATGTAATGAATAATATATAGTCATATAATATGGAATAAATCATTAGTATAAAAGAAAACTATGAATTTCAAAACATAATTTCATAATTATAATCACATTTGTAACACTCAGTCTGAATAAGTATCAAAATTAATAAAGATATACTATAAAAGTCTCATAACCAGTAAGCAAATGTATCATAAGATCGAGTCATGATAGGAACATGTTTTGGTAAGGTAGGACCATTTTAATTTTCAATCATAAAGCCTTCATGGGATGATACATATATTTCAATTATTATCCCAATCTTCATTCTCACTTGTTTAAGTTTACTAGGTCCTTGATGTGATGTGACCAATTCTTAGCACCCACCGATCTATTATTATCTCTCATTTATGCTATGGATTTCCACATCACCCATGTGGTGCCTCACACTCCTTATTTACATCATATTAATCATGATATCCCCTTTAATGGATATCTATTTTAACTAATCATATCCTTAATTATATTTCCTACTTATGTCCCCTAGCTTTCCCTTTGTGAGGTCTAATAAAAGACCTCATATAGGACCAAAACTTCCTTACAAATAACCACCTTGTCATATCACCTAAATCCTTACACATATTAGCTTAATTTGTATCTTTCAGTATTAAACCCTTGGGATTTACTCAAAAACACCTTTACACCATTACTTATCACACCATCCTATGGCCATCCCTGTCATGTTATTTGGAGGCCATATTTTCCTACAATAAATACTAACACAAGCATTAAGTTTGAGTTGTCATTATTTAGAGATTTCTATTGTTTTAATTCACCCATGTTTGATTCTACATGTTTGTCTTACATTTTTTGGTCTTACTTATGCACACATATTTGTTTGAGTCTTCTCATTAATTTATATTTCACTTATTTACACATCTTTTCCTGAATTCTTCATTTATTCATATCTCAAATTCTTACATCTTTGTTTTAGTTTTTCATTCTTTTATATTTTTACATACATAGTTGTTTTATTATTTCATTTGTTAATACTCCCCATTTCACATGTTACATCTTATGTGGCATGTTTTAGTTTCATCTTACCATTAATTTTTCATATCTTTTATTTTAGATTTTACATATATTTACTTCAAATTTTCTTTATCATTTTACATTGTTTTCATTTTCATTGACCATGCATTTGATTACATTTTTTATAAAAAATAAAACATACACCATACATGATAACATTTTACCATATCATAAGAACTCATAAACACATTATATAAACAAAATACATCCATATAAGATGATAATGTAATGAGTCATACAACACATATCTCTATAGTAATAAATCCCTCAAAATTTTGTAAACATCATGATACATAGTGATACAAAATCATCTATAAATCTATGGTCCACCCTTTCCATTAGGTGGGGGACATTCCTCACTTATCATAGAATCCTATCTAGATGGATTCCCATGTGGACTTTGTTGAAGAGTCTATGTTCCTGACTGTAGCCCCTAAACCTAGCCCTATAAATCAGCCACTTGGGCCTATAATCTCACCACTTTCCATATATTATTCATATGTGTATCCCTCTCTTTATTTATTTCCTTCCATGCCTATAGATCTCATTATATGAATCTTGATGTTAGTTTATCATGAGCCCTAATTGATGCATATTTACATAGCTCTCGAGTGGCCTCTTGACTAGTATAAACCAACCAACATATATCATAGATAAAGGCGTGATAGAATCCAAAATTTGTGTACTCTCATGTTGTAGAAGAATGTCATCTAAAATATCATGATGTGCACAATCTCCACTATGTTTCCTCTATTGTATCATATAGAAAATTACAACTAGAATAACATCAATGCTCATATATATATATATATATATATATATATATATATATATATATATATATATATATATATATATATATATTTATAAATATATCACTAACATTTGACATGTATATTTATACCTATAGCAAATACAAGTAATCAAAATTACACATTTACTTAATCAGAATGGTACCATCTGTTTGATCACCTATCACCTATATATATATATATATATATATATATATATATATACAAATATCATAAATATATCACTAACATTTGACATGTATATTTATACCTATAGAAAATACAAGTAATCAAAATTACACATTTACTTAATCAGAATGGTACCATCTGTTTGATCACCTATCACCTATTAGCTATTTTTTCTCCAAATTGGACATAAAATTATATACTACCTTGGATAAAATAATTGAGCCTATCATACCTTGAAACATAACCATCACACTCTCTTCTATCCTAATGTTGGCTATGAAATGATATCTCCTTATTGTGGTTATGACTACTATTAATGTTATTATTACAATAGTACCACTAGTCCTCCTCCCACAACATGGACACCATATTATAATTTCCAACACCATATCGCCACCCTAGGATGATGAGACCACACCACAAGTACTTAACAAGTAATCCTCTACCTCCTACACCTCATCATTCCCTTTCATGATGGGAAAACAAAGTTGGGACCACCAACAGAGCTACTAGGTATGCCAAGATATATTGACCAGGTAAAAAATCACATAGATGAGGCTTTACCCACCATGATTAGTGTGTTGTGATCCTCATTTATGTTTGGGCATGTACTATGGTTATACATGATGGCCATAAATCTATAGTACCTTGGTTTGGTTTTCAAATGATTTGATCACACTATAATTTCTAAAATGCATGTGTGTGCATATTAGTCCTCACCATATGATCCTATGCCCAAATACACACCCTTGGGATGACATCATCCATGACATGGGGAAAACCTATTAGCCTATACATTAGGAAACACTAATAAATCTAACTCCTAAAGAGAATAATAGGCCCCATTGTCTATTATCCTCTAGTCATAATCTCATAAAAATCATGTAATAATTTTAACCAAATATTAGATCATTACTCATACAATATGCCCTAATATAACATAGAGTGGCATAGGTCTATAATATACAAGGGAAAATCCCCATCCAAATTATGACAGATCACTCAAGTTATCATAAGTCTAATCAGGTCCTTCTAGATTTACAAAATGGTAGATATATAAAATAAATAATCCTACAACCAACCCTCACATATCATATCTCTCTAATCCTCTATCCCACACTATTAAGGGTTTCCTATCATCATATGTATAATGGGTTAGGCACACCACTAGTGTTCTCATGATTGGTATCCCAAATATGTTATAAACATTCTCTAATGTGATCATCACTTATATCATGTCCCTATACACAACCCATCGAAAGGTATCCATCAGTCTCTCCCATGCTCTTAAAAGCATGGATACTAATTCTTCACTTAGTATAATTTTATTTCTCTCCATGGTCATGTCAAACCTTATAATAGTTAGTTGTGACCGATCCACTATCAATATCTTATTTGTTAGATTGAGTAACCATATCGCATCTTATAATATCCAAATTATCTAATGTTTCTAAAAATGCAAAACAACAAAACAAAAATTATGAATCTATCAAAAATATTTAATAAATAATTTAAAATAAAAATAAAATAAAAAAATAACATTTTATTAAAATCAACTGCTTCATCAGCCATGTATATTTATACATCTACCATCCAAAATTCCTTTACTATATCGGTCATTCTCTATGACAACAACCTCCCTTACATTATACTACATCAGCCAGGATATATTCCATTGGCCATCATTAACATGTTTTATACACTACCATCCACCTATTAAAGTGAATTGGCCAAGCCATCCATTTAGCACCATTGGCCATGACACATGACATTGACCACCTTGATAATTTTCTTACTACATTAGCCATTCCTAACAGCATTGTCTAATAACTTGTTTAACTACATCGGCCAATTCCTATGATATCAATAAGAATTATTTCACACTATTTTCAACTAAATCATCTTGACTGATGTCATTTAAATATCATAATAATTTTTCCCTTAGCCCTAATAAAGGCCTTTAGCCTAATCTTTTATTTTTTTCATCTACCTATTATATGTCTTTTTTTTAAAATTCTTATCCCATGCTTGTTGGATAAAATTCCATCACATGAATTTGACTCGGCACCTACCTTTCATAATCTTGCTAATTTTTATCCAAATCACTAAAAATCAACAATTAATTCACTTTGTACCTATACAACACTAGTCATAACTATAATATTCTCATAAAAATTTCTTTATAAGATTGAAATTATTATTTGGGAACCCTAAAATTCACTATTTATTCTTCAGATGATGAGCCTATTCCTATTAAGCATTTTTATGTTTGCAATCACCTTTAAACCTACATAAAATAACCTACATAAAATAACCTATGTATCTTCTTATTTTCTTGAAACCATAGCTCCTGCAACTTTGAGTAGGCATACACTCCAAAAGGGTTAGTATTATGGGTTGAGTTGCCCTTGAATAAACCTTTTATTTAAACAATACCTACATTTAAAGTATGTAAAATAAGGCTTAAACTACATGTAGTTCTCTCTCTAATGTGAGAATTTGGAAGAGTATAAAAATATCAATTTAGATGTTATTTTTCTTAGGCCCAATAAAGATACAAGTATTCATAATAGAAATTTTACCTTAAAGCACTTTATATTATTCAATTAATAATGAGATAGAGTAGTGTGCATTTTTAAATTAAGATTTATAACAACATACACCTATCCCAAAATAACTTCAAGAGGATTTGTATATATAATCCTTAAATTTTAATTTTGGTATTAATTTTTACATAATATAAAACCTAAAGGGTCCTAACATGTGAAATAAATGGTTAAAATGGAATCATTATAAAAAACATCTACTAGACACTTCTATCAATCTCAATTGCTAATATATACATTAGTGTCCATGGTTGATGGAACCACCCCTAAGCCCGAAAAGTGATAAGGTCAAATAGAAAAAGACAAAGGGTCCTTGTGACATGGTAAATGAAACTGATAGTGATAACATAGCTTTCCATTTAATCAAATAAATTTAGAATAAGAATAATCTAAATGCATTAGTGATTCCTTAATTCACAATTGAGTGTTGATGTGTAAAAAGTCACATAAAATCTAGTTTAAACAAAGCTTGTACCAATTTTTCATTATAAAAAATAATTAATAATATAATATATATTTAATAAAAATACCTAAAAGACACCAATATATATCAGTCTCAAGGTGCTTATAATAGGTTTATCACATAGGTTATATAGGCACCTCAAGATTGATGTATCTCAATGTATATTATATGTATGTATCTAAGATATATACATTAGTATCATCTATAGGTGTGGCATGTAAAATTTTGATTCCACATCCAAAATATTTTGGTGTTTAATATGCAATTTTTTTCAATTTGGAAATAAATGAAGCATTTTATATTCATCCTATTGTATCACCATAGGCCCAAACTTTATTAAGCTTGATACCAAAAGATTTGTGCTTAAAATATATTTAATTTTTTGGAGATTAGTCTAAATTTGGTTCACTTTTATATTCCCTAAGTCTCTATGAGTGTGTAGGGTTTGTATTTATGTGAATTTTTAAATCACATAAATCTAGATTTAATTAGGTGTTTCTCACCTATTTGTAATTATTTTTGAAGTTACTTGCACAAGTAATTCCTCACCCACTTGTCACACACTTCCCTTTTATTTATAAGGAATAAGACACTTGGTTTTCATGACCTCATTTTTCTAATGCATTGTTTTTTCTTATATGACATTACTTGTTGATTAGATGGACATTGTTTCGTATATTAAATTATTAGAACTAATTTTTTTATTCAACTAATTATGAACTATTATCACTGGCATTTGATGTGATTCATTGTTTTAATTACTTGATATTTGACATGATAGTGTCATGGATATGTTATATTTTCATATTGGATAAATTAAGTTCAAAATTTACTTTATTATATTTGATATTGTCATTTTTGACTAATTTGACCCCTAGCCAAATTATTCAACCCCCCATGTAAGTTCAAAATTTCATAGCCCTCCTAGGTTGATAAATGTCCACCATGGTTTTAAAAGAGGTCAAATTATATGTCTTAACCTTAGTCCTTCTTGTATAGTTGTCCTAAGTGTCATTCTATATCACTTTTGGGGTAATGTAATGAGTTGTATGGTTTTTTTGTTTTTTTAATTTGATGAGGTAAACACATTTGAAACTAGAGCTATGAACCAAATAAGTGAAGGTTTGGATAACTAGACCCACATCTAGGTAGAGGGGTTTACACTTTGGATCCACAACCAAAATGAAACTAGGCACAATAAAGAGGGTTATAAGGATCCCTCAAACAACCAAGTAAAAAAAAGAGAGTTTGGAGGCTTAACCAATATTTAAGAGACATGATAAGAGGTTTTAAAGTTCCCATAACCTTGGTGAATCATGAATCTTTTAAGGATCCCACAACCTAACAAAACATAACAAGAGGGTTTTGAGGTAACCAAAACCATAACAAGAAATAAAAATAAAGTTTGGAGGTTCTTACAACCTTATGAATCAAGAGGGTTTTAAGGCTTTTTTAATCATAACATTAGGATTTTAAGGATCCCATAACCTACAACACAATGAAGTTTCCCACAACCTTGGAAAAAAAGAGAGGGTTTTGAGGATCTCATAACCTTTACAAATCATAATAAAGGGGATTTAAGGATCTTACAACCATTACATGAGGGTTTTAAAGGTTTCAACAACCTTAGTATAGTGAAACTCAAAGAGATGACACCCTTTGATAGGACTTCCCAGAGACTTAATTTGTAGGACAATAATCCACCATGAGTAGAAGATATTTTTCCACTTGGGTCTTCTACAAAAATTCTATGTAGTTGAGACACCACAAGTAGGCATTTTTTCCTATTGAAACTAGCAAGGTGGATTCATGTATCATCCACTCTAATAGGATAGGATTTGGTTGGGATTCCTATATCCATCCCAAACTAAACTGATTTAAACTAAGTAAGGTCCTCCACAAATTTGAACTTCAACATAATATTTACCCTTCCTCCACATTCCTTGCATACTTTAGGAGTGCCAACATGTCTAAATGAAACCACAACCCCTAATGTGGTTTCACCCATGTTAGATGATTATATAAAATCTTATGATAATTATTTGGAATCCTATAACTTGAAGGAACTGAGAGTGGACTCCTCTATCATCTACTCTTAAATAGAAAAAAGAAGCTACATTAAAACAAGGCCCTCTTAAACCTAGAAACCAACTTCCCATAAAACTTTAAACTTTCATATAGACCAAATTACTTACAATTCTTAGGAGAGATAAATGGATTGTCCAATATATCATATGGGGTTAAAGTATGGACTCATATAATATCCATGCCACTCAAATAATGAGGGAAGTGGGTTCTTTTAATACCCATCTTACCCTAAAAATAAATCTTGGGGTGGGATGCTCCATCATCCACCCCATATAAGGACTATAGATGGGTAGCCATGTCATAGATTACCATTATATAAGGGTAAGTCCTAAAACATCCCCTATTTTGTGTTTTCTCATGCCCATTCAAATATAAATACTTATTATAATAGAAAACCTTGTCTTTTACGCAACACCACTAGCTAAAATTTAGGTTAATGTTATAGGGTAGGTCCTTACCATGTTCAAAAATCCATAGGATTATGTAGATTTTTAAGGCACCAATAACTCTCTAGGACACTTGGTTCATACCCAAAATTATGTAAACCCTCCAAGGAAAAATGTATGACCATGTTTTTGACATTGCTACCAATGTTCTCATTTGACTTCCAACTGATCTCGTCTAGCTTTTAGTGCTCTACCATCTTAGGGAGGGTCAAAGTTGAGCCAAAATCCTTTACCATGCCCCAATCATTGCTTTGATGGTTTTCATAAGAATGCAAGTGTTTCAAAAAGTGGTATAATGTCCCATATTCTAGGTGAGTATTAATGGTGAGTTTTATAACTAAATTTGGTAGGTTTAAACACTGAAAACAAGAAGACATCTTGTAAAAAAGAGGAGTTTTTGAGGTTATATGAACTGTAAGATAGGTTGGGCACATGTGGAAGCTTCATCAATGTCCATTTATCTTACCACAACTCATATCCATGTTTAAATAGCTTTGACTATCCTCAAAATGGTGAAAACTAGTTTGTTTCCCTCTTTGCTCTCTTATGAAATTCAATCAAGTCCAAGTGGTTTTCCATCTGTATGGATTACAGAGATAGAGTTGAGAAGAATGCATTTCAGATATTAAATTGGTCCTTGTGAGCTTAAAATACATGGTCATAGTTTTCAAATTGGTGGACTGAGCCTCATGAATCATCTCCAATAATGCTATTGACTCAAAACTACCTTCACATTGTTATCTTCTATAAGTTTTCTCATTTGTTGCATTAATCTAGTGTTTCCAAGAATTGTGTGATTTATTGTATATTTATATAACCGTATTCATTTTGGTTTCATATTTTTTTTTAGACACCTAAAACTAGCCACCAATGACCTCCAACTAGGATTTTGACTAATTTCTATTAAAAAAATGCATAATTTGGCCTAAAAACACAAAAACACGCTAAATGATGCGAACCTATCATATTCAAGTGCCTATTTTGGCTAGAGTATCACTAAATAGAATAATGAAATCTATGAATTAACTAACTTTGATCAGATTATTTCAAGTCAAAATGACATTTTCACCCCTGGTTACTCTAGATTGCTCTTTTCTATCAAATTTCTTGCACAAGACACATGCCTTTGTTATTTTGTGTTGACAACATCATAAATGGGATAATGTATCAAATGCATCTAACATCACCTTAAAATTCCAATCCATTCAAATTTTGATCCAATAATATGACATTCTGATCAATTTGATTAATTTGTGCACCAATTGCCAAGATTTCCACCAAAAGTGGTAAATCATGATTAAGGATAATTAATTTGACTAAAGATATTAAGTTATTTTTCCATGTAATTTTTTGAATATTTATTTTCTTAAATTAATATTAAATAACGGCATCATCAAATGACATCATTTTTATGAGGTGGCATTCATAGCCATAAATGCATAAAATATTAGGGCTAAGCCCTCCCATGGCTCATCAATGCCTCCCATTCCTCATAAATTCCACTTCTTCCCAAATCATGATGAGGTTATTAATGGCTTTTATTTTCATAATTAGATTAATTCATGGCCACACATCTCAATCTTGATATGGATGGTCATGGTTGATCCTGAACCATTTTGAAAATCTATAAATAGAAAAGCCATGAACATCATTTTTAAGTTTGGATAGTACAAAGTTATAATGCTTAAATCATTCCAAACTCATTTTATTTTAGTGTTATAATTCCAAATTTTTTATCCAATCCAAGCCAAAGCCAAAGGTGCCAAGAGGAGATGAAGGTAGCCACACTCCATTGAAGAAGATCTCTTGAAGCACAAGCAAAGAAGCCAAAGAAAGAGCCTTTTGGAGAAATCAAGGATTTTGTAAGAAATTTATTTTTTGTGTTCATATCTCTCATTTATTTCCATTTTTTAGTTGGGTTTTCAAATGGTTTTTATTCATTAAGCTCCCACTAGTGACTAGGCCTAGATATGTTATGCTAGTTAGTGTGTTTCATTCATTTTGTTTTCATTTTGAAACTAACACGATACTAACCTTCCTCTCTTGATTCAAATTCTAAGTCTACATAATGGCATGCCTGGTGGAACTGCACCCCATGAACTTAATCAAATAGCACCTACAAGAAACATACTAACCATTATCATGTAAGATCTTGGAGTGTAGAAGCAAAGAAGGTGAAGATTTGAGTAAAAGTACATTTTTTTGTAAGTCATGATTTTATTTCTAGGACTGTGTAACCCAACTCATCTCCCAACCTAGCTCGACTACCAACCCAACTCAGTTGCCAACTTGACTTGGTTCCTAACTTGACTCAGCTACCAACCCAACTCAATTATGTAACCTGACCCAACCTAAGAGCTCAATTTGCAAAGTTATTTATTTCACTTGGAAAAATGCTTCAAATATAAAAGAAATGTTGATCATTTTATTGTAGTATTTACTTGAAAAAGTGCTAAAACAAGCTTAATTAGTACTTTCAAACTTCTTTTTGGATGTTCTAAAAAGAATTAAGCATTTTCACTTTGGGTTTAAAGAGGAAAATTTCCATGTTTGTGCTGAATGTTTTGATTTTTATTTTAAAGTGTACAACTTAAAACTAAGGGGACAAAATAACACCACCACGCATTTCATTTAGTGCTATAAAATTGAATACACTTCAAAGTTTTTGCAAGTTGTTTTCATTATTTTTTTAGTCTAAACTTGTTTGAGTAAATAGGGATTTGTGTGTGTATTATTTCCCATCCATCCCCTTTAGGTAAATTTTGGGATGGAAAGAAACAACTTATTTTTTGGTGGTTTGCAATTATTTCTATTTGCACATCTTAAATCCAAGGGGTTAGTAATGAATTTAATCAAACACTTCCAATTTGGTGTAATGGAATCAACCTCACTTTAATTATTTGTAAACTTTTTTGTTGATTTTGTGTTTTAGGAAAAAGAGATGTGCGTGTATGCTCTCCCATCCATCCCCTTTACGAAACTTTTGGGATCAAAAGCACCATCTCATCACACTTTGAGCCTAGTCTAAGGCATAGAAAGAATGTTGTTTAAAGCCATCCCCAAACATTCACAATAGTATTGGGTGATCTTGAGGTGACCATAAAGTATTTATATTATGTCATTTATTTAATTATATTTTGGCTTGTGAGGGGGACTTCATTACCTCCCATGAGTTCTTTAGGGAAGCCTTGACCCAAAAATTCATCTCCCAGAATTATCTTCAACCCCTTTCCATGACAAAGTATATAAATTGATATCACCCCACTAGGATCAAAGGTTTGAGATGTTAAACCACCTCTTAGTGATATGTCTAAACTCAAGATGCATGATTACATTGGACATCACACTACATTGAGCAAGCAATGCATGTATTAGTTGTAAAAAGGGCTAGACTTTTTTACAAACAAGCCAAGTGCTATGGACCCAAATGACATGATCTTCTTTTCACACATTGGATGTGAAAGTCCTATTTAATTGATCCATCTAGAATGATAAAAATCCAATTAGTTTTAGTCAACCCCATTTTACCACACCCTTGATAGGAATTTGTACAATTTACTTGCATTTTGTCATTTTATTGTTTGGTGTTTTGAGATTAAAACTAATGTGTTTGTTTATAAACCACGTAAAAAAAATTATTTATATACCACTCTTTTATTTAAAGAGGCATTATGCTAGATATTTTACACCAAACTTATGCCTTATAATTTTTATTAAACATGTTTGTATGTATGTAACTTATTTGAGATGGGTACTATTGTGTTGGCCAAATCAGATATCAAGTTTGTGCCTTCAAATATTTGAAACATAACATTGATCACATCATTATAGCATGATTACATCATTATACTAATCAAATTATTTAAAAAATCATTACCATTATATCAAAAGCATTATTCAAAACCAGTCACATGTGCCATTTGGATCTTGTTTATGCACTATCATGTTGTCCAATCTTGTCTAGCTTGTTTGGTCAAAACCTGGTCTACAACATTGAGTTTTTAATTAACCTTATCAAGTTTGGATCCAAAAATTGATTGATTTATATTTAAGCCTTAATCTATGGGACTAATACATAGATATTTATCTTTTGGATTGCATACCTTTGGTTAATTTATTACCTAAATTTGAAGACTATTAATTATTTATTTATTTTCAAATCCTATCCTCATCATTGTTTGTGCCTTTATTCGAGAGAGCATAATCTTTTTCCAACACCCTTTTCTCTTGTGCCTTATACCAATTGATCATGTTTATGTTTAATTATGTGTGTCAAGTATAAGTTAAAGTTGTTTCCAAACTCATTAGAATAAATAAAATCACATTATCTTTTATTTCAAGCCTAGCTTTTGACATCATTTGGCCAAAAGTCTGAACACAGCCTATTTGAGCCTAGTTTTTGATTCCATGTTTGGACAAAAGACCTAGCAACTCTTTTCCTTTTTCCTAGTTTAGACCTTGTTTTGAACACTTTGGCCTACACCTTTGACATGCTAGATTTTATTCATTGCTTTACCTTTTGTGTGTAAGACATTTGATGTTAGATTATCTATGCCAAGTCTTAGAAAAACCCATTTTTGAGATATAGCTCCGCGTTTAGATCATTGCTTGAAGATACAACTCCACCTTTTTGACCAAGTTAGACCAATTTTGAACCATTTATACTTTGGACATATTTTCTTAGAGTTTTTAGAACTCTAAGTCTTTTATTTTGGATATTTCATCATTTATGAATATATGTCTAGTTACACTTACGTTGGAGTCACATACAATCCAAATTATAATAGAATGGCTGCACAAAATTTGACTAGAAACCTCTACATAGATAGATTTTCTAAGGAGTTTTATTATTCTCCCTACAATACTCCATATGGGGAAAAAAGTCAATAACCAACTTACAATCCAACTCAAAACCCTAACTAGTATGATATGGTTTATGAGGAGGACTTGGATGCTTTGAATTATATGAAAAATTAGGCTCCACCACATTACAATGTCACACAATTTCTATACCAAGACCTATTCTTTTAGCTTGTGAAAGAAATCAAGCTACATAATGCCCTATCCTTACCATTTGAGAACTTCATCCTTTGATTCATGTGAGAAATCATGCTCCCTAATATCCTACCATTATCCAACCATTTGGATCACATCTTAGTTGTCTAATGATTGGCTCAATTGAGGTTTAGATGGGATTGGTACCAGATGAGGAATGGTCGACTAGTATTTTCCAACTCATTAGAAACTAAGGCCAAGATAACCAACCAATCTAAGATGTTTATGTTGAACCAACCACTTGTGATAAGTCAACCTATGGTGAATCACATGTTGATATTATACCAATTATTAAGGATTCTCACTCTGATGATCCAATCTTTACTAAGTCACTTCTTAATGATTATAGCTTCTTTTGGGCAAATCATTACCTTGACCATATGCCTATTTTTCAATAGTCTCTCCTTAACAAGATAGTCTTTATGGAGTTGTATCTTGACCATTTTCATATTTTTAAAGAGTCTCACTTTGACAAACAAGTCTCTATGGAGCCCATTATTCCATCACAATCTATTACTTATCCAATACTAAACATTCGAAAAGACATCATTGTAATAAAATAACCATCGGATGAAGAATCAGATTTAGAGTTAGGTTGTATTCTTAAAATGACATCAAATTTAGGATTAGAATTAGAATCAACATTAGTATCAACATTAAATTTATATTTCCTTGAGTTGGAATCATATTAAAAAATAAAATACATTCATGATTGTTATAGTATTGTTTATACATGCCTAGTAGATCAATTTGAATACATTTATGATCCTTCTATGGTTTTTGAGAATGAATACTTTAGCATCACCACAAGTTATCATAGTATCTTTTATGAGTATTGTGCTACCAAACTCCATTCCATTACCATTACATAGGCCATTACCACCAACCAATCTAGCCATTTCATTAACATTCCATCTCTTACAAGTGTCAATTGGGACTAAAAAAATCACACTTTGTTGAAATACATCCATGGTGATATAGTAGTTAAGGAAGACTAAGGATGCCAATACCACATTCATGTTTCAAAAAAACACTCTCCTAGTGAAACCTTTTTATAGGCACTAGGGGACAATCAAAGTTCAAACTCATCATCTTCTAGTAGAACTTTTTTGGAAACACTAGAAGACAATCAAAGTCAAAATCTAGTTTTCATTAGTGAAACCTTCTCGGAGGTGCTATGGGAAAATCAAGAAAACTTCATTGGTGAAAGCCTCATTGAGGTATTGATAGATAAGCACAAAATTTATTCACTACTTAATGAAGACATTATTCAAGATCAAATCAAAATAGCTTCTAATATACAACCTAATCAAATGGTAGCTACTCTCAAAATCAAACAATAGAAAAATTTGATAGTCTTATCGAGATCATCTTCAAAGGTATTTAGCTCCACCACATCTACCTTTATTTTGAATATAGCATTAGCAACATTACGTGTGACTAAAATTCTTGATCTTCATTAGTTTTTCAACCATCATACATTACATTGTCATCCACCATTATAATGCCAAATCAAGCCTATCAACCAACACTTATCCCTTTTTACCATCCATGGCTGCACTTTCCTTTATTAAGGCTACAAAGATACCTTGTCTCAATTTTTGAAGGAAATATAATCAATGACCAATTAAGATCACAACAATATCATTTGTATCCAAATATGCAACTAGTTATTGATAGAGAAGCTATTTAGATGAGGTGTGGGGCAGAATTAACATGATTGATTATTATATTTGTATCATTTGCTGATCAAGATGTACATCTCCACATTAGTAAGGACAACAAAATCATTTTCCAACAACCATGATCCTAAGCCAAACACATATACCATACCATTTCAAATTTCCATACCATTACCATTATTACATTTATTTTCTGTCATTGTCATATATCCTAGCCATTCACCGCATCACTTAGGGAAAACCTTTTACCATTTTATCCAATCTATCAAAACCCATCATTCTCCTAGATCAAAACCATTAAATTTTATCATATCATTCCTATATAGACCAAAGCTTATTTTTAGTTATCCTATCCAACCCTATTTTGATCTTAGTTCCTTTGGTTCTTCCCATACCTTTTTATGAGGGGATTCTGATCCAGTTTTACTGATATATAAAATTTGGGTTTCAATGATAGTCTATGAAATTAGTGTGATAGTTGATCTAACAAGATAGTTTTAATTTTCCATCTTATAGAAAGTTTGTTTATGTAAGATGGATTATAACTGCCTATGGGAAAATTAGTGTTTCACTGATCTTTCTACTAATTATAACCACTTATTGGAAAATTAGTATCATTTATATGAGTCATTGTATCCTAGTTATAATCACTTATGGGTGAACTATGGGTAACATTTATTTATCATGCATTACTACATCACCTTGCCATTTTTGTTTTCATTTGACTAGCCATTTGTCAGATTTGAGAGCTTGTTGGGACCTAGTTGGTTTTTTCCTTGATTTTTATGTGGAGGGAATTATTATGAATTGAAGTCATTTTAGGACTATCTGTGTCATGCTCAATTCATGTTGAAGTCACCTCAGTCCCCCTTTTACATAGGCTCTTTCCATTTTTTGAGTAATCTATGTTAAACACTCATCATTTTATGAGTAGGTATCTTGTCATTCTCTAACAAGTTGAGATACCCAAAAATGCCAAAAACATTCATAATATTTCAAAATATAAAAAGATTTGTCTTACCTAAGCCTAGTTAGTTATCCTCAATTCACCCTAGTGGGGAAAATTTGTTATTAGGAGGCTTTTTTTTGCTTTTCTTTTTAGGCTTTTAGTTAGTTAGTTTATTTCACGTTATTTGTTTATTGGTTGCTTTTTGTTCATTCATTTGTTTGTTTGTCTACTTTTATTTTATTTTCTTTCAACATCGTTGCCTTGATTTAGTCTATGTGCATTCATTGGGTGATTCCTTGCGCATTTTTATTTGAATCCATCCATATTCATACATCAACATTATCATCATAGATTTTATCATTGGTGCATTATTTTTGTGTGATTATTGGATTGGGAGTCAATCCTTAATCATATTTTGGGATAGTCTTCATGGTGTTCTATCATGATGCATATCATCACTTTCTAAAGTAAAAATTAGCTTCAGGGAGTCTTATAATCAATATAGCCATAGAAGTTTCTCCTTGGAACCTTGCCAAAATCCTCCTATCCACTTGACTTGATCAGATCAACCCATCGACTATTGTAGTTGTATCATTGTTAATTAGGATGAACATATCCTCATTGGTAGGTAAAACTAAATCATTCACACTAATCAACTTCTATTCTTCTATTCATTCCTTTGATCACTTTGTGCATCCCTACATGCCTAGTTGTTTATGGCTTCTTTAGTCATTAGACCATTGCATCTACATTTATGCCTACTCATCTTTAATCGATATTCTATGTTATATCCTTGAGTTATTCTTGCTAAGCATACCTAATTCGGACATAACCATATCAAACATCTTCTTTATCCAATTTAGGTCCTTTTAATGATTATAACCGCTTATGCACAAATCATTATTTTTAATTTTTTTCTTGATTATAATCACCTTTAGGATAATTATTATCCTTTTTAAATCAATGCATGTAATAATTTTCTCATTTATATTAATATAAACCATGGGTTAATTCTACCTTTATTCTTATTTCTTTTTTGAGGGACCATCCATACATAAATCTGATGGCCACTCCCTCGAGGGGGCATCATCATAAGATTTTCAAACACCATTTGGGAGCTTCTTTCTTCAATCATCATCTTCCTTTTAACATACAAGCTATTTATCATTATTTGAGAAGACATTGATGTGCCTAAAGTTTATAATATCTTCCCAAAGGGGAAAAATATAGACACCTAAAGCTAGCCACCAATGACCTCTAACCAATCTTTTGACTAATTTTTATCAAAAATGTAGAATTTGGTCTAAAAATACTAAAACATGCTAAATGATGTGAAATTTTCATATTCAAGTCCTAATTTTGGCTAGAGTATCACTAAATAGGATAATGCAATTTATGAAGTAACTAACTTTGATCAGATCATTTCAAGTTAAAATGACATTTTCACACATGGGTTCTCTAGATTGTCCTTTTCCACCAATTTTCTTGTATTAGACACGTGCCTTTGATATTTTATTTTGGAAACATTCAAAATGGGATAATGGTTCCAATGCATCTAACATCACCTTATAATTCCAATCCAGTCAAATTTTGAGCCAATAATATGACATTCTAACCAATTTGATTAATTTGTGCTCCAATTGCCAAGATTTGCATAAAATTTGACTAATCATCTTTAAGGATACTTAATATGAATTAAGAGCTTAAGTTAATTTTACATTAAACTTATTGAATATTTCTTTTTGGAAATTTATATTGAATAATTACATTATCAAATGACATCATTTCTATGGGGTGGCATCCATAAGCCATAAATGCATAAAATATCATGATTAATCCCTCCCATGCCTCTTCAAAGCCTCCCATTCCTCATAAATGCCCCTTCTTTCCAAACCATGATGAGGGTATTTTTGAATTTTTTTGCATAATTTGATTAATTCATGGCCACACATCTCAATCTTGAGATGGACAATCATGGTTGATCCTGAACTATTTTAAACATCTATAAATAAAAGAGCCATGAACATTATTTTGAAGTTTGGATAGTGAAAAGTTATAATTCTTAAATCATTCAAAACTCATTACATTTTAGTGTTATAATGCCAAATTTTTTATCTAATCTAAGCCAAAACTAAAGGTGCCAAGAGGAGATGAAGGTAGCCACACTCCATTGAAGAAGATCTCTTGAAGTACAAGTTGATCAAACCAAAGAAAGGATCCTTTTGGAGCAATCAAGGATTTGGAAAGAAATTTGTGTTTTGTGTTCATATCTCTCATATCTTCCTTATGGTTTGTGTTCTTATCTCCCCAAAGACTCGTAATACTAATTGGTGATCTTGAGATGACCATAAAGTCTTTATATTGTGTCATTTATTTCATTACATATTGGCTTGTGATGGGGACTTCATTACCTCCCACAATTTACTTAGGGAAGACTTGACCCATGAATTCATCTCCTAGCATTCTCTTCAACCCCTCTCCATGGGGGGTATATAAATTAGGATCACCCCACTACGATTGGATGTTTGAAAATTTAAAGCACCTCCTAGCACTAGGGATAAGCCTGAGATGTATGAGCATATTGGACATTATACTACACTAAAAATGTGATGGATGTAGTGGTTGTCAAAAGGGCTAGACATTTTCGCAACAAGCCAAGTGTTGAAGACCCGATGGACATGTCATTTCTCTTGTTTGCTAATGTTAAAGTTGGTAGATATGGGATCCATCTAAAACATTAAAAAACATGATTAGTTAGATAGCCCCACTTTAACATACCTTGTCAATTTAGGATTCAAGATGATTAGTTAGTTAATTTGTCTTAGATTACTTGTTTTTTATGTGGAGTCAAAACTTGGTGTTAACAAAAATTGACATAACTAAACACATTGTCCCCAAATTCATTTGAACAAAGAAGGCATTATGTTTCCCAAGTGAAAATATTTTTTCCGTGTTAAAATTCATTATCATACACTTTGTGTCATATCTTTTAATTTTACATAATTAAGCTGTCCATTTGAGTCTAGATATTTTCCCACATTTTGTTTAAGTCCCTCATTGATAGTTTAAATTTTAAATTGAACTCTTCTAATTTTAAAAGGTTGATGTGTTAAATTTAGTTTGAAAATTTTCACTTAACTTGTTTTAACTTGATTTTAATTCCTAATTTAAATTGAGGTCCATTTTTAGACTCAACATCATTATCATCATTTGATAAGACTCAAGTTATCTTGCGTATCACTCATGCTTTGAGTCATAGACCAGATTTTTGTACCATACATCCTATTGGACCTTTTATCTTAGGTACATTTGATATCACACTTTTTCCTTAGAAAATTTTCCAACTTTGTGTGTGTATATCATTTAGGTTAAGAAGGGTAGTGTTACACTGCCAAATTTGCATTTGAACCATTTTTATCTTAGTGTTTTTGAAATAAGAATTTACCACATCTCTTGAGTAGTTTAGAATTGTTACACTACTAAAATAATTTTAAGACTTGTTTCATAGACCTATTTATATGGAGTCCAAATTGTTCCAAAATCTCAACCATTTCAAATTTTCTTTGAGAGCTATTTGTCTAGCATGATTACATTGTTCACCTTTGCCTAGCTTATTGGTCAAAAGAATCTAGCTTTATGCCATTATTTGGGAGAAAATAAAAAATATCCAAATGCCTTTTGTTTCATACCTATACTTATTGATCAAGTTTATGTTCAAGATTCAAATTCCTAGTTTTTATTAGAAGTGTTTCAAATCTATGAAATAAAAAATCTCATCTTTTAAAGTCTAGATTTTGACATTGTTTGGCCAGAATACCTTGCACATGCTTTGATTGAGCCTATATTTTGACATTGTGTTTATCCAAAATACCTAACAACTTTTATTTTTTCCTAGAGTAGACTGATTTGAAACACTTTGACCTAGAAATTGGTATTTCAATTTACGGTCCTATTACTTGACCTTTTTATGTGAGATGTGTAAATGTTAGATACTTGATACTTAGCTTATTTTATCATAGGTCATTGCATCAACATTTTATGGATATACATATCCATCCTTTTGACTAAGTTAGACCAAGTTTGAACATATTTTTAGACATTGCCTTTTCAGAGTTTATAAAACACAATTTCTTTTTGTTGTAAAATATTTACTATGGATAACAACATGTTTTCCTTCACTTGTAGTGGCATCATGTATAATACAAGATTTATTAATTTGGTCACACAAGAAGAAATGGTTTAGTAACCCTATGTAGATAATTTTTCTTATGAGACTAATCCCTATCCATCTTATAACACTCAAATAGGGGCATAAAACCAAGATGCATTGGCTCATTACTTAATCAACATGCCTCCTTACTCAAATTAGGATCAAGAAAAAACTAAATATTATCTAGCTTTGGTACCTATGGCTGAATAACCATTTCCTTAACAACCTTACTATGTTACTACACTATCCATATATGATCCTTATCTATTTGAGCGTCACTTTTTGGAAAATAAAGATGAAATATTAGTTAGAGATATCAAATTAGGGGCTAAGTTTTTGGTAGACTTCCCCCATGAGATATTTTCATGCCTAGTAAGAATCCCTCATAACATAATTTAGAATCAATAAGATTCTTCTAATAATCCTGTAGCTCTAGTCAAAATTCCATATTAGGACCTTAATATGCTTTTCAAAGGTAATGACATCATTGAAGATCACTTTGTACAAATGTAGATAGCATATCAAACATACTTTAACCTATCACATAGTTTGAACTAGATGACCATGTCAAATAGGCCTCTCATAGATTTAGTTCCTTCAATAGGAGTGTCTAATAGAGTTGAATAGTCAAGACAATCAGGGTGTAGACCCATTCATGTCAAACACTTTGGTCAATAAATTATTTCATGTAGCAACCATCAAATAAGTATCTTCTACTTCTATGTATAATAGTGAGCAAAACATAGTGGATAATTGGCAAGTAATGTCTAATCCAAACCAATGTGGTGTAAATACCCCATAAACTAGTACATAAATGAGTATACCTTTAGTTAACACCATGAATGGATCTTTAAATTATGGAGTAGGAGTTTATACATCCCAACCTCAACCAAATACTAGTACTGATCCTCAAACAACTCAATCTTTAAGCACTTAATCAACAGGATTAGGTAATCAGCTAGAGACCAATGTCATGTCTCAATAAAAAATGATGAATTTTACTCAACAAAAAATGAGTAATATTCTAAAATAATAGGAAAAATTGAACATACCAACATATTAGAGGTAGAATATATTTCCACCTTAATAGGAGAAAACCAACATTCCACCTTGCCAGGTAGTTACGAACATACCTCATCCCTTGTAGACTAATATACTAGTTCAAAGCCAAAATATTTCTAATAAATAATGTATGAATATTGGTTAATGAAAGATGATAAATATCCAACAAGCTTAAAATTCCTAATAAGGATTTATGCAAAAAATATGTGCTAATATTCCTCAAATGTAATTTAGAAAACCTTTACCTTTTGTGTACAGTGTTCCACTAGTTCAATGATAGGGTCTTGGATCACAAGTCCCCCCTCAACATCAAGGTTTGATTAGTTGTAATCAAGTCCCTATTCAACCCTAGAAAGCATATTATGGTCATATCCCTCCATCTTAACCTCAAATTTCCCAAAACTAAACCTATTTACCTAACCCAAACTAGAATATTGCACCATAGTATGTGCAATTCCAACAATCAAACCCTAATCCACGTATGCATATTATTTTTATATTACATAACCAAACCAATGTTTCCTAGAAAATACCTCCATTATACCCAAATCAAAGTGCTCCACTTGTGACTGTCCAACCATCTACCCAAGCCAATGTTCCCTCCAGTTTCTTAGTCCAAGAACTACAACAAATGATGTGATTGTTGTCACCCAAGCTGGGAAACAAATGAAATTTTTTAAGTTAGATGACATATGTTCTTATCCATTTAACATGGAGTAATTAAAAATACCATTTCCTCTAGGATATGAACCACCAAAATTTGATAAATATAAGGGGAAAGGTGACCCCAAGGCTCATTTAACTGAGTTATTTGTTGCATGCTAGGAAATGACATATAATGACACATACCTTTTGTTATTGTTCCCAAAGAGTCTAGAAATACAAGCCTTAGAGTGGTTTTTAAATTTTCCCAAGGATTTTGTCTTTGATTTTGATGATCTTTTAGATAAGTTTGTGTATCACTTTTCATACAATCTCAAGCATGGGATTTCTTTGGTCAACTCAATGTAAGCAAAACAGAATGTTGATGAGAGTTTTGTAGGTTATCTATAATGATGGAGATCCCTTTCAAGATTATTCACACATAGTTTACCAAATAAACAATTATTCGTTGTGTTTACTAAAAATTTGTATAGTGAGATATCCTATCATTTGGAACTATAGTGTGTACATACATTTAAGGAAATCATTGATAAATGTTTATTGATCAAGCATGACCTTATTAAAAATAGGATCATCAAGCCTACCTCATCTAATCAAAATCAAGTTACCAATATATTAAATGGCCAAAACCCATCACCCAGTCCAAGTGTAAGTGTCACAACTAGCATAGGCTAATAATAATGATAGACCAAGGTAATTCAACTACAACAAAATTATTGTTAGAAATGGAGTAATAGAGTTGTGATATGTCTAAATAGTGAAAACACCATCTTCTTAGATCATGTAGTATATTTATCTTAATCCTAACCCATAACCTTTTTAGCAAACATATCACGTGCAATAGCCTAGGCCCATGCAACTAATGTAATAAGATTTTTCATTACAAACCCCTCCTCCAAGAAGAATAATGCCTAATCATCAAATTTTTAATGATCTTGGAGATCCTATTAAATCTATGTTTTGTAAGTTCATTTCCACTAATATGATTTTTTGGCCTATACCAAAACAATATCCTTAAGGCATCCCTTATCCTGATTGGTGAAAAAATAAATTTTGTGAATATCATTGAGTTAACAGAAATAATTTGTGTCATTGTGCACAAATCAAACATTTGATTGAGAATATGTTGGATAATGGGGAGATAACATTAGATGGTGGAGATTCTAAATTTAATCAAACCCTTATAATCTATCAAATCCCTTTTCATCAACATAACAACCAACCACAACAACAATAGCTAGTGCAACACCAATAATAATAGTTTCAACAAGAAAGGCCAAACCAATAGAATCAATAGTAGAACCAACAACTAAACAATGGATAAAACTAAGGTTAAAATGGAAACAAAAAACAAACCTACCATGTAATTTCACATGACTACAATAGGGTTGTAGGCCATATTACAATGGGTAGCATCAATAGAATTTCCATCAATCCAAGATCAAAAACCAATCAATTTTGACCTTTTCTAAACAATGGCACTCAACCAATTCACATTGGTAATCCTTCTTTGACCTAGGCCCACACACAAGTGAACCAATAAGTAGGGATCACTAATTTTAGACCATATACTAATAAATAATCATTGCCTTGTGATCACACATAAGTACACCAACAATTGAGACTTATCCTATCTGGTCCCCCACCATCACCAATATTTATTAGTAGTCATGGTTATGTATTTAATCCTAATTATGCAATCATAACTTGGTGGTCAAAGATTACCATTCCTTATCCATATCCATCTACCACTTTTCCCATCACCAACCAATCATTTAGCCTCATAATAAGCCATTTAACATTGACCAAGAGAAGAAATTTAACATTATGGAATAATTAAAAAAATTGCCTACACAAATTTCCATTTTAGATTTGTTGCATATGTCAACAAAATCCACAAGGATATTTTGAACAAGTTCCTTAGCCAATCCACTATTTCTAGTGACATATCACCTAAAAATTTCCAAGTTTTGGTTAGACACCTAAATCTAACCCAACAAGTCACTTTCAACCAAAGCGATATGTTATCCTTTAGTACATAATAATCACTTGTACATTAAAGTTTTCATAAAGTGGCACAAAGTGAAATGTGTCCTTATATATAATAGACTAGGTTTAAATATAGTGTCTCTAAATCTCATCAAGCTTCTCACATACACCATATTATATCTTCAATAAAAAACCAAAACCATCAAAGCCTATGACAATGAAGAATGAGAATCGCAAGGTACCATCTATTTACTAGTTATCCTTGGCCCCTTGACCCATGATACACTACCATATGCTAGATCTTAATTTATCATACAATATGTTTTTGGGTAGACCTTGGTTACATGAAATTCATGTATTCCCATTAATGTTGCACCAATGTATCAAGTTCTCCCATTAAGAGATATAAATTTATGTATTGGTAGATTTGCATCCATATGAGCACTATAAACACCTAGAGGTTGAGATCAAGAGTTATAACTATCACTTCAACATTAATCTAGTATCCAAGCAAGATAAGGGGAAAAAATAATTTTTGATTCATTAGAGGATAATTACATTGATCCTAATACCCTTTATTCCCTTTCCCACATGGTACCTCCTAATATTTCCAACCATTATACCATCTCCCTAAAGAGTATTTAACCCATGATACCTTTCATATTATAAACCTTCCACAGGACCCAAAGTCCTTTGGAAGAACTAAAGCCAAGCCACTTCATCCAAAATGGAAATAGAAGGGCAAAGGTAAATGATATATCACATCTATTAAAACATATAGCTTAGAATAGGACCCTCTTGATGGAGATGAGTCATGGTTAAATAATGACAAGTAGACTAATTGTTACAAGAATGAAAAGTATATTATTCTCAATAGGATTATGAAGTATTAAGACTGTGAAGGAGGAGGCCTTATACCAAATCAACAAGGAGCACTTAAACCAATTTCCATGACCAAATACAAAGGACCCTATGGACTTAGATTTAAACTACCTAGGGGTGACCCCATATATCTTACTTGTGTTCAATCACCATCGACTAGTAATGAGGATGTTGACAACAAAGCACAGTTTTATCATAGCCTTTTCAATAACCTATCCAAGACCAACCTATTTGATACTAATTCCATTTATATATTTAGACCATTCATCCCTCATAATCCACTACCATTTTATTATCCCTAGTTGATAGACTGGGACCAACAAGAGTCCAACATGTCAATTGATGAGTTCTAAAATGATAAGGCTTTTTGTGATTTTCTTGACCTTAGAGACAATGTACCATTTGGGGACCATAAGTTAGGGTTTTCAATCAATTTTGATCCTAAAGCTTATTTTGGAGAGTGGGTGAAAACCCTTAGCCAAAAGCAAATAATTAAAACATTGAGGTCCCAAAGTGAAAACCTTTTTGAAGTGCTTTTTAACCAAGGTAAAAGTAAAGAAAAAGGCCAGTCTCATGGTGAAAACCTATTTTAGGCACCATTAGATGGGGGTGTTCAGCCTAATTCAACCATAGCTCAAGATACCACCAATGATGAACTTGTGTATGAGTCTGAGTTTAGTTTTGAAGAACAATAAGATTTTGATCAAATCATCTAGGAGCTTCCAATAGTTTTTGTTACATGGTCAAACCTTCTATTAGGGGACTCTGATTCATCATGCATAGGGAAACTCAAAGAGCCAGTCCTAATAGAGGACTCTAATTTTGCCAACCAATTCAAATCTTTACCCACTATCTTTGAAGATGGTTCAACCTTTCTAGTGGAAGATACAATAGAGGTTTAAATTGGTTCATATAAGCTAGGTGATTCCCTTACTGAGAAGGAGTGTGAAGTCCTTACAAACCTTTCAAGATAATTTATTGACATATTTACATGGGCCTATTCTAACATGCTAGGTTTAGACCCCACCTTGGTTCTGCACCATCTTGTGGTCAATCTTGATGCCAAACCAGTAAAATAAAAGTTGCACAAAATGCATCCTCACATTGTTGTATTAGTGAAGAAAGAGTTGGAAGAACTCTTAGAAGTAGGATTTATTCGATCAATTGACTATTTAGACTAGATCTCTAATATTTTTATATTTAGATAAAATCTAGAAGGGAATATAATTTGTACTAATTTTCATGATATAAACAAATCTTTCCCTAAGGAAAACTTTCCATTGCCAAACAATGACATGATCATCAACTCCATAGAGGGTTATGAAATGCTTCATTAATAGATGGATTTTTAGGATACAACTAGATTAGAATAACACTAGAAGACCAACATAAGATAATTTTCACCACTCCACGGGGAACATTATGTTATCAAGTTATGTTTTTTGGTCTTAAGAATGTATGGTCCACTTACCAAAGAGCCATGACCATCATATTTCATGATATGATGCATTATATTATTAAAGAATATGTTAAAAACATTCTTGGTAAATCAAGGACCAAGGTTGAACATCTAGTAGTGCTACACAAAATATTTGAAAGACTACATGAGTATAAAGTCAGACTTAATCCTAAAAAGTTTGTCTTTGGAGTTACATCAAGCAAATTTATTGGCTTCATTATATCTCATCAAGGCATTTAAGTTGATCTAGCCAAAGTCCAAGTGATAAAAAGATGAAACCTCTAACTAATTTGAAGTAGCTCCATAGTTTTCAAAGCAAAATCTAGTATATCTGACACTTTATATCATAATCAGCTAACAAATGTCATCCTTTTATGTATCTTCTGAAGAAGGGAGTCATATTTCACTGGGATGATCACTATAAGATATATTTTCAATAGCTAAAAGACTATATAGTGACTCTACCTATTTTTTTGCCTCTTTTGTCGATACAACCATTCTTTTTATACCTATCAACTATTGAAAATGCCATTTTGTTACCTCTTTTATCGATAAATCCATTCTTGTTATACCTATTAGCTACTAATAATTCTCACTTTTAGCTCAACACAATGATAATGGAAAAGAGCATGCCATATACTATTTAAGTTGTACATTGGTCATGTATGAACATAATTATAGACCCATAGAAAAAGCCTATTTATCCATGGTTTTTGCATCTCATAAAATATGTCATTACATGTTAAACATTAAGACCATAGTTATTTAAAAAGTAGATCCGCTCAAGTATATACTGAATAAAATAGTTTTATAAGGCCACATGGCCAAATGGATCATGCTTCTTAGTGAATTTGACATCGAGTACATCAACCAAATAGCCATTAAGGGCAAGTTCTTATATATCAGCTTGTCGAAGCACCCCTTACTGATATAAATCCACTCACATGGATCAGGGTTAGGCCTTCTATTTATTACACCATAGGGAGATCTAATCCCTAAATTATTCAAGATCAATTTTTCTTGTACCAACAACATGGTCGAATATGAAACACTAGTTGTAGGTATTTGCTAATCAGTATAATGGAATGTATCTCATCTTAAGGTTTATGGTGATTCTCAATTAATCATCAATTAGGGTACAGACCATTTTTAGACCAAAAATGACAAGTTGGTTCCATATAAGGCCATGTTCGATACTCTCAAATGATAGATTGCCAAAATTCAATTTGAGCATAACTAAGGGAAAGTAATATAACTACAAATGTTATGGCCACTATGGGATCTCTAATTCAACAAACATACATATCTAAAGAGTATCAATTCCTTGTCAAGAACTTGTTAGCACCAGTTCATGAACCTTCAACCTTTATGATGAATTGTGATATTGTTGGTCCTAGATCTATTTGGTACTCAGACCTTTATGACTATCTCCATGACCAATTTTTACCAATTGACCTATTCTAAAAAGAATCCAAAGCCTTCATCCACCAAACCAATCATTATACCTTACTTAGATCAACCCTTTACCACCATAGTTTTGATATAACTTTACTTCATTATTTAACTTTAGCAAAATCTATGTTAGCATTATGGGAAATTCACAAAGGTGTATGTAGAGCCCACACTAATGAGGCCATCTTATCCAAAAATCTCTTTTATACTAGTTATTATTAGCCCACAATGGATATAGATGCAACTGCATATGTAAATAAGTGTGACAAGTGTCAATGGTATGCTAATTTGATTCATGCCCTATCGAAAACTCTAAAACCAATGTTGACACTATGGCTATTTTATACATAGGGCCTTGACCTCATTGGGAAGATCAATCCCACCTATTCCAATGGCTATAAACATATCCTTACTACCACTGAATATTTCACTAAGTGGGTTGAAACTATACCCCTCACTTATGTGATTGGAAAGCAAATTTCTAAGTTCATTATCAGCCATCTCATTTTCTGCTATGATATCCCTTCCAAAATTATATTTTATAATGAGTTATCATTCAATAATAAGGATGTTAAAAATCTATATGCCGAATACAACATCACACAACACTTTTCTATGGCATATTACCCTCAAGTTAATGACTAGGCCAAAGCATCAAACATAGCCATTGTCAACATTCTCAAAAATATTGTCAATGATGCAAGTCATGATTGGCACCTTTAGATATTCCACACCATTTGGGTATACCATACAAATCATCATACACCCATAAAAGCCACTCCATCTTCACTTGTTGATGGTATAAAATCCATCTTTCTCATTGAGGTCAAGTTGTCATCTTTACACATCTCTTTTAATCATGTCTTGGATGACAATGACTATTGAATATCTCACCTACAAGAACTAGAGTTACTTGATGAGAAATTCATGGATGTGGTGAATAATATCCAAGCCTATCATAATCAACTTTCAGGCCACTACAATCGTCATGTGAAACATAGATAATTTGAAATTGGTGATCTTAACCCTAAATAAAACCAAAAGAATACCACAACCAAAAATAAGCATAAAGGTAAGGTCAAACCAAAATGGGTTATTCCTTTCATCATTATAGTAAACTTTAAAATAGGAGCATACATGCATGCCACACTAGATGACCATGAACTTGATGAGCCAATGAACATTATCCACTTCAAGTGGTATTATGCTTGAGTGACTTGGTGTATTTTATATAAGGACCATTTCAAGTTGTATCATTTTATCAATTTTATTTTTACTACACCATTTTATCATCTTATCACCTTACCAATCTATCACTTTTCCTATCACATGTTCATTTTATCATACCTTTTCATCAACCAAGTTCATTTCTCACTCCCTACCCCACCATATGACCTTGGTTCTATTCCATTCATTCTAGAATCACATTCATCAAGAGGATTCAACTTTATTTTTAGTAGTTATTTCACACATTTTAGATAGAGGTAGAATTTTTGAGTAGTAAGATATTAGTTTGGTAGTTGTATCCTTCATTTCTTGTTTCATTCTCTCCCAATGTCTTAATTCTAATTATAACTACCTATGTAAAAATTAGTATCATTTACCTATTCCATTGTATCCTATTTATAACCACTTATGGGCAAACACTAGTTTATTATGCCTTAACATACCAACTAGCCATTTCTTGTGACATACTATGCCATCATACCAACTGTGCCTATTTTGTTTGAATTGGATGCTACACTAGTTAGATTTCTACACTATAAAGTAGAACTATAGTAAATTAAGGTCCTACTTTGGGACTATGTAGGCAGCACTTGCTACTTGTTGAGGTGATATTACTTACCCTTAAGCTAAGCTCTTCCTATTTTATGAACAACCTAAGCCATGCTCTTTCCATTTTATGAAAAACCTAAGCCACACTCTCATCATTTTATGAGCAACCTAAGCCATGCTCTCACCATTTTTCAAACAACCTAAGACATGTTCTCATCATTTTATGAGTAACCTAAGCCATGATCTAATAGTTTTATGAGTAACCTAAGTAATGTTTTTACCATTTTATGAGATTTGACCATTTAATATCTCATCATTCTTTGATGGAGTCGAGATACCTAGAAATTTCCAAAAATATTGACCACTTCTTTGCCTTAAGGATTTTGGGAACCCTTACTAAGTCACAAGTAAATCACTTATCACTTAGTTTCCCCATCATTTTTGGCCCTTTTTTTCATGCACTTACCATTTTACAATACCATTCCTATTCTTATATCACATCCACCATGTTTGTTTTTCATCTATTATCATTTTCTTCCCATTTCCTAGGAGAACTACATTTGGCCTAAATTTTTTATTGGATATTATATCCATGGAACTATTTAGGTAGTGTCAACTTTATAGTACATATGGAGATAGCTTATCTACCCCCTCCCACTATCATATTTGTTTGCTAAGTTATCATCTATTTTATAGGGGTAATGTTTGTCTTCTTTAAGTTGTGTTGTGTGTACTAACTGTTGGCTATTTTTTGCCCACATGTCAAAAAATTTCAAAGTATGAAAAAGGAGATTTTAAGAAAGGAAATGGAAAGTCTTTGGGAGGAATTTGGGTTTTATATCAATGAAAACTTCAAGTTTCTAAGGGCACAGTGCAAATAGGGTTTCTAACAATGATTAACTTCTAAATGTTTTATAAGTGAAAGTAATTTAGGTTTACAGACCCAAATTACTCATGGGCAGTGTAGTTTAGTTTCTCCAAGGAGAACTACTTGATTACTTCATAAGATATGAGTAGTCATAAGCTCAAAATAAGTAAAGGGGCTTGACAAACTTGATTTGGTCTCAAAAAATAGTGCTTCTCATGTTCTTCAAGGGATGAGTCTTTTTCAAAAATATGAAGGGCATTTTCAAAATGTCAAAGGGCCTTTTTTCGGGTAAAAGGGACCAATCAACTTTTTATAAGGTCCTCTTCAACTTTTATAAAGGATATTTCAATAACCCAAAGGTATACTTCATAAATCCAAAGGGTTTTTCGTTCTCCAAGAGGATAGTTGTAATTTTCTCAAAGGGCATGTTACCCTTCGAAAAGACCATTTAAAATTCTCAAAGGGTATATTTCCGTTAAGGATGGTCATTCACGAAAGTTTGAAGGGAAACATAGGAAGATCAAAGGGTCTCTCACCCTTTGAGAAAGTCAATTTCTAAAATTTTGAAAGGCAATTTCAGAAGGAAGAGGATAAAAAGTCCAAAGGAATTCCTTCGAACAAATTGTCTAAAGAAATTCCTTCAAGAGTTTTGCCCTAATGAAAAGGCCAAAGTAATTCCTCTAAAGGAATTCCTTTGGAATTAAAACTTGAGACCAAGTGTCCAAAGGAAATTATGGGCCAATGGACATCAAAATCATGATAAGAGACTAGCCATTAGAAGTAATCAGGTTTAAAAATATCAAAGTCTTAAGGCTTGAAAACAATAAAGTGAGAAGACTTCAAGAAGGACAAGTCTGAAGTAAGTAAGCTTAGAGAACCTAAATTACTCTGCACAAATTAAATTAGGTTTTTCCGAGTAATTTACTTAAAAGGATTTATAAGTAAAGGATTTGAGAAAGCTCAAAGTTAGAGATATCAAAAAATCCAAATTACTCTGCATAGAGTAAATCAAGAATATTCAAGTGCTTGACTTAAGCTTGATATAGAAACATGATAATAATGATGCAATAAATGGAATGCTACCATGTGGAATAAATTGGAGTAAAAAGGACCAATTAGTAAAGGACAAATGGTACAAGGATAACTAATAAGCACAGGAGAGTCCAAGTGGATGGTAGCTAGAAATTATGAAGGCTCTCATCCACCATAGTTCACTCACCACAATCACCATTTGATGCTTAAATGTGTCATGCCAAGAAGATAAATTCTAGCTAATCACAACATGGATTCTTAGATATGCCAAAAGAAAAACTTAAAGATGGGAGGGGCTCTAGAGGATTATTGAGTGATCTTGAGAAACACATTTAGAGAAAACAAGAAAGTATAATGTCATATTTCCAACCATCAATTACTTCTTGTTTCTTCCTCTTCTCTCCTCCCCTTTTCTATATAAATAAAGGCCTTATAACCAAGCAAATAATCCTTAGATTGGTGATAGATTTACTCTAAAAAATTACTTTGTAAAAGACTCTTTTGAAATAATACAAGGAAGACTTTTCTATTTTTAGTTAAAACAAGTGTGCACATCTGGTCTCATTTGCAAAATGTATGATTATCATTCATCACCTATGATTTTTTATATCACATTGCTTTTGATCCTTTCAGTTTTGTGTAGGATTGCATGAAGTGTCTATGTGTTGAGCTCTCCTTAAAGTGTTATCAATTCATAGTGTCTCCTGTAGACCTATTTTTGTTATCCCTCAAAGCACAAGGATTCCCTTCATCCTCTACATAATAGCTTCATGCCTATGGCCTTGAGATAGAACCATAATAACCTGTACCCTATTAGGGTTCATCAGTAGTTGGTTCTTTTCCTAGACCAAGTGGATTACTTCTTTTGGTGCATCTCCTCCCTTAGATTAGATTTCCTTTTCAATCAACCTCTAACCCATTTTCATTAGCTGATAGTAGATTTTAGTGTGAGGTCAAGAGATAAAGTGAAGCACCTATGGAAATAGACTCATAAAAAATCCTAGAGGTTCAACCTCATCATAGGATACCCACATCCTAAGGTTTTCCATAGGCTTATAGCTGGAAGTAAGAGAGTTTGAATAACTCTCTCACAAGGATGAAATTCTAATTTGTAATAGTTATGGCATTCCCAGTCGGACAACTACCAATTAATTTTCATTTTTATGAAATATTGGTCAAATTTTATTCTATTTTGATCATTTTTAAATAGTGGTAGTGTTCATCCTTTAGCATTTGGTGACTCCAAAGAACACCCAGCTATCTGATGGTAGAGCAGTAGATGTATTTCAAACCAAAGGTGACTACAAGATCAAATTCTATAGGTATTTATTTTGAGTTTGTTGAATTACCTTTAAAATTATCAAGAAGGTTAAGGTTTTCCCATACTCACCCTTACGTAGGACACCCTCTTCCTAGACAAGTCATAAAGCATACTTACACAAGGAGACCTTTGGCAGCCCCTCTTGATAATATAAATCCCCAAAGAGATTATGTGGGCTTTAGTGGCCAAAGCCCTTTTAAATTACCATAGTATGATCCTATGCTATAGCATCCCTTAAAATTTTTCCTTATTACATAGGAGACCAATTTATAACTCTTAATGACCACATAATAGACATAGCCAACTTCTGTAACATTCACAATATCATAGTGGAGAACATGGCTATTAGGATATTGGTTGTATCTTTCAAAGGAAAGACATTTAATTGGGATGGGAGCCTAGCTCTTAATTTTATCCACTCTTGGGATGAGTTGGGAATAACCCTATGTCAAATTTTTGTAGATAAGAGTGATTATCTATCACTTGTAGAGTAGCTAAGCAAAATCAAGAGAGCCCCTCATGAAGTCATGCAAGACTTCAATAAAATATTTCAAAAGGCATGGGATAGAATTATATCAACGATTAGACCATCTTTGAACTTTTCATTCTTGTATTACTTGAAGGCTCTTAAAAGTGACATAGTTGTAATGATTCAATCTATGGGAGGAGACATACTACTAGATGCATATGAAGTGGCCATCAAGGTAGAAAATTGCCTAGTTTAGGTTGGCAAGCTTACTCATAGACCCCCAATTACTATTTTTATAGTGATAAAACCACCTCCTACAGTCATTCCTCCACTTTATGTTATACTTTCAACATCAATAATTGTTGTTATGTCTTCACCTAATCAAGAGAAGGCCTCTACTAGTGGATCTAATGACTCCCAAGAGTAGAAGAATTACTTAGAATTGAAAAGCATGCTCCAATCCTTAGAGAATGATGTGGTCAATGCCAAGAGGTAGTAAGCTTACCAAAATCCTTATCAATCTTATTATTAGCCTCAAAAATAGCCTTATCAATCTAATAGGCCACCCTACAAAGGGGGTTTCCAAAGACAGAGGAAACCTAACTATGCTAGGTAACATAATTATAATTCAAACACTACAATCCCTTCCAACTCCTTGGTCCCAATTAAAAACAATGTGGCTTAGGAGGCTAAAAGGACAATGCCTTAGAATAATTCTTTTGGATAATCCATTATCCCAACTAATGGCTCTAACCAAGCATTCAGTGATCAATGGCAACAAACTATTGCTTATGGATATAACTAGGCTCTTATGGCCCAAAGCATAGAGGTGCCCACATTAACAAAGCAAAAGCAACCTCCATAAGAACAAGGCTTATATCAAGGGTCAAACTAGCCAGAAGCCTCAATGGTCATCAATGAGTAAGAGGAGTGTTATGCATCCAAACTATAGGCTACTGCTAGTTTGGCCCACACCCCAATATTAGTGAACACAAGGTTCAAGAGAAGGAACATGGGTGACAATTAGGAATATTTCAAAGAACCTCTTATGACCACTCCTTCACTGACAAAGCTAGTAGTAATTACTCCCAAAACCTAGGTAAAGGACGGGGGTACTCCAATCAACATTGTGGAGCAAATGAACAAATCTAGCATGAGCATACCAATGTGGGACATGATTTCTATGCCCAACTAAGTAGACACTCTTCGGGAAGGTTTGTCCAAGATGAGTGTTTCTATAGCTGCAATTAAGCAACCAAACAAGGAAGCTAAAGTCTTCACTAATGCAACCAAGAGTCTTTTAGGAGAAAGGTTAAGTAGTGTGACCAAGCGCCCCCCCTCCCCCCCCCCCCCCATTATACATCTCATTAATCATCGATGACTCCTTGGTACACAACTACTTGGTGGATAGTGGGGATAGCATCTCAGTCATGCCAAAGTTTATTGATGACTAACTAAACCTCAAGTATGAGTCACACACCAAGGGAGTCTTATAGCTTGATGGTTTTTCTATAAATCCATTAAATGTCATCAAGAATTTGATCCTAACCTTGCATGTTTGTCCTAGCATGTCCATGGTGTAAGATGTGTCAATCCTAGATGTCACTCCTCACTTTACATTGTGTCTTTCCAGAGAGTTCACAACCAAGATTAGGGATTACCTGGTAGTGGATTAGTCTTACATGGTGTTTAGAACAAGGTATGGGACTAAGGTCTTGATCAAGGATAAATCTATGGCATAATTCCACATTGAACCCCATTAGCTAGATAACATAAACCTCAATTGTACTATCCTTAATAAGGATGAGTTTACAATTGGCTAGGAGTTGAACACTCATCTTGAAGAGGTTCCAAACTTGTTCTTGGATGAGCTATGGGGAGATAACCAATTTTTCAACCCTTGGGAAGGTATTGAGGAAAGAGACATGGGTGTCTATCTACTACATGAAGAGAATTAACCCATACCTTCCCTCATTAGACCTAAAGAAGACCCTAATCGTTTATAGAAGTTATTCTTTGATGACTCAATGAGAAAAAATAACATAGATGTTGGGGCAATATTGATTTCACCATCAGGAAATAAGCTTTTCTCTTCCTATAGGTTCCATTTTAGTTACTCTTCAAATGAATTAGAATACAAATGCTTGATTTGTGGCCTTCAATGGGTCACTAAAAGAAGAATCAAACTGATACAAGTTTATGGGGACAATGATCTCATAGTAAACCATGTTAGAGGCTTGAACATCATAAAAAAATCCTTTGATGATGTCTTAAAAAAATTGAGTGTGGGACCTAATTTAAGATTTTGAGGCCTTTGAAATTCAAGTTGTCCAAAGAAATCAAAACCAACATGCTAATAAATTGGTAGCTATGGGATCTTAGTTTGACATTCCAAGTGAGATGAAGCATACCAAGGTTCAACCACATGTCAAGGTGGTGGTGAGGCCATCAGTGCCAGATAATGAATCCCACTTATAGGTTTTTGAGAGTGACAAGCAAATTGCTTACTTCTTACAATAATAATTTAAGTTATCCTCCTCTAACCAAGATAAATTATAACATCAATATGAGGACTAGATTATTCATCTAAAGTCAAACAAACTTCCTTAGGGGTTGGTTACACTTGAGGTCCTTTTTCATGAAGGAGACCACATGAGGAAAGACAAGGAAATAATATAAACTTTTAAAGAAAACTATGAGAGAGTCCTCATCTTTAAGGACAAGATTCTCAAGCTTGGGAAGGTAAGTAGAAAGGTTGAGAGGCATGCTTTCAAAGGAATTTGCTAAGAGTATGTATACATTCTTGCTTGGAAGTATAGTGACCTAAAGGGTTTTGATCCTAAACTAGCTCAACATACTATATAGTTAGAGGCCAATGCAAATCATGTGAGGCAAAATAAAAGGCTGGTTAACTCCAAGATTAAAGAGCTAATGAGGAAGGAGTTAATTGGCTTGATCAAGTCTAGGATCATCTTTCCCATCAAACATTCATCATGGGTAACCAACTTGGTGCTTGTAAGATAAAAGAGTGGGGAGATTGGGATTTGTGTGGACTTAAAAGATTTGAAAAAAGTCTCCTTGAAGGATCACTACCCTCTATCATACATGGAGCAACTTCTCCAAGTAGTTGTAGGATCATAATGCTTATCTCTATTGGAAGATTTTTTGGATACAACCAAGTTTGGGTGAAAGATGAAGATTGGTATATGACTACCTTCACCACCGAATGGGGCATGTATGTGTATCAAAAGATGCCCTTTGGTCTATCAAATAATAACACAACTTTATAAAGAGCCATGGACATGGCTTTCTAGGGACTGCTAAACCAAATGGTGCTAGTTTAGTTAGATGACATCATAGTTTTCTCCAAAAATTCTAGTGAGCATATGGACCACCTAAGGCTTATTTTTGAAAGGTGCAGAGAGTATGATATTTATTTGAATCCTAAGAAGTGCATGTTTTTCATGAATGAAGGCAAGCTACAAGGTCACATAATCTCAAAGGAGGGGCTATCCATTGATCTTGAGAGAACAAGTGCCATCTTGGCCCTTATCTTTACCCAAGCATAAGAAGGGACTCTAAAGTTTCCATGGAAATATAAAATTCATGAGAATATTTATCCCTAGTTTTGTAATTTTGGTCAAACCCGTCACTACTATATTTAAAAATAACCAGGTTTTCACATGGTAAAATGAAGTCAATTCAGAATTTGAGGCTATAAATCAAGCCATCACTCAACCACAATCACTTATGAATCTTTATTTCTTAATGAATTTCATATTGTATGCTTTTGTAAACATTGATAATATATCAGCTATGTTGATCTAAAGGAATGGTGAAGGACTTCAGTAGCCATTAGCATTTTTAGTTAGGGGCTTGAAGAGTATGAGGTGAGGTATACCTTTATAGAAAATGAAGTCCTTGCACTAGTAAGGAGCCTCAAGAAATTCAAGCCAATTCTATCCAATAGTAAAATCCACGTTATTGTGTCTCATCTTGGAGTAAGAGACTTCCTTTTTAACAAGTATTGAGCAAAAACAGATCTGATTGGATTACTAAAGTCATGGAGTATGACGTGGAGATCAAGGTCACTAAGATAGTAAGAAGTAAAGGCTTATGTGAGCATATGGATGATGACTTTTATGAATATAAAGAGGTCATCTTGGTAACACAAGATAACCTACAAGCAGATGCACCTCCACCTCACACTAGTTGGTTCCATGATATGACACACTTTCTACTAATAGGTGAGTCCCCTTAAGGTATGTACAAAGCTAAAAGAATGTATTTTAGACTTTATTCCATACCTTATGATTATTTGATGGGATTTTATTTAGAAGAGACCTCAATAGAGTGATCCTGAGGTGCGTAGATGATGATCAAGTAGCCAAGCTTTTGGAGCATTTCCATGATGGGACTATAGGAGGTCATTTTGCTCCAAGGACTACTATAGAAAAGATCATGAAGTTTGGTTACTACTAGCTTAGCCTCTTTAATGATGCTTATGCATGGGTGAGGAGGTGTTAGGAATGTGATTTCTTCACAAGTAAGCAAAGGTTATTAGATTTCTATCTCGACCTGATTCAAGTAGAGTAACCATTCATGCAGTCGGGTTTGGACTTCATTAGAGTAATCAACCCCCCATCAAGTACAGGGCATAAATGGGTGCCTACTACAATTGATTACTTCACCAAGTGGGTGGAAGCCATTGCATTGAAGAAATCTAACAAAAGTGTAGTCTTAGATTTTTATGACAACATTGTGACCAAGTTTGGTGTTCCATCCACTATCATATCTGATAATGCTTTAGATTTACATGGTTTTAAAACAAATGAATGGGCTCTCAAAATGGGCATATACCTGATCAAATCCTCAAAATATTATTCTCAAGGAAACAAGTTGGCTGAGTCCACAAATAAAAATTTGATGAGGATTATCAAGAGGACCATGGAGGAGAATCAGAGGACATCACACCAAGTTGAAGATAGCCTTGTGGGCTGACTAGGTAACTCCTAAAGTTACTATTGGGAATTCTCCATATGTTCTACTATATGGAAGGGAGGCCAAGTTACCCATTTCCCTTGAGCTTCCTTCATTATAGTTAGCCCATCATTTGGAGTTGCTAGAAGATAAACCCATGAATGTGAAATTGGTAGAACTCACAAAACTTGATGAGATAAGAGACAGTGTAATGAAGACATTGGAGGCACATCAAGCTCAAGTCAAAAAGGATTTTAACAAGATATCTATAACAATTAATTTTAGGTAGGGATACCTAGTTCTCAAATGGGATTAAAAAAAGGCCAAATTGGGCAACTATACCAAGTTTGACAACTTGTGGATTGGCCCTTATTTTATCCATATATGCAAATAACATAATGAATTTTAGCTCACCCAACTAGATGGGGAGGTATTACCCATCCTAGTCAATGGGATTCATCTAAATCCATATTATTAGAAGAATTTTTAGTCATTATATGATATTGTACATTTTGTATAATTTTCATGTTTTCTCTAAAGTGACTTGTGCACATCCATTTTAGTTGTGTGTTTCCCCTTCCCAAAGTGCTTTAGGCACATTTTGTTTCATTTAGGTTTTTCTTGTTACTTCAAGGGATATTTATAGATAAATCTATATTTATACAAAAGTAGTGACTCCATGCCCAATGGATTGAATGAAGCAAATGAGCTAGGTCCTCAATCATAATAGGCATGCTTCCCTGCAAATCACTAGAAATGTTTGCTATTTTTGGCCCACATATCAAAATTTTCCTAAGTATGAAAAAGGTAGATTTCAATCAAGGAAATGGCAAGTCTTTAGGAGAAATTAATGTTTTTTATAAATGACAAATTGAAGTGTCTAAGGGCACAGTGCAAATTAGGTTTCTAGTAGTGCTTAACTTCTAAATGTTTAAGAAGTAGAAGTAATTCAAGTTTATGAACTTGAATTACCCATGGGCAGTGTATTTCAAGTTCTCCAAGGAGAACTAATTAATTACTTCATAAGTTGTGAGTAGTCAGAATCCCAAAATAAGTAAAGAGGCTTGATAAACTTGATTTTATCTCAAAAAATAATGCTTCTTGGGTTCTTCAAGGGATGAGTCTTTTTCAAAAATTTAAAGGACATTTTCAAAATGTTGAAGGGCCTTTTTTAGGGAAAAAGGGACCAATCAAATTTTTCAAAGGTCCTCTTCAACTTTTCTATAGGGTATTTCAAGAAGCTAAAGGTATACTTCATAAATTCGAAGGGATTTTCCTTCTCCAAGTGGATAGTTGTAATTTTCTCAAAGGGTATGTTACCCTTCAGAAGGACCATTTCAAAATTCCTAAAGGGTATCTTTCATTTCAGGAGGATCATTTGCAGAAGTCTGATGGGACACACAAGAAGGTTGAAGGGCCTCTCATCCTTTGAAAAAGCCCATTGTGAAAAGTATGAAAGGAAATTTCTAAAGGAAGAGGACAAAAAGTCTAAAGGAATTCTTTTGGATAAATTATTTGAATAAATTCTTTCAGGAGTTTTAACTGAAATAAAATGCCAAAGGGATTCCTTTAAAATAATTCCTTCAAAATAAAAACTTGGGACCAAGTGTCCAAAATAAATGATGGGCCAATGGACATCAAAATCAAGATGAGTGACTAGCCATTGGAAGTAATTGGGTTCTAAAAGCTTGAAGTCTTAAGGCTTGGAAATAACAAATTGATAATACTTCAAAAAGGACAATTCTGAAGTAAGTAAGCTTAGAGAGTAATTAATTACTCTATCTCATGGATCAAGATATGGAAACAATTTACATTAATCCAAGAGGAGATACTTGATTTAGGTCAGTCTGTACATAGTTTTCTTGTGTGTTGTATGTGTCTTCCCTAAGTGTTCTTGAGAACACAAGTGTGTGTGTTTTTATCTTGCTTTGTGTGTTTATTCCGTATTCTATTTGGTGTGTGTTTTTAGTGTTTGATAAGAGGTTTATCAGTGTCAAATGAGGTGCATATGTAAATCCATTTCCCAAGGATAGGAAAAGGTAACTAGTATTTAGCATAATAAGTATGCTACCTTTATGAAATCATTAAAATGTTGACTAATTTGACCCCTTGATAAAATTAGTCAACCCCTTATGTAAGTTCAAACTTTCATAGGCCCCCTAGGTTGATAAATGTCTACCATGGTCTTAGAAGAGTTCAAATCATATGTCTTAACCTTAGTCATGTTCGTATTATTTCCCTAAGTGTCATTTTATATCACTTTAAGGCAAAGTTAATGAGTTGTACATTTTTCACAAGAATGAAAGTGTTTCAAAAATTTGTATAATGTCCCATGTGTTAGGTGAGTGTTAGTGGTCAGTTATATAACTAAATTTGGTAGGTTTAAACATTGAAAACAAGATCTCTTGTAAAAATAAGATTTTTTAGGTTGTACAGACTATAAGATAGGTTTGGCATGTGTGGAAGCTTCATCAATGTTCTTTCATCTTCCCACAACTCATATCCACATTAAAATAGATTTGAAAGGACCAAAAATGGTGAAAACTAATTTATTTCCTTATTCTCTCTCTTTTGAAAATCAAACAAGACCAAACACTTTTCTTTCTGCATGGATTAGAGAGGTAGAGTTGAGAAGAATGAATTTGGGGGATTATATTAGTACTTATGTGCTTCAAATCCATGGTCATTGTTTATAAATTGGTGGAATGAGCTTCATGAATCATCTCCAAAAATACTACTAGATCAAAACTACCTTCACATTTCTAACTCCTGTAGGTTTTCTCATCTATTACATTGATCTGGGGCTTCCAATCATTGTTTGAGTTCTTACAAAGATGTTTCACCCTCTTAATGTTGGTTTCATCTTGTTTTACTTATGTGAAACATGTTTTGATGGTAAGGATCATTCTTCTTATATTGGAATCACATACAATGTTCTGTAGGGTATATTTCCATAGTCATAGAGTTGTCTTTATGTATATGTATTCATATCAAAGGTATTATATACCTGAGTTTCTCTTCTCAAAACATGAAATGTTAGTTATATATGAGGAGTTTACATTTGAGGAACATTAGGGTTGATTGAGAGAAGCTTCTCCAAACCTTAAACAAAGATTGATCAAGATTTCAAGATACACAATCATATGTAGTCATGTACAAATAATGGAATACTAGATGTAGATCTATAACATAGGTGGTGTTCATGCCCAAGACTTGAATGGAGTTTCTCAAGTCACTCATGGCTCATGGTGTTCATAAATTATATTCAATCATATTAAAGCAATGTTTATAGAAGTCAAAGTTGTAAATATTACTAATGGGAATATTTAATTTATTTTCTTGAAATAAGTTCTCTATTTGATATATTTCTATCTATTGGTAAGTGATAATGGAGTCTTGACAAGCTTAATTATGTCTATCTTGTAGTCTAGACCTAAACATCACATCTTTACATGAGAGGATTATTTATAGGTTAAGGGTGCTAATTATTTAAAGGTTTAAGCTTAGTAAATTTTCTACTAAGTATATTCAGTTATATATAGGGCCAAAAATCCAATAAGCATGTAATACATACCTATAGGGCCTTGTTGGTAAGTGAGTGAAAACATGTTTCCAAGACATGAGTTAGGATCACTCAAGTTGAAATATTCCTTAATGAATTTATTGGTATTTAAGGTCTAACACAATTTTTAATACATGAAATAGAACACCTATAAGTCTTATAACCTCCTTGGAATGTTTACCTATAGTTGAAGTTAAATCTGTAAATCAATATGGACTAAAGAAATATGCAAACTTGACTATCAGGTAGAGATGAATACATCCATAATTTAACATTACATATTAACCTCAAAGCAATTCAAATGAATGTATAAAAAAATCACACATTGAAATGATCACCTACAAGATCCTTTTGACTTTTACTCAATCCATACCTATAATTGACATAGTCAGCAACCTAGTCTAAATCAAGACAAGATGCAATTCTGTTTAGTTGGAAGTAAATAAAGTGGATGAAAATGTTAAAAACATCCACATAATTATATATCACACTATTTGGGATCTTAAATCATAGGAAATGAATAGAGAAAAGGACTGTGTTTTCAAACTCCACATACAGTCAATTAAACCCTGCATAATCAGTCTTAGTAACTAGTCAGTAGGATTTTGAGGTGTAGAATGATAAAAGAGCATGAAGGATATTTGATATATTTTTTCATATGGTAAAAATGACATAAAATATATCCTCATAAGTTTATTTTAGTTATAGGAATCGAGAGATCCCCTTTATTTTATCTGAGATATAGGGCACTCCATGAAAGCAAAATCTATAGGTTTAAGAGATGAAGGTTGAAGGGATGAAATGAAAAATAAAGGAGAATGGTGATACATTATAGATTATTGATATGAAAATGAAAAGAGACTAAATAGGCTTCCATAGATATGGGAAACCTACAGATGGTCAAAAACATAGTCAGACACAAACTAGGCCTATTAGGCCTAGACTAGGCTTAAAACTCTCATAACCTATATCTTATTCTAGTTGACTTTATGGAACTTTCCAAATCATTTGAATGCTTTTTTGGGATAGTAAAATTCTATTTAGAACCATTTTTTTGAAGATAAACATTCAAATTTGGTCAATTTGACCTAAAATTATATTAGGCCTACTTAGAATGCATGTATGGAACTCGAGGGCCACTTTACTTTACTCACACTTATACAGAGGGACTTAATGAGAATCCAAAGAGTTTTGTATTGTTGATAGGGGTATACAGCTCAAACTCAATTGGATTTGTTTGGAGTTTCAAATTTAGGATTTTTAAGAACAATCCTTAATAGTTCAAACCACTTGAAATCCTAATAAAACCCTCATTCATACTCGATGGTGAAGACATGAAGAATTTTTCATTAAAATGTGGTCAATTTAATATGGAAGTTATATAAACATGTTTAGGAATCTCATAGGTTCTTTGATACTAATTTGATCCATATTATGTTATGTATGGACATACCTAGTATGAGGTTTTTTTTCAAGTTTTGATTGGTTTTATAGGTACAAATGACAATCCTTAGGTTAGAATAATTGTTAGAGTTCTATGGGGATTTTTTTCTATCCTTAATATTCATATCTCACCATAGTTTTTCAAGAAAATATCTATTATGGATATATCACTTTAGGTAGTCTAAGTGAGATAGTGAGAAAGTTTTATGATTAATAAGGTCAAGAAGTGAGAATTTTAACATTGAGGCTTTGGTGGTCTATTTGATAGACCAGAAGACAAATATGTTCTCAATAGGTATATTAAAACCTCTTCAATACATCTCCATGAGTAACTATAGTGTCAGGATCTAGGAAGCACAATTGATTACTTTTCTATAAGCAATTAAACATGGAATTGAACCAAAATGATTAAGTAACTAGAAACTTGAAACAACAAATAATATGAGAAACAATACTATCTGTATTAACACTCTTCTTGAATACAATAAAGAAATCTTCCTCTCCTCCTCACACCTCTTGGGTGTACAGTATTTCACTCAAGAGTTCTCTCTCTTTCTCATCCACAACTAACTCAATAACCTGAGTTGTTATTCCCTCCTTGATAGCTCAGCTGATCTCCTTGACCTTGCACCTTGTAGATCTCCTTTGACCTTTCCTTCTTGCTTCAATGCTTTACTTGCCTTAATTATAATACATGCCTCATGGGTCTCTTAAATAGGATCCCAAGCATACAATAATTAGACTTCTAATTACAATAATTAGAAACACAGACTCAAGACTTAAATTAGTCTTCAACATGTAAACACTCTCAGACCTTTTAAAATTAGACAAGTCTAATTATGGAAACGCATTCTGGAAACACATGCAAGAGCATGCACACGCACAGGTGATTGACATCGATTGCTATTGGTCTACTCCTGACTGACGTCAGCTGATCCCTAGTCCCTGCCTAACTGATGTCAGTAATACTACTGATGTTAGTTGCTGGTTGCACTCAGCAACTTCCTGATTAGCCTCTTGGTGAAGCTTTTAGCTCCACAACTTAACAATCTCCCACTTGGAGATAAACAGCTGCACCTGTACAACAACCTCCACTAATCATCTTAGGCACCTCCATCTTCAAGCTCAATTTTGAAGACCATTCACCACACATCCTGTGATGCTACACTTGTCATCCAAGTAATCTGCCACATCTGAACCTACATACCATGTAGAGAAGTGCTTGACCTTGCATAAATACCTGCTACTGGTTCCTCTCAAATACCTGAGAATCCACTGAACTGCTCTCTAGTACTCCTTTCCTGAATTGGCTCCAAACTTTTTGAAAACTCCCACTGCTTAGGAAAACTTAGGTCTACACTCGACCTTATGTGATTTCTGACACTGTTCTAAGCTCAGCTTGAACTGTCCAACCCTTGGTGTGCCTGCCAGTTCTGCATCTTGCAAATTAACCTTTGCCAACACCTCCTTCACATCAGCTCCCATTAGAGACAAAATCAACCTGTGATCTTCCATGTCTCTTATGCCAAAGAATTTTGTTGCTCCCAAATTCTTCATGACATACCTCTAAACTAACTTTACCTTTAGCTCAAAAACTCCCTGCATGTGTAACCCTGCAACAAACATACACACTATAGTAACAAGATAATGTAGCTAATATTATCCAACCTGGTAAAATAAATCACAATGGTCACATTGACCTTGACTAAAGTCATGCTTAGTCATATCCCTGTCAAACCTCCATTGCCCTACAGCCTGCTCAAGACCATGTACCTTGGCCTTCCATCTCACATGTCCATCCACTCTCTTCTCTAACCTGGGAACCCATTCATCTGTCAATTCTCTTATCCCAGGTAACAACTCTACCAAAACTCCCACTTGGTTCTCTTCCAAAGAATTCATGTCATGCTCCCACTATTTCCTAGATTCTACCTACATTGCCTCTTCACGTCTTCCTGGTTCTTGACCTTCAGTAAGCAACAAGTAATATAAATAAGGTGAAAAATGAATTTGAGGTTCACTTACCCTTTCAGTCCTCCATATAGGTGTTTGAGACTCCTTGACAGCTTGTTGTCTGCCCAAAATCTATCTCAGTGACCAATATCGATCACATCTCAGTCTGCACCCGACCGACATTGATTCCATGTGACTACCTCATCACTGACATTGATTTCCCCATGACCGATTCTGATGTTTATCTATCCTTGAGTCACCGATGTCAGGCTGTACATAGCTGATGTCGGTCCCTGTCTGGATGCTGATGTTGGTTTTCTAACTGGCATTGGTCTCTGTGTTTTACTTATGAGCGATGACTTTTACCTGTGAGCTCCTTTTGGATCAAAACCCTGTCCAAATCAACCTTGCTCTGCTTAGAATTCTTTAGCCCCTTGAACTGATCTCTATCTGTCATCTTCTCCTTGAAAACCAAGGCTTTCCTATTCTTGTCATGAACATCAGATTTCTCAAGAAACGTCACTTTCTTCTTTTGCTTACAGAAATCTCTATCCATGCTTTTCAAATCCAAAAGCATACCCTTTGACTCAAGAACATGCATCCCCTTCTTATTCATATGACCAAGCCTATTAAGCCACATCTTCAAACCTACAGCTGAAGTAGATAAACCAGAAGGAGAATCAGTAATACAAGTAGATAGATAAAGCGTACCTACTTTCTTACCTCTTGCTACAACAAGTGCACCCTTGGTAACCTTCCAAGAGTCCGCTGTGAGAGATACTGTGCATCCCTCATCACCCAAACTTCCTACAGAATTCAAATTCTGCTCCAGGACTGGGATGTGCATGACCTCCTTCAACACCCATGTGTTTCCCATCTACAATTTCAGCTTCACTTTCCCTTTGCCAACCATCTGACAAGGCTTACCATCCCCTAAAAAAATTTCTCCAAAGTCTCCCTGGACATATTCATGAAAAAATTCCCTATTTGGGGATGCATGAAAAGAGGCACTAGAATCTAAAACCCAAGATTTTACTTTATCCAAGGAACATACTAGAGCATCTTGTGTAACAATACCTACAACACCTGCTTCTTCATGTCCTTCATGCTAATCTTCACCCAACCAACATTCTCTCTTTAAGTGCCCTTGCTTTCCACATTTCTAGCAGGTTATTCTGCCATACCTAGACTTGGATCTCCTACCTATCTTTGACATTGATCTCCCATGCTTGATCTTCATTCTTTGCCTTCCCCTGCTTTCCACACTCAAAGCATTCCCTGATGATTCACCTGTGCTTTTCCTACAAATTTATTCATTCAAGATTACACTCACAACATCATCCACTTTTAAGATTTTTGAAGTAGACGCAGTATTGCTAACTGCCATTACCAAACTCTCCCAACTTTCAGGTAATGAGCATAAGATTAAGAGAGCCTTAATTTCATCATAAAAACAATATTGACTGAATTTAACTGGTTTACCAAACCATGGAAATCACTAAGATGACTATGAATGGATCCACCTTCCAACATTTGCAAATTAAATAATTGCTTCATAAGAAATACCTTATTCAAAGCTGAGGGTTTTTCATATAAATTTTCCAAAGATTCCATCAACTCTACCGTTGTCTTAGCTTGAGATAAGTTTGAAATCACAGATGATGCAAGGCTCAACCTTATGGATCCCAGAGCCTTCCGATCAAGAACATTCCATTCCTCATCCTTCATATATGTGGGCTTGCATGCAACCCCACCCAACGGTAAGTATAAATCTTTCTGATACAGATAATCTTCTATCTGCATCCTCCAATGTTGATAATTCTTGCCGTTAAACTTCTCCATTCATAGCTTACTTTCTTTTTCCATTTTTGCACTCCCACTCAATCTAAAACCCTTGAGAGTGACCTATAATCAAACAATAACCTGCTCCCTACAACCTTTCTTTGATACCAACTGTCAGGATCTAGGAAGCACAATTGATTACTTTTCTATAAGCAATTAAACATGGAATTGAACCAAAATGATTAAGTAACTAGAAACTTGAAACAACAAAGAATATGAGAACAATAATATCTGTATTAACACTCTTCTTGAATACAATAAAGAAATCTTCCTCTCCTCCTCACACCTCTTGGGTGTATAGTATTTCACTCAAGAGTTCTCTCTCTTTCTCAACCACAACTAACTCAACAACTTGAGTTGTTATCCCCTCCTTGATAGCTTAGCTAATCTCCTTGACCTTGCACCTTACAGATCTCCTTTGACCTTGCCTTCTTGCTTCAATGATTTACTTGCCTTAATTACAATACATTCCTCATGGGTCTCTTAAATAGGATCCCAAGCATACAATAATTAGACTTCTAATTACAATAATTAGAAACACAGACTCAAGACTTAAATTAGTCTTCAACATGCAAACACTCTTGGACCTCTTAAAATTAGACAAGTCTAATTCTAGAAACACATTCTGGAAACACATGCAAGAGCATGCACATGCATAGGTGACCGATGTCGGTTGCTGTCGGTCTGCTCCTGACCAACGTTAGCCGACCCCTAGTCCCTGCCTGACTGACGTCGGCAATACTGCCGATGCCGGTTACTGATTAGCCTCTTGGTGAAGCTTTTAGCTCCACAACTTAACATATAGGTCACTCAAATAACATGTGTGATGACAAGTTAAGGAAGGCTAATGAGTGATTGTTAGTGAGTGAACACAAGTGTGCAGTAAGAGATCATCAATTAGGGAGGCATATGAGGATTTTTACCATCAATATTACATCTTATCATGATAGTGAATATGTGTCAAATACTCCTATATCTATTTCAAATAGTAAAATTAACCTCTCATCACCAAGGCAGTTTCAAACAAGAAGGTGAGGAGTCTCTACGCCAAATTAAGGGGAGATGTCATACTTATGATAGACACTTGTCCAAGAGGATTTCCTAACCTCTTTTCCACTTCATTCACTTGATTTATAACTATTTTATATAGTTTGAAACCTATATTTTTTACCCTTCCACTTCTCTTTTTCTCTGTCTTATCACTTGATCTATAAATTCATGACTTTGTGACAATTATAAGTAGTACACACCTAGTATGGCAAAACCCTACTGGTTTGGCACTTATTTTATCCTTTGAATAAATTTATGAAGATTATTTATTCTCTAAATATCTTACCTAAGTGTTTCAAGTTGTTTATTTAATTGAAAAGTGATGAATATTATTTCTCCTTACTTTCATTCTACCCTTTTATGCATTATGTGAGTGACATCTCTTCTAACAAGTCTTATAATGTGTATTGTTTATTAATGTGTACTTTAAGAGTGATAGTGTCTAGTAGTGTTTTGTATATGACCTAAATTTCACTTACCTCTATTTATGCATAACAATATTCCTTTATAAGAAACACTTATGCTAGAAGGTCATAGAGTTTAGGTTAGTTTAGTAGCTTTCTCTCTTGCTGTATATGCAAGTGTGCTTGTGGAATAATATTTTGGTGAATCACCTCACTAGTATAGGTTTAGTTCTTATTACCTTATTCCCTTTTCACCTCTAAAGTGATTGATTTATTATAGTGTATGTGCTTAAGAGACTAATCAAGGGAGATAACCCTTTAACCTAGGGGTTTACCTCTACTACAGGTAACCCACATGCTTAAAGGTAATCCCATGTTGTCCAAATATGGGAGAGGCTTGAATACCCTCTCCTAGGGTGTAATATTTGGCTAAAATAGGTACCTCATTTAGATAAACTGATGTATTTTTTGGTGATTATAGGAATAGTGAATATGATATAGGTTAACTGTGGACTTTTGTAGTAGCAAGTATAGGGGGAACAATTAGCTGTTTGATCATTTTATAAGCTAACTTTATTCTGAATTTAGTCTTATTTTATGGCTAAATTTAATTTTCAATTTCTTATATCATAATATACTTCTTCCCTAAGTTTTCTTTTTATTAGTCTTTTATTATTTTAGTTTTATAATGTTGGGTGTGATTATTTGTTATGCTTTTTTTGCATTGCATTCTTTTAGTGATTTCATTATTTTTATAGTTTTCTTACTTGGTGGTTCCTCCATTAATGAGATTTTTGGGTTTCTTGTTTGGTGATCATGTTGATTTTTGACTAAAGATATTGATCTTGTAAAAGTACCATGACTACGTCATAAGGCGATCATTAGTTGATTATTGATATTTTTTGATTAATGGGGTTTCACCTTAATGGAGAATCAGGTCATGATGATCCAATACTCAAGGCCATCAACCATCAAGTAAGTTTATGGACTTATATTTTGGGTTATTTTAGTTTTTTTGAGATCATTTTTTTCAAACCCTAACCCAAAATGATGCCATAGTTTTTTATGGAAACTATAGAGGTTGGGTTTTATTGGTCTGGGAATCATTTGTTATTTTATTAGTTGCATTTTCTCCAAGAAATTGTATGAGTTGTGGGTGAAAATGGAGGATTTTTATTGGTCTAAATTCTCAACCATATGTGGATAAAATGCATTAGTAAGGTCATTCTTAATGGTAACCATGAGAGTTAAAAAGAGATGAGTTGGGTGCATGAGAAAGAGGGAAAAAATAGAATGACAAAGAGTTTTTTTCTCTTTTTCTTAGAGGCCATGGTTATTTACATTTTCAAGGTGAATAAAAATTAAGTTATGTTATCTTATATTTCCATGTTTTTATTATGCTTGACCATTCCATTGCATGTGAAATGGGAAGTGATGAGACTTCCCATTGAAATTACATTGTATATTACATTCATTTTTAGACATGGCTAAGTTGGAAACCTATGCTATGTAGTTGAAATATGTTTTTTGTATACTTTAAAGTGTTGGGTTTGAATAGAATGCCTCAGTTGAGTATATTTTATTGGGGTTATAATGGTTATGAGAGTAGTTGATGTTAGGTTTATACAAATAATTTTAGAAATATTATTATTATTACTATTACATGGATTAAATATGGTGAGAATATTTTTGGATGGCTATCAATTCATATTAATTGGTGAATGTGTGTGAATAGGGTTTCAAACCTTTATTATGCATATGTTTTGGTGGTAGTATTCTCATTTGGATAAACCTTGTTTGGATATTTTAAGTTCAATTTTTTAGTAACTATGTTACTAATTATTTTGATCATCATCTTTAGTTTGTTTAATTTGGATATTTTTTTGATTGGGTTTTTGTGTTGGAATATTTTTAGTTTGAATCCTTGTCATTCTTGTGAATGATTGAGCTCAAACTTGGATTTAGCAAGTTGTATGTGAGTCTATTTATAAGACTTGTTTATTTAATTTTTATGGAGTTCTAACTTATGGGCCTTGTTATTTTGTTTTATTAAGGTTGTGCATATTCATTTTGAGGCCTCTTTTTTTACCTTGCTTTAGGTGTGTTTTTAATTTTATATCCTTAGAAGTTAATAACCATGTTTTTTCAAATGGATAATTTAGGTTTTGTGTTACCTATATTGATTTTTCAAATTGATCTATGTTGGTGGATACATAGGGCTTAGATGGGTTAAGTAGGTTCTCTGATGGATAAATAAATCTAAATTATACATTGAGTTACAACCTAAATTTACTTTTATTTGCTAAAGGGTTTCAATTGCTATGAAATTGGTGACTATTATGTAAATATTTTCGTTTCCATTTCTAGAAAGTAAGATAAATTATGTCTTGTTTTTGAAATATTTTGGTGTCATTTTTATCTAATAGTCATTATAGATAAAAATATACCTAGTTTTCATTTAGTCTATTATTTATGATATCAGTACAAAAGTATCAAGATTAAGGTTGATGAATTTAACAAGTAATTTTTTATTCATATAGGTCAATCAGATTTAGTCCATGAAGTGTAAAATGGAATTGAAGTTAACCATTGATAACTTCCTCTTCAATTAAGTTCATATTATCATTCTTGTTTTATTTCTTAATAAGCTAATTTTATCTTTGGAGTCTTTTGTGCTTATGTTCTTGTTTTAGTTGGATTAGAATCTTTGGTTCATATTTTACCCTTCTAGTCTATCCTTGATATTGAATTGGATATCTAATTAATGGTTGGCATGGTCTAGGGCCACTAATGGAGGACTAATTGGCCTGGAAAGGGTGGGTTTGTCACTTATTACTGAGATGTGCCAGAATTGATTGGATTATTTTCGCAGTCATATTTTGATGTTACCTTATAACATATTTGATTATAATGTAATTCATTTGCACTATGTATAGGATGAAATACAATAAGATTGTGTTTCATTTTAATGATTATTATAATGGATTTGTGAAGTTTTATTGAAAATTTTTGTTATAGTTATTAATAATTTATGATATTACATTATTGATTGATAATTTATAAATGTATTTGATCACATTAATTGGAATACATATGGATTATAATGTAATGACTTCAATGAAATAAGTAAATTAAATATTTAATGGATTAGAATTATCTCATAACAATAAAGGTTTGTTGATTTAGTCTTTAATAATAAAATTTATGTGAAGGACAATTTCATAATTTGACATTAAATCTATTATTGGTCATGGACTATATGATACTATGTTTGTTGTCTATATTCATAATGGAGTTATTAAGATAAAATGATAACTATAGATGCTTGTGGGTTAAGGAAATCATGAATAGTTATATGTCAGAATTGTAAAAGGTTTTAATGGAACTTTATATAATGATGGAGTGTAAGTAAGTCTTGACAATATCTTTCTTTAATATATTTGGTGGACTCATGCTATTGTTTATTATTACATACATATCAATGTATAGATAAATAAAGATTATATTATGAACATTTATTAGATTTATTATATAATAGTCTAACTTTTGAAAGGAAAACAAGATATCAATAAATGGCCAATGAGTGTTTTATTAAATAAGATGAACTTGAAAGCAATATGAAGTTTCTTGATAAATTGGAATGTTGTTTCATGAATATATTTAATAAGCATGGTTGTTTAAACATCAACTTATTTTTATGTTTTCTTTAGAAATATCGTCAATCATATTTTAATTAACATGATAAATGTGTGATTGTAATTTGACCATATGGCAAGTGAGAAATATATGTAATTATATATGTATGTATGCATAGTAGTTATTTACTATGTAATACCTTTAAGATGGTCTAGTGTTAAATCATTTATGAATGAGGTTTTTGATCAAATTAATTAGATGTGAAAAATAAGCTATGATTCATATCGATGCAATAACCACTTGTGTGGTAATGTTTGTCAACATCAAGAATCATTACTATTTACCGTCTCTTAGTTTATTAAATGGTATCAAGTGATAACACTTTTATATGGATAAATATGCACTTAAAACCTTTGTTATGTGATGTAAGTTGTTTTGAATTGAATCTAGAGATATAGATCATGATTAAAAGACTTAATTGGGTAGCATTAGTTAGAAGTCATAGCCTACTAGCAATTGGTAAGATGAAGTTTATTAAAATGGCATTTATTGTATAGATTTTTGAAATGTTGAATGAAGTAGGCTTCTCGTTGATGCCATTATTTATTAAACTTAATAATTTAAATAATGTAGTATGATGATTATTATGTTCATTTTTTCAAATTACTTCTTAATCAAATAGGATCTTGGAACCTTAGCTGCATATTTAGTAGTCCTATTTTGTCTAGAAAGTTATGTTTGTTGGAATTAGAGATAGCTTATTTTAATATGGTCTCAGGCCCTCAAACAAGGTTAAGGGTTTTTTAATGGTACTACTAGGAATAACTAGAAGGAAATGAGTTCAGACTAGATTTTATGAGTGTACATTAAGTACATTGATACACCCCAAGCTGCGCATCCACTCTGTAACCTATTTTTCCTAGTAAACTCCCTTAATATTTTCTAAACTTGGTTAAAGTACCTATGTTTGACCTAAATAGTTATGGTCCTAATCACACTTTTAAGAATATTTTTTTCTCACAAATATGTTTTTAAATTACTTTAGGATTACGTAATCCTCAGTGTTAAAAAATAGACATCAAGTTGTGACATTAGCACACACTAAGGAGGCCTTTTAAGGTTCTAATGGGATTCCTTGTAGCTTGTTTTCCATTATTCTTGTTCTATTTAAAGAACCCCCATCTCCTATTTTATTAATAGATACTTGAATCTATCTCTCTTATTTTTGAATCATATTGCTTCTAAAATTTGTAGTGTGAATATTTTGTGGACAATCCTTCTTAATTATAACTTGGGGTTTTTTTGATTAGTTTAGTTTCCCACTTCAAAATTTACATCTCACTTTGAGGTTTGTTCCTTTGAGAGGTATTTTAGCTTTCATTTATGCTACATTTATTTATTTTAATGTTATTAATGAATGAATATAGCATAAACCTTCATGGTTTCTAATCTTAGTGTTATTATCTAACATTAACTTGTGACTTGTGTAAGCTATTTTTGGAGAAAAATCATATTTTTTTGCAAGTGCTTCAACCATTAGAATATTTGAAAAAAATATTCAGGGATTCATCATGTGAGTAAAATTTTTATCTGATGTTTCAAGTACCAAATGTGTACTCATCCTTAGGGAAAGAAAGTAGAAAATAAAATGTTATTCCATTGATTAAATAGCCCAAACCAACCCCTCATAAATAATGTTCAAAAACACCAAATCATGAAGAAGTTTGGCCCTCTAAAAGATAAATGGAATAAAGACAAATTTTCTATTCACCTATATTTAATATGATTTAAAATAGGTTTACATGAGCTACCAATGCCAATAGCATTATCTCTATTGAGTTTATCTGGTCTTTTTTCAATTTCAATAGTTTCTCTAATTTTCCATTTCCAATAATTTTCATTAAAAATCAACTTTGTTTCATTAATGTTGACTTGATGTTTATTATTTAGGGAATGTTTAGCAGAGGTGGAGGAATCAATATGCGATATGTTAATGTCATTTGTATGTTCTTTTAATCTCATCTTTAGGGATCAACTAGTTTCTACAATATATGGTTTACCACATGAACAAGGAACCACATAAACACCCTTTTTATGATTCAAGTTAATCAAATATTTAGCATGATTGAGGGACATAAGAAGAGTGATAAGTGGTTTAAAAGTGGTTTGATTCCCATCCTTCTTTACAACTCTAGATTTTTTTTCTAAAATTCCTTTAACAAAAGGGATGGTAATTCTCTGAACATTTTGATTATTATCTATATTTTTTGGTTTTATATTTTCAAAGATGTAAAAATATTTCTTGATTTACCATATATTATAATCATTATAAGTAAAAACATTAGTGAGATATTTTTTTTCTTGCTTAAGGTGTTCATAATCAAAAAAAATTATATCCCTAATAACTAATGAATCCATAACCGTAACCTTTTGATGAGGGTGATAATGAGAATCATATTTAAGATATAAATCCATATGAGTTACTTTTATATACACCTCATGGTAAAGGGAAAAATCTTGTTTCTTGGTGATCATGATGAGTTTCCAAGGATACAATCTTAGACCAAGGAAAATTAATAAAATAGTTTACAAGTTACCTTGGTACAAAAAAATCCCAAAAGAAGACATAAATAAATTAATAAATAATAATGTGTTGAATTTATCCATTTTTCACTTAGATCCATCATCAATATCTCTCATTAGTAGAGCTCTGGGTTTCACTTTAGCACCTTCAAATATTCCTTTTGAAAAAATTATTACTAATGTTGAACTTGGTGTTAAGAATTTAAATGTTGAAATGGCCGAAGAATTAAGGGTTGAATGATCCATCAAATTATGTAAATATTTTCCTCATAAGAGGAATATCTCCAAAAATTAACACATAGCCCTTTTAAATGTTTAAAAGCTAATAAGGTTATTACCATTCTCAAAGTAGACAAAGGGAATACCACAGTAGTTTTAGATAGAAGTGATTATGATGTTAAAATGCTTGAATATTTAAACTCAAGTGGGAATTATATAAATATTTTGGTGAACCCTCTTAAAAAAATTAGTATTAAAGTTCCTAAAGCAATTAAAGGTTATTCTTTAAATGAGAAAGAGAAACTAATGATTATTCCTAGAGATCCCACCATTCCTAGAATTTATGGAACTCCAAAAATTCACAAGGAAGTTATCCCCATTAGACCTATTGTCAATACTGTAAACTCCCCCACCTATGCTCTTGTTAAAAATTTATCTTTGAAACTTAAAAATCTAGTTGGTAACACATCATCTTACATGAAAAACTTAGAACACTTTGTGTGAATAATCAAAAATATTTTGATTAGTGAAGATGATATTATGTTGAATTTTGAAGTGTTTTATCTATTCAATAATATCCCCCTTGATATAGCTATTGAGGTCATTCATGGTACCACCAATTCAAAAATAGTGGATCTTGTAGAATTATTTTTATGCTCTACATTCTTCACTTTAAAGGGTGATATCATGGAGTAGCGATGGGATTACCTTTATCACTTATTGTGGCTAGTTTGTTTATGAAACACTTTGAAAAATATGCCTTAGATTATTATCATTTCAAAATTGCGTGGTGGGATATATTTTTGGATGATACTAACACTAAATGGTCGCATGGTGAAGAAAAGCTTAACAAGTTTCTAAAACATTTAAATGACAAGAACTTTGATATCCAATTTACCATGGAGAAAGAAATGAATATTACACTCCCTTTATTGGATGTCATGATATCTAAGAAACAAGATGGTTCTCTTTCCCATGAGGTGTATAGAATATTAACTCATACAGATTTAAATCTTAAATTTTATTCTCATCATCAACCTCACTAAAAGGTTGCAGTTTTGGATTCATTAGATACTAGGGCTATAAAAATTTCCAATTATGAACACCTTAAGCAAGAAAAATAATATATCACTACTATTCTTACTTATAATGGTTATAATATATGGGAAATTGAGAAATCCTTTTATAGGGTTGAAAATAGAAAACCAAAAAATATGGATGATAATCAGAATATTCAGAGAATTACCATCCCTTTTGTTAAAGGAATTCGAAAAAAAATTGCTAGAATTGTAAATAAGGTTGGGATTCAAAACACTTTTAAATCACTTATCAGTCTTCATACATCCCTCAATCATACTAAATATTTTATTAACTCAAATTATGAAAAGAGTGTTTATGTGGTTCCTTGTTCATGTGGTGAATCATATATTGGAGAAACTAGTCGACCCCTACAAATGATATTAAAAGAACATAAAAATGACATTAATAGATCATGTATTGATTCATATGCCTTGGATGAAAATTCCCTAAATACTAAACACCAAGTCAACATTAATGAATAAAAATTGATTGTTAATGAAGATAATTATTGGAAACGAAAAATTAGAGAAACTATCAAAATTGAAAAAAAACTAGATAACCTCAATAGAGATAATTGTACTAGAATTGGTAGCTCATGGAAACTTATTTTAAATCAGATTAAAGATACATTAATAAAAATATTTGTCTTTATTCCATTTATCTTTTGGAGGGCCAACCTTCTTCATGCTTTAGTGTTTTTGAACATTATTTATGTGGGGTTGGTTTAGGTTATTTAATCCATGGAGTAGGATTTTATTTTTTGTTTTCTTTCCCTGAATATGAGTACACATTTGGTACTCAAAACATCAGACAAAAAGTTTACTGACAGGATGAATCCTAAAATCCTTTCTCAAATATTTTACATCATGAAAACCTGACTATTCTCATTACAATATTTTTTTCAAATCCATATCCTTTTATATTATTTTTTGGTTGAGTTTTCATTGTGCTAACCATCTATTACATGTTGATCCTAAGGATTGTTTCCAACCTTATGCTTTTCTTGTTGGGCTCTCCTCATCCATGTAATTTTTTATTATTTTTATCCTTTAGTTAACACCTTAAAACCAAATAAAAATCAATTCTAGAATGTTTATTTTTTTCTATTTGGTTATTATCAATATGAGGTTATTATCAATCTGAGTTTATTTTTTTATATTTGGTTATTATCAATCCGAGTTTATTTTCTTGTAAGTCTTTCTTAATCTCTTTTACTTTTATTCTTGGTTCTGATTTTGTTCTTGAAGTATAACTTCTAGATTTATAACTTTGCCTTTATCCAAGTTTTGGCTCCTTTTTTGGTATTAACTTTAAGGGGAGATTTATTATTCTTTATCTCCTTTACCCTCTCTACATTTCTCTTCTTTCAATATTATTCTAATCAAAAATCTTGTCTCTTATATCTTTGATTATAATTTCTAACTCCAATTCATTTTAGCATTGTGTCCTTGTCTTTTTGCGTGGTTTTTGTAACTATACACTTCCTTTAGTATATCCGTAATATTTTGGCTTATGTGAAGTTTTTAAACTCTACACTTTCCTTATAATTTATTACCTTTTCCTAAGCTCACTTGGTTCTTATCTCTTTTGCATAGATACTTTGTTCTTTAACATCTACACTTTAGGTTTATCTTGGTCCTTCTGCACTTATTATTTCCTTTTTTATTTGCTATTGTTCTTACCTTACATAAATGTGAATTGCCTTTTTTAGTTTTTTTGAAATTTTAATGTGTTTATTATCTTTTTTTTACTCAAGATCCTAATGCCTTTTATACTCCTTTGTCCAACACTTTTCTTGGTATGCAAGTCACTATTTATAGTATACTCATTTGTTTGAGCCCTGGTAATTCCTCTTTGCATTTAGCTAAGGTGTTTATAGCCTTTCATTAATATTTAAAGAATTTATTTCCTTTTGTTTTTTTAAATTTAACTCTTTGTTTAATTCACTACATACAATTAGGTTATTGTCATAGAATATCCATTCTATAATATTAAAACTCTTTCCTGCTCTTTCAAAATCAATACATTTGTAATCCATATGTAAAAGTGGTTTATTTTTTAATTTATTATTTTATTTTACTAAAATACCAAAGTTTTTTTTTTTTTTAAAAGGAAGGATTTTTTTTAATTCATATAATTATCTTTTTCAAATCTTGGTTATTTACAACTTTTCTTTTCATCAACATCAAAATCATTAAAATAGGTAATATTCAAGTTTTTCAATACGAAATTTATTTTATTTAATGCATTATGTTTTGTTATGGACTTACATTTACAAGGTAATTGATCTTTTTCATAAAGTTGGTTAAGTAATTTTTTTAAATCAACAATTTGTAGTTCTTTCTTCAAGAACCACTTTAATAATTGTTTCCATTACAACTATTATGGTTCATTAAAACCTTTTTATAGTTATATTAACCATATAGTAGTTGTTTTTCCAAAATTATTGTGTTTTTCTCAATCTCAACCTTTCGATGTCTTTTTCTTTACCCATTCCATATTCGTCAGCTAAGCCAATCATTTCTTTGGCATTCTTGTCCCTCCTTCCCACATATTAAGTGCCTTGGTTATTTTTTTTAATTTCATTTTCTAGGATTGGGTGAGCTTTTGCATCACAATGAATAATTTTTTGTTTGAATTTAAACTCACATAAACCAATTATCACCTATGGAAATCACATATACAATAATTTTTTAATTTAAAACACATATTTCCCATATTAGATGGAAAAGACCCCAAAGCCAATGAAAATATTACAACCTCTGACATCCAAGAGAAATGGAAATAAAAAAATGAAGAGGCCTTAGGTTTGATTGGTATGGACATGATACTATAATTACATGTGTACATTGATGGTTGCATTTTGACATCTATTGTTTGGTCTAAAATTAAAGTTATTTATGATGTTGTGAATGAATCTATAAAAATTAAATTCAAGATCAACTTTTAGATTTGAAATATAATGATTTTAAAACTTTGGATTATATTTTGACAAAGGTTCATTCCTTGCATTTTAAATTATCTAGTTTGGGTGTTAGAATTTTAGATTGAATTTGATTCACATTATTATGAAAAAATGATTACCTATACCTTTTCAACCTTTCATTACAAATGTTTATTGACAACTTTTTATACCTATATTAGTTTCTCAGTTGACATTTGATTTATTTCTTACTTTATTGCACCAAGAAGAACAAAAGTTAATTCAATTTGGTAGCCTAAAAACTAATGAACATAATTTTCTATCTAAAAAACAACATAAAAATGGAAAGCCTCACAATGGAAATGACAAAACAGACCATAATTCTAACTCCATACCAAGGGAATATGACACTTGCATGCACTTACCATCTCTTTATAAGGGAATTGGACACTTGGCACACACTAAGGAGGCCTTGTAATGTGATGATGGTGTTCGTTTTAACTCCCTCTCCATTCTTATTTATCTAGTTAAATATCCCTCTCCTCATATTTTCTTTACTAGATACTTGAAGGTCTTTCTTCTTATCGAATCATTTTGCTTATAAAATTTGTATTGTGAAGATTTTGTAGAAAATCCTTCTTAATTATAATGAGGGTTTGTTTTCTAATTATTTATGTTTATGAATTCAAAATTTACATATCGCTTTATGGTTTTTTCCTTTGAGAGTTTTTTTATCTTCATGTTATGCTACATTTATTTATTTCAATGTTATTAATGAATGATTCTAACATAAATCCTTCATAATTTTTTTTTCTTTTGGTTTATGGGGAAGCATTAATACCTTTTATAACTATTTTTTATATGAAGAAAAGTAATATTAAAAACATGGATGTCATCTATGAAAATATTCACAAATATGTACAAATTTATGCGGTTTTACAAAATATGGAAGCCATTTGTGTACCTTTTGAACATATAATGGTATTTTGGTCATTTATTTTGAAGCAAAAGTCTAATTGTAATTTTGTTTGAAGTGTTGAAAATATTATTGAAAGAGATTTATAATGGATATAAATATGAAATATTTTGACAAAAATAAATATCAAAATTTTCACATGTTTTTAGTGTTTTGGAAGTGATAGGAAAATTTAGAAGTAATCTATACAATATACATAGGAATGTCTACACAAATTGTGTTTTGGTCATATATTTTGATGCAATAATCTAATTTACATTCCATTTGAAGTGTTGGAAAGAATATATATATATATATATATATATATATATATATATATATATATATATATATATATATATATATATATATATATATATATATATATATATATATATATATATATATATATATATATATATATATATATATATATAATTAGAGGATATAAATTTATAAGGTTTTTATGTATAACCACATATGTGTATATTTATTCAGTCTATAAGTGATTTGTGCTGATTTTGAAATGCTTTGATAAATTTAGGTATCTCATTTTGCATAAGTATGTGTAAATGTTAAGTAATCCATCTATTTTACACCATATTTTATGCATGAATGGTGTTTGGCCATATATTTTGAAGTGTGAGCCTATTTTCAATTTTATTTGAATCATTGGAAATATTGTTAAGATATGTACATAGGGAATATAATTTTTAAAGGTTTTGAATCAATATTAATATGTGATTAATGAAAATATTTTAGGAGATTAATGTGTTCTAAAAATATAAAATTTTATATATATTTTTAAAATAAAAAATCATGCAAAGTATGGATTGCATTAATACATAGTTTGGTTCAACTGAAATTAGGTATCCTAGTGAAGGCATGCCTTAACCTCACAAACCTAATAATTTATCATAATATATTTTCCATAAAATAAGTTTTATTCTTTTGGGTTTAGTGTGTTACAAGAGATTATGAGCTTTTGTATACTCATAATATATTTTTTACTTTATTGTTGTCGACATTGTCTCTTACACAAACCTATCGAGCTTCAATATCCCTAAGTGCATGACTTAAAGGGTGTACTAGGAAATGAGTGGGTAGGATTTTGGTGATTTATGATAGATATTTTTATCTATATATCACTCTTATATCCATTCTAGATTTGTCTAACTTGATCCCCTATTTATCTCCTTTCATATTACATCTTTTAGGGATATTAGTTCCTATATTTCATACTATATTAGCTTGGTCTAATATAGTATTATTTTACACTTGTAATTTCCCTGCCACATCAACCCAATTGATGTAATTCAAAATGTTTCAACTTTATCTTTGTAACTATATTGGTAAGGTTAAAATAGTTCAAGGTCAGTTGACCTATTTTAAAATACATCGTGGTGGGTCGATGGTGTTGCTGTAAATTTTGTAATGAATTAGACCTATTGATCATTATAAATACAAGTTACCATTTCATTTAATTGGAGAGATATTCATTATAATTTGATATTTCTTACATTTTCATACTCATCTACAATTATAGTAGTTGTTACTTTGGATTTTATTTTGAAGTAAATCTTGTCTTGTGAAGTCTTGGAGATTCATTAGGAGTCCTTTTAGCCTATTTATTCAATAAAAATTTGTGATCTTCAAAACCAAAAAAATTTATTCCAAGAACCATTTTCCAATGGAGATATTAAGGCTTGAAGGGTCCTCTTTAAGGTAAGTATATTCTAAACCTAGCTCTTTCCTTTACTAGATAAAAGTTGCATAATTACTTATTAAATGAATGTCTATCTTTGTTTAATATTTATATACCCTTATAATTAGTGTGGCTATAGGATTTATTGAGCTTTCCATCTATACATATTAGGTATCATAGGACCCCATTTTACTACCATGGATCCTTACCCATTTTTATGTTTTTAACCCTTCCCCCTTACATTGCTTTTTTGAAGTATTATACTACTTTCAAACAAAGATATAGTTGGAGATAATTCATTGTGTTTATGGACTAAAGGATTTTGAACCCTTTCCTTTGAATTTTTTTTATATTCTCCTCTTGATAGCTATACAGATCTATTTGGTCAAATCTTGAATCATTAATTATCATTGGGCTCTTTTTAATTAACCTTCTCTTAGTCCAGATATTTAGAGATAGGATAGTCATAGGCTGATCCTAGCCCATTACATACACTTTAAATATATTATAATGGAACTCTATGGCCCTTATAACCAATTCTCATCTTTGAATATTCTTTCCTCACCCATTGCATCCATAAACTTCCACCCACTCAAGGTTACATGGCTTATCTTTTTTTTACCATGTTTTCTCCCTTTCTGGGATAACTCTAACATAATTTATTCCTTGGATTTTAAGGATTACAAAATGATTGGTTAAACCTTATTTATATCCATACACACTCACTTAGTTTTTTTTCATGCAATCAACTTACAAGTGAAAATAATGGGGTTTTAAGTACATCTATAGGATCTACACAAATATAAATAACTACCCTAGTAGTATCTCACCATTTTAAAGCATCAATATTTTCATATTTGACACATGTCAAACCATATCCTTGATATTATATACATTATTCCATCCTTATCTACTCTCTTTTCATCTACAATACCAACTTAGACTAAGGAAAGGCTAAGAGTTAGTCCTCACAACTGACTATTCTTCTAGTTGTCTTCCATTATTTGCATTATGTACTTGATTTTTTGTGCCTAAATTTATATGATCCATTGGATTCGACTCGCCTTATGTGCCAACATAATCACTTACTAGGTTTTATATATATATATATATATATATATATATATATATATATATATATATATATATCATCTTTTTCTTCACACATTCTTTAAGATTCTTAGCTATTATTCACACTACTCAACCCTTTGTGTCCTGATTATGAAACTCTAAACTTATTTTATTTTTTTATCTTCATTAAAATCTTCTTTCACCTTTTACTCAAACACTAAAGGATTTGATATCTTTATGAACTATTGTGTAAGATCCTACTTCTATGCATTTCTTCTAGTCTTTAATGCTCTTATGTGATATATAATTTATTTACATGTGATGTTATCCTTAGCCAAGTTAAAAAACATATAAATTATATTTATTCCATTAAATTTGACTCTTTCACTTTTTAGAATAGTCTCCCAAAATTCTACATTGATCAACTACACACTCCTAGTTGGTTTATTAATTTGAGTGACTAACTCTATTTTTTGGTCGATGCAATATTTATAATGAACCTAAGATTATCATGAATCATAATACCTAGGTATATAAAATTTAATATTCAACTTACATGTATGGTTGGAGTGGTATACCCATCCTTTTGGTTGGCTTCCTAGACCATGGTGTTTCCCCTCCACCTGTTGTGTCTTTTAAGGAGTCTCACTTGGTCCTTCTTTCTTTTCTATACCCTCTTTGGGACATAAACCATCCTCCTCCAAGTTTTTTAAACAATTATTTAGTTTGTATCACATGAACTTCCCCTTGCACATTAATCATACCCACCTTTATCTCTTTTCAATTTGCACCCATCTTTGTCTCTTGTGAATATGTACCCACCTTCATCTCTTCACCTCCACCAAAATAAATTCATACATTTTATTTCCTTTTTACTATGCACCTTTTTTTCATTTTTATACACAAATTCTTTTTTCATTTATTATTTAAATTAGGCATACTTGTAAACTATTATTCCATATGTATTCTATGGGGTATTCTCATTTTTATCTGCTACTAGATACACTTATTACTTATCTCCTATAACTTAAAATTTATAGAAATAAACTATTCAGGGATCCATTGATTTCTATCCTTTCTTATTCCTCTACTATTGTGCATTTTATTCCACACACATGCATTGGATATCTTCTCTAGTATCCTTCCCTTTTTAGCTATCTGTTGATGGTCTCTTACATGATAATTGATTGGTAGTGAATCCTTTTCTATTTGATTAATAATAATTATGCCCCCGGGCTTAGTTTTAATTTTATACTCATTCTCCTCATCTAGTATCCTTCTTGACTCTTTTGCAATAATATTGCACCATCATTATCACCTTTGGGTTGATATTTACCAACCCCTTCCAAAATATCCTCTCTATATGTGTGAATAATGTCATTATTTCATCAACTATTAGCTAAATTTATTATTCATATTTCATATATTTGTGCCTTATCCATCCTAAATACTACTATGATATTTATAGACCCACCTATGAGACTTTTTGTGCACATCACCATAATATCTCTTGTAAGTGAGTTTTCCCTTCAATACAAAACCTATATTTTTACATTATGATTGGTTATTATTGACATTTATAACATTTTATCTATTTAAATTTCATATTATAAAGTGATGCTTTGTTTCCTTTAGATGAATTGAGTTTAGCTACAAGTTTATACCTCTTCATCTTCTTCTCTTTGGGCCTTAGGAAAGTACCTTGTGAAACTAAGTTTTCTCTCTCTTTTGACCCTCCATTCTTGTACCTCATAAAGGTTAAATTTATTATACTGATAATTTTTAAATATTTAAACTCTCATTTTTAAGGTCCTCACCTTTTCTTCCACTACACTCAACATCTCCAAATTGAACTCTTGGAAATTCTACTTCTCTTTATATAACACATCCAACGACATCTTATTATTGTGTATCCTCCATGGAAGTTTATAATTACAATAAAGAATATTTTAAATATTTATTTTCATCACTATTAATGACTCTTACTTTTATCGTATCCTTTAAAAGTAATTTTTTCCTTTGGCACATTCTCCACATTGTGCACAAGAACACTTGTTCTCTATTTAGGATACTTCAGCATCCTTGTCGTTGTGTAAAATATTTATGTACCTTTCATTTCCTCATGTAATTCCATTAGATATTATGTAATTATATCCAAATTACCTTCATGGAGATATTAATTCATCTCATGAAGCTTTTCTCATCCTCCATACTACTCCCACATTAGCTCCTCCCATGCATTTCCTATCATACAACCTTCTCTTCCTAAATTTGAATGCAATTTTTTTAATTTCCCATCCTATGGAATTCAATACTTATCCAAAATTATAGATAAAATTTTGTATACACTAATTGGTTCAATGGTTTAGAAATAATGTTTTCCAAACTCCACACCCTCTTCATGACCTTTCATATCATTTTATCATGGATATCTCTCCAAGATTTTGATACATTAACACACAACCTTTTTTTTTTTTCATACTCCATATTCATGGAATCCATTACATCCTTCAACAAAAAATAGTGCTTGACATGTAATACCCACTCCATAATTTCCTAAGGGCATTCTCTACTAGATAAATTTTGTGCATCAACTTCTAACTTGTTCTTTGTGCCTATGAATCTTTGAGGGATCTCTTATTCAACAAGTATATCCTCATTTATCTATATTATTCTTCCTCCTAAAATATTTTATCTCTACTTGTGACATCCTTTATTTTATTACTTGAAACATTAAGGCTATCTCATTCATCTTCTTTGAGATTAATGTATATAGGTCACATCTCATCCTGACTACTCAATGAGCCATCTATTTCACTCCTCATTATATTCCCATATGTAATTTTTGGGTAACACCTAGCACATTATATAAAAAATTATTTGAATATGGTTATTCACTTGGTTTCATCATGGTTGGAAATATTTAAACATATTTACCTCACTCACATTTATGGATTGCATCACATTTTTCAATCTATTTGCACTTCACTACTTCACCCTATGTAATAGATACTTATGATCAATGATCTATCAAAAATTCTTCTCCACACTCCTATGGGTTAATACAACCTCATATTCTCAATGCTACCAAATAATTTTCCCTCTATCAAAATCTTATGTAGGTACTCTAGACTTAAGACCTACTACCATAAAGTTTCTTTCATTATCCCACATAACTCATCCTTGATATGTGTGTTAATTCTTACCATCACTATCTAACCACCTTATCATATTGTATAATTATGCATTGATAACTATTCAAATTTGGTGATCCTATAGCTTTCCTTCTTCTCATGCCACCTTTTTTTCTCTACCCACCTTCTCATAGCAAAGAATAATATCTTGGTAGTTACCTCACATTAGGTGATTTTATATAATTATTTATATTGGATCACCTCTAATTTTCAAGTTTATCTTCTCACCATGTATTCTTTCAAGGTTCAGGGAATTAATATAATACCATACGATATGAATTTATAATTAAGGGTTCCAGTGAAGGTATGCCTTAACTTCATAACCATTAGAGTTTCTCATAGTAGGTCTTGCCATAAAAGTAGGATTATTCATTTAGATTAAGTATGTTACAATATATTATGAGATCCCTATCTATTACAATAGAGATATATGGCTCTGAAAACTAGTCCTTAGATTTGGATTTTTTTCCTCACCTATGGCATCCATAGAATACCCTATGCTCAAGGTTATGCATGTTATTATTTTTTTTTACCAAATTATGTCATTTTTTGGAACTACTCTGATATTATTTCCTCCTTTTATTTTTATCATTACAAAGGCTTATTTTGGATCCTTAATCATATTCATTCATACCTAGTCATTTAGCTATTTTTTCATGTAATCGATTAATATGTATAATTAATGAGTTTATGGGAAAATTTATAGGCTTTGTGAAAAATTTTAGACCTACCTTAAAATTATATTATCATTTTATAGAGCTAAATATTCACACATTTAATATATTTCAAATCATATCCATGTTATTAGATATCATCTATTGTGTTTCTTTGTTTTCATGTCATTTACAACACTAACATAGCCTAAGGAAAGGCCAAGCTATTGCCCTTGCATCTAAATGTTCATTCATTTATATTCTACCTCCTTGGGTTCTACACTATATTTTATATGATTTAATTTCTTCACTCCCTTGTACTAGACTTTCCTTTCCATTAGACATCATCATCACTTATTAGGTTCCTCATATCTCTTTCGCTAATCTTATCTTTCTCTTCAACCATTTTGTGTGGTTTTCATATAGTAAAAACATTGACTGGGATTTTGTAATTTATCATGTAATTATAATATGTATTCCTTGATGTGTGTAATTAATCATCAAAAAATATTTTTCACCTATTATTCAAGCCTTAAAGGCTTTAATATCTTGATGTGTTATTGTGTAATCTCTTACTTTTGTGCATTGCTTCTAGTCTCTAGTGATCTTATGTGATTTATAATTTATTTACACACATTTTTTGTGTATCCAAGGGCCAAAAATTATAACTCCTCTTTTATTTTACAACTCCCCATACAAATCAACTCTCTTTCTTCCATGCAAGTGAACTATTGCAGTATCTAGAATAGTCTCTCAAAATGTTGCATTGGGAAATTGGGCACTCCTAATTGGTTTATTTATATATCTGGATGATTTTTTTTTAGTGATGAAAGACCTCCAACTCACTTTGGATTATCCTACATCCTAATTAAAGTTGTGGATAACTTTAATGTATTATATTATGGATATTAGATTATTTAGTAAATAAAGCATGTAGTTTGGATGAATAATTTAATGCATGTGCTTAGTAATTTTTTTATCATTTTAGTTAGAGTGGTACTTATTAAAATTAAAATTATGCATGGATTTTAAACCCATTTATTTGTGATTAAATTCTCTCATAGCCTCATTTTAATAGAGGGTGGACCATTTATCTACATAGGAAAATGGATGAACAAAGATTAAATCTCCGTCTATAAAATAATCAATAATAAAACTATTTTGTTATTCAAAGAATCAATTAAGTATCATAATATTTTATGGAAGTGGTTAGTATATTATTTTCTATTATAAATTAGTTTTATACATTTTGTAGATCTTCACTACTTTGGATAATGTGTTTTGTAATTTAGAACCTATGATAAATTAGTGTAGATATATTTATATTACTGATCATGTTTCATTAAAAGGTTTGTTTTGTTATTCATTTAGTGAATGTGAAATTAATTTTATTTTTTTAGTAAAAAACCATAAACATTTTAAATAATTTTATATATCCTACACTATAGGTTCTTGCACCATTTTTAATAAAGATTGAGATCTACTAGTATCTTTAAACACTGGGTCATTGTGAATTTATTTGGTTAAGGGTAAACAATTTTGAGATGAAGCTATGAACTATTTTTGAGGGCGTTGAAGGTCCCATAAACTATTAAATTTATTTATATATATTCAAAATAAATCAGACATAGCCAAATAGGCCATACATGTCTAGATAGTGAAGCATTAGCAAAACTAATATTGAGAAACTAACATACAACAATTAGACATAGCCTAGACCCATCTCAGGGTCACCAAGAGAAAACATGGTCTTCCTATAGAAAATCACTATCAAAACCTCAACAAAAGAAAATATCATGAGATAAGTCTTCACCATAGAAAACCAAACTAGAACAAGGAACAATAAAACTACCCTCAAAAGAATCAAAGAGAAAAAAACTTGAAATTGGTCCACCTATCCATAGACCAAAACTTACAACATCACCAAAGCTCTCATAGAATATCCTTGATATAGGGTCCTCATATAGATGGTTAGTTTAAGTAGAATAAATAATCAACATAAACTTATAAAATCTTTCCTAAGAATAAATAACACACTCAACATACATGAGATAATATCACTAAATGATGGGCAAGGAGAACCATGAGATTCGATGAGGCTTTTAAAAACTAAGAATTCCACCATTGGATTGTCATGATTTGCACTTTATAGTGGGTCAAATTTATTGTATGGGTTACATTCAAAGTTTTTTTATGCCTTATCCTTCCCTTTTTTTGATTTTCTTATGAATGGACTTTAAAATTATATTATATCATATTATTTTCCTTAAAATTTGGTATATTATTATATTTTTAGTTTAATATTTATCTAGAGTTTTTAGTGAGATTGTGTTACATTTTTATTCTCGTAATATAAATTTAAGCCACAAGATCATCAAGTTGTTCCCAATACTAATACTCTTTTGAGACCAAAATGTAATTTAGACTTTGATATTGTTAAAACCAACAAGACAAACAATTAGAGGGTACTCACACTGATCAATGTTGTTTGTGTGTGTTGAAAATTGGATTAACACATCTAAATTCATAATATACATCACATTAAATTCTAGTTAATAAATTTTTTCCTAATAATCTATTTTTTTAATATATATAACACATTAAATGAAAATTAATGAAACATTTCATGTTCATCTAAATATGTAAATGAATAATATATTTAAAAAATAAATTATTTTGTCTATAGCAATTAAATACATAACATTATTGTATTTACAAGGACTTACGTATATCTTCTTCAATTTTCCATTTAAAAATTAGTTTTCCTATTTTAATCTTTTTGTAGCAATCATATGAAAATGGTATAAAAAATATTAGTCCTTACAAGGACTTCACATGAGACAAAACCAAAATGTTGACCTTGTTTTTAATTATTTTACTGGATCAATTGATTCTTTTAAAAGTGTTAACCCTTGTATTTTTGGTATTGTTAATTCCAAAGACAATTTTAAAGGTAGTCAGTATTTAGATTTTAATGTGGAGATGCATGTTTAAATGACTAAATTAATTTTCAAATTATACCATAACATATGTTAGTGGTTTTGGTGAAATGCTCTTGGGTTTTTATATTACAATTATAATATATCATACATATTTATTTACAAGTCTTGACTCTATCCATATGTTGGGGATTAACTTCACACTTATATCCTTATAAATTAATAAATGCACATCAAGCTCGTCATTTTTTCCTCTTGATGTATTGTGATATTTTTTTTGGTTTTAATGTTATGTGTTGTATTTACACACCTTATATTTTTCAATTTTTGATTTTTTTTCTTTTAGAATTCATTTTTGCATCAATCTCCCCAAGTGCCCATCCTAAAATGTGCATCAAGATCAAGGTGGGAAAGTTCATGGTGATTTCAAAAGATATTATCCTAATGATAATGTATTATGTATACATTCATCCATCATCATCTTCTTAGTTTGGCCTCTATTTTTTACTACTATAATTTTTCCCTCATATTCTTCCTATTTATATGATTTTATTTTATTGTATTGACTCGATTTAATAAAATTTGTAGTACTCCTTGTATACACATAATATTTTCAACTTTTATCAATTAATGATGCTTTCTCTCTTGTAGGAACCTGTTGAGTCTTAATATATTTGACTGCATGCCTTAAGGGGTACACTAGAAAAGGGTTGGGTAGACCATTGGTGCTTCATAGGATTATTATCCCTTTACTACCACTTACTATCTATAGAACCATATCCTAAAAACATTTGCCTAAGATTTTCCTCCTTTTTTTCACTCTCTTCTAGTTATTTTTCACTTTCATTAGCCCTTTCCTAGCCTAAAACCTTTTTCAATAGTTTAAAATACAATTTTTACCCCATCGACCCTATACTCTAATTGAATAACTCATTTAGGGTCTAGGTGGACCCCTGGTCGACCTAGACTAAGACCAAGTTTGTTTTTGTCAATAACGATACAGAGTCAGTTGGGTTGATCCTATAAATTAAAATTTTAGAAAGGTGTAGGGTTAGATTCAATTATATATACATATTAATTTCATTATTTATTCAAGAATATAATAAGAATAGATATATATTATACATCTACTTATCCACCATTCAACTTAAGGAACATATCTTAGGGTTTCATACTTTTTTGGGAGATATGGATCTTGTATTGTAGAGAAGTCTTTTGGATGCATAGATAGGTTTTGTAGCCTAGAACTAACTTGTATTTGTCATCCTTACATACCACAACAACCTATTGTGAATCACCTTGGCCAAGGGAGAGATTGAGGCTTGGTGATTTTATCTTATAATGTAAGTATTCCTAATTTTGTTCCTCCTTTATAAGAGTAAATAGATTTACATTTGTAATTATCTACCATGCATTAGGATTTTGTATACATTGACATGAGTATATATTCTATGCATGTTTAATTTTATGTTTATTATCCCCACTTTATGCCACAAGCTTTGGCGAGCACTATATTATAATTTACTTTGATTTTATCATTTACTTTGTGAATATGAAAACATAGGACCTACTTATGGTTATTTCATAGTTTTTCTTGATTGAAGTATTTGGAACCCTCCCTAGTGATATTATTGTGGTAAGAGATCCCTTAGTTATGTATAGAGATCCATCTTGATCATGACCTAAAATATATAATGTATCATCAATCGTAAGTGTAAGTAAGATTTATATTCTTTGAGATAGGATTGATTTATAAATCAGTTGTATTTCCCTTTGCATACATTTTGGTGACCCTGATGTAAATATAAATCTTGCAGGTTTTCTTTCACACCATCATTTTTGTCATCATATCATACTTTTATATATTTGTAGTACTATATCGAACTAGTCAATAAAGTTCTAAATTTCTACATGCAAGTTTAACATAGTTACTTTAGAATTATTATGTTCTGTCTATATAGGTTATTAGTATAAGAACATGGATTATAAAGATGTGAAAAATATTTATCTAATATTCATGTGTTATGCACTCATTTTATCATTGTATAGCCTATTTTATCTTATTTTCATGATTTGTAATAAGCTAAAATATGAAGACTCTAATTTTAGTACCAAGTACAAGAAGAAGATGAGCAATCATAGATTGGAAACATCTATATATACTTTTATTTATAAGAAGAAGAGGGTTTTGATTTTAGAAGAGATCAATAGAGATTATCTGGTTATGGTTACCTATATGACTTCTTATTATGTTATTTTTGTGTGATCTTGTATGTAATGTCTTGGTTACTTTCTATCTAAACATTTTGAATGCATTATTTTAGTTTATACAATACTAGTTATTATTAAATTGCTCAATAACATAGAATAATTAATCCATCTTATGTTTCCATCATCTAATTTTCTATATTTTATGATAAACTATTTTGTACACATGAAGTATCTCACAACTATCCTCATCCTTAACATGTTTTGATGCTTCAAGAATCTCTACTAAAAATGGTGAAATGAGTGTGGAAACTCTATTTGGAGGAAGTTATGATAAGATTGTTACTAGGGTAGAGAGATATTGAGATATGGTTGGACTAAATGATATGTTATTTTTCAAAGGAATAATCAATAAGGATTGGTCTTATAGTTTAGGAGATCATTCAAGAGCATATTTATGGAAAATTTTATGAAACATTTTGGTATGAGTTACCTTAATTACTAGCTAACTAGTTAGCATGGTTGGAATATTATTAATTTAGACCAAAGGTAGAGGAAACTATAATCCAGACTAAAGAAAAGATAGACCGGTTGCAAAGATTAGAAGCTGACTAGACAAGATCAATAGATCATTGGGTTACTACTATAGTATACAGATATATAAATGACTTTTTAGTGTGAGCATACATATATTTTGAAGCTATGAAGGACTTAGTCATTAGAGGAATTCAAGGGAAATTTTTATAGTGACTTTTTATCCTAGTGACGATATTGGTTGTGGAAAAGGCCATGGTTCCTACTCCAACCAATATGGAATCACTTCAAGTGTATGAGGGTGTATGTGACATGATAGTGAATGATGATTAGATGAGCAAATAAATCTTAGACCTAAATCCATAATGGAAACATGAGGTAAGAAGAGTCTGGATTCAAAATGTGAGTTGTAATATTAGAATAGATGGAGTAAACAAAAAAATACCCAAGTATCTATGAGTATAGTTAAGAGTAAAATTAAAATAGTTGAATAACGAGTAGGAATAAGTGATGAATGAGAAGAAAGATATGAATAATGAAGAATGAAAAAAGATGAGATGAAAGAATAAGATGAATGCCATCAGAAAGAAAGAAGTGATAAAGAGTAAAAGGAAGAAAAGATGTTAAAAGATGAAGACAATAATAATGTAGAGGTAGATCAGTTACTTGGTTGCTGTAGTGAGCAACTAAAATAATGGGTAATAATAGAAGAAGCACATGAAGTTTTAAGTAAATAATTATGACAAAATCACAAATTAATCATAGGTTTAAGCATGGAAATAGAAGAAATCATATAAAAGAATCATTTACTCAAAGAGTACACATCCCCACAAGCTAATTTTTTATATTTTAGTTAAAGTTTTCAACTATAATGACATGCAAATAGTATTTGGGAAGGTCTAATTTTACAAAAATTTCATTGTTGGGGTACTATAATTGAAACAAACTCCATTTGTAAGGCTTTCAAGGTCATATGGTTCATTGAAACTGAGTAGATAAAAACAAAAAATATATAAAAAAAGGTGCACAAAAAACCATCCCAATGTGTAGGTAAACATTCTTACTTTATAGGCAAGATTGCACAAAATGTAGCCTCCCACTATAATAACTACACAATAGATCCCCTCAATATTAGTTTATAATATGGGTACTTTAGGAGCATTTATAAACCTGATGCCATATGATGGGTCTATGGACCCTCGATAGGACTTACTAACATGTGAGATGAAATGGCAAGTTAAGGGTATTACCGATGAGGCTATAAATAAGTGTGAACTAATTGGTTCACTAAATAGAAGACTCATTAAGTTTATATACCATAGAGATATCAGTTGGGAAAACTACATGTTAGAAAGTGGCTTATCATAGAATTTAAAATAAAGATATGTACAAGTTAGACTATTAAATACCTAAAGGATATTAGTCATAAGTCAAGAGAATCAGTCTCTGATTATGATCATAGGTTCTTAAATGTTATGAATAATGTGGAGTTTGGCATAGAAGACAAATATAAAGTTACATGGTTTGTCGAAGGACTACATTCAAGGATCAAGTTTTCTATACTATAGACTCAATTTGATACTAAGGTAGATGCTAGATTTGATGTTATCTAGGTTGAGAAAATTGAAGATTATTATAAAAATCCTATATCAGGTTTGAAGATTGAAAATACATTGTAGGATTTTATGAAGAGGATATAACAATATCATAAAGAAGATAAGCCCAAGCTAAGTATATGGTGCATGGAGTGTGGAAAATAAGAACATCACAATAATGATTGTTTTAAGATTAAGATAGAGGTTTATGAAATATATAGAATAGTGGGGCATGAAACAATGCAGTGCCATCTCTTACAATAGTATGTAAAAAGCCCACTGAGTTTGTATTGCAATTTTTTTAAATCGCACAATTATAATGAAAATAATTTTAGGTATTTTTAAGATCTAAAAGAAGATATTACAAAGAACATATTCACCATCACTATGCAAAAAGTGTCCTTAGCAAAGTAGATGAATCTAGGCTTAGAGATTGATAAGTGTTGTGTGAACCAAATAGGTTCGTAATGGATTCCTAGCTTACCTTAGTACCAACCCCAAGTTCTAGCTGGATAGACTCCTCTTTTACCAAGTTGGACACCACCATCACCATAATACTAGTACTCAACACCTTGGAATCTAATAATGATGCATTAATAACAAACTAGTTGGACTTCACCAATTTCACAATAAAAATATGGGATTGGAGATAATACTCAATAACAACAATATTGAAATACAATGCAATAAGAAGGAGGTTATAGAGGAGGCTATCAACTGAGTAGAGGAGGATCTAGGGTTGGATATAGAGGGGGTTATCAAGGTGGTAGAAGAAATAATTATCAATGCCCTCATTTACAATGTTACTTATGTGGAGAGTATAACTGTGTGCAGTGAAATTGTCCTTTGAATCCCTAAAGATAGTCTTATTATGCATATTGCAAGTTATATGAGTAACATAAGACAAAAGACTATCCTATTTTGGAAAAGAAAAGAAAATAAAATGCCATCAGGAATGTTAACATGGTAAATATACAGCCTAAGGAGAATGCATTTTTGAACACCATTATGAGACACTAACATGAAAAAAGAGGATTTACTCCTCTTGAAATGCCTTAGGACCAAAGAACCTAGAAATTGAAATAAGATAAATACCTAGACCTAACTATATAAAAAGGGATGATGTATGAAGTTACAAAGACGTTGAAGAATATTCAAAACCAAGCCACTACTGAAGGAGATGTTGTAACAGTAGATGCCTAAATGTATGGTTGGATTATGTGCATTATGTGACATGATGGAGTTGTTATTTTACTAAAAATTTTATTGAAGATGCTAAATATACTGTGTAATGAAGATATTTACCATAACATTAAAAATTTGATACATAATTTACTAGAATGTGCATAATGAGGGAAATAGAAGATATAAAAACTTGTTTGGTATGTAAAAACAAAGAATTTATGGGATTTGGATGCATGAATTGGCATTGAAGTTATAGTATATGTAATTTTAAATGTTTTCTTTGATTTTGGTCACATGGTTAACATGAACCCCAAAGTCTACATGGGAGGTGATTGGATGGCCAGTTTTCAGTTACAACCCAGTGACTCTAAGTTTAGTGGACTTTAAAAAAGTTTAACCCATTAGCTGGTTAGAAGAGGTTGAGATCAAATTTTCAAAACTAAGCCTACAAAGTGACTATGAAGTCATTGATATGAAAATAGAATAAATTCATTATCCTTCATTGATTAGCAATAAATGGGCAGATGATGGTTAGATGACTATTGATACTATGTAAAATTAATTAGAGTCACATTAGGGAGATAAATTGTATTCATTCTTCTAAATAAGGCACACAAATCCTACATCATTTTAATTAAACTAGATTTTCCTTATGTTGCATAAAAAACCAACTGGATGAAGGTAAAATCTGAGGAGAACTTGAAAGCTCTACATGTAGCTAAGTGTAATTTATTATATGGGCATAATAAACCTAAGGTGTAGTCTTTACTCACTGAATAGTTGAATAAATATAAATAATGAAATCCTAAATGATTAATTACTCAGCCATTGGCACCTTGTTTGTCATAAAAGATTATGTGTCTATATTTCTTAATTTATCTACTCACTCAAAAATTGATTTTCTCAATCAAGGAGATGATCATATGTAAGATTATATAGAGATAACTAGAGAAGGGACTTTGCCTCAGGAAATAACTTCATTTATATGTAGAGACTCAGATATGCATCTATTCAACTGGGCTCATGGTTATCATGAACTCTGATTTATGAGAATGGTCTTCACAAATGAAAGACAACTTCTTCCATATTATTTGACTAGTGATATCAATAAATTCATTCTATTCCTATAATTTCATCTGTGTACAATCATTCATTGGGTTATTACCTTGAATTATGCTTTAAAGGGAGTTGTAGAAACATGGTGGGCAATTCATAGAAATGATCATCTTGATTGGGATGATGTGTGTAAACTTATGATTAGCAGATTTTAACTACCATAGGTAATAAAAATTAATTAGCCTTTCTTTCAGGGAGGTGAATACCCTAAAATCCATATCCTTTCTTTCATTATACACTTTCCCCTTTATCATCAACTTGGTATATGCATCAAGAACATAGAAGGGAGATAAAGCATTGGGCATAAGTACAAAATGACTTCATACAAAATTTTGTGTCTAAAGATGAGAATCATGTGGTTCATAATGCACTACTCACAATCAAACATTTCCTATACCATGGGTGTGCATAGTATTTAGGCACCATGCAGGATTCTATTGTGTAGAAGAACGTAGCCTATGATCTAAATACAACACTATGAAGATATAAAGCTTCTAAGATGGAAGAACATTTTATTATGTAGTCATGCCACTGAATAAAGGATGAAAACGAGGAAACTAAATATTTAGATAATAATGGTTATATCCATTTGACTAATTATTTTGAACCTAAATATCCATTAGAACCATTAAAGGATCCTGTTGTAGGACCCGCTGAAGAAGAAAAGTTGTATAACATACAGATTCTAGAATAATAAAGGCAAATAATGCTATAATAATCTAGTACTGAGGAAAAGTGAAAGATTTATAAGAAACCTATTAAAAATCATGTATAAAACATAAAAAGTGAGAAAATTCCTAAATTGGCACATATGAGTGATTATTGGACTAAATTTAAAATTTTAAAAGCTATGTAACTCTTTTATGATTATCAAGATTTGTTTCCCATAAAATTTTTAAAAGTCAAAGGAGTAGATCCTTCCCTAGATGAAATGCATATAAAGCTCAAGGAGTGTACACAACCCATAAAGAAAAGGTTGTATAAGTTGAATCCAAATATGAATTTGAAAGTGAAGGCTAGATTGGATAGAATGCAAGAAGAAAGTATAATCTATCCTATAGAGAAGGCATATTGGGCTAGTGCCATGGTAGTACAGCCTAATAAAATAGGGGAGATCAAAGTATGTAGTGACTATTAAATTTTGAATGATACATGTGTGAATGATTCATTTTTTATTTCCTTCATAGATGAAGTTTTAGAATCTATCATAGGTCATGAAGTTTAATCCTTCACAAATGGGTTTAGTGGGTATCATCAAATACCCATCATAGAATAATATAGATCTAAAACCAAATTTTCCAAAGAATGGGGATCCTTTTCATACAAGGTAATGCCTTTTGGCCTCAATAATGCACCTACAAGTTTTTATAGAGCAATGGTGACTAACTTTAAGAATTCCATTCATGACTTCTTGGAATTATATCTAGATGATTGGGCAACCTTCTCTTTGTTAAAAGATCACTTGTCCAAGATGTGCCTCATGCTAGAATGCTACAGAGCTCTGTGTATTTCCCTAAATTTGAAAAAGTGCTTATTTTGTACACATTTTAATGTCCTACTAGGTCATGTGGTGTGCAACGAAGGGATTTTGGTGGACTAGGCTAAAATTGTAGTCATTGTTAGTATTCCCCCACTAGTCAGCTCAATAGAAGTGTGATCCTTTCTTGGCCACATAGATTACTGTCAGAAGTTCATCAAGGGATATGCATCCATTTATTCCCTATTGGAGTATTTTTTTTGCAAAGGTATGAAGTTTATTTGGACCACTGAGTGTTAAGTAGATTTCATAAAATTGAAGTAAAGATTGGTCACTCTACCTATTCTAGTCTTTATAGATTAGAGTAAGCCCTTTCATGTGCACGTTGATGCTTCTAGTATCACAGTTAGTGTTGTTCTTACACAACCAAGATATCATGGACTAGACCATCTCATATATGTTTTAAGCTAAAAGTTGTCTAACATAGAAAATAATTACATGACAACTAAAAGGGAAGCACTGGCTATAGTGTTTGCACTACAAAAAATCAGGCATTATCTTCTTACAACACCATTTGAATTTTTCATAGATCATCAATATTTATGCTACTTAGTCAATAAGCCTATGCTCGAAGGATGAATTTCATGATGTTTGATGCTCTTTAAAAAATTCTAATTTTGCATCAACATCAATCTAGGTAGAGAAAATGTTGGTTCAGATCATCTTAGTCACATCACAAATGGGGAAGAGATATAAGAACTACAAGAAGATTCTCTTAATGACCATCTATTTTAAGTTTCTATCATACCTAAGAATTTTGAATAAATTGCTAATCTATTAGAACAAGGGGTACTCATTATACACTACCAAGAAAGAGAAAAAGAAGTAGTTTATCACCAGAGTTTTGCCACATAATATTATAAATGGGCTCTTATATCATTTGGGGAAAGATGAAGTACTATCCAAGGTAGTTATAGAACATGAACATTGGTAGATATTATAAGAAACACACAAAGGAATAATAGGAGGTCATTTCTATGGAGAAGATACTACATAAAAATTATTATAGAGTGGATTATAGTGATCAAATCATTTTTAGGATGCACATAGAGTAACACAACATTGTGATGTATGCCAATGAATGGGTAAGCCACACCATAAGGATGAAATTCCCTTGCATCCTTTATTAACCAAACAACCTTTTAAACAAGGGGCTATCAATTTTGTAAGACCTATCAATCCCTCAAGTAAATGCAACAAATCTCAACATATTATCACTATGATATATTAATTTACCAAATGGGTTAAAACTGCTATAACACCTAAATATGTGATGAATGATGCAACAAAGTTCCTTTATGAGAATATTATCACATGATTTGGATGGCCCATGAAGATAATTATTAATTGAGAGACACACTTCCTAAATAATAATATCAAAACTATTACTTAAGAATTCATTATTTTCCATCATAAAAGTATTGTGTACCATCCAAAAGCTAATGGATAAGTTGAGGCTTATAATAAAGTGTTGGGAAAGATATTGACAAAGATTTATGATGTCAAGAAGGATGATTGGTAAGATCACATTATTTTTATTCTTTGGGCTTATCAAATGCACTATAAGAGGGTTATAGGTTTTAATCTATTTTAGTTGGTTTATGGGCTTGAGTAGTAATGCCTATGGAATATTTGGTATCCAGTCTACACATTGTAATGGTTATGAGACTAGTAGATCATGGGTCTCTCAAAAATAGGTTTCTTGAATTGAATTAGATGGATGAATATCAACACAGAGCATCTTGGATATAGGTAGTTCATAAGCAAAGTTAGAAATCATGGCATGATAGGAACCTATGACATAAATAATTTCACAAAGATCAACTAGTTTTGTTATATGATAGTCTCTTCAAATAATTTTTGGGACAATTATATTTTCTTGCTTAGGGCTCTAGAGCTCATTTGGGTTATTTGGGAATATTAGTCCTACATTTACTAGAATTTGTGGTTTATTTCTGTTTCCAGCCTATATATGCACCTCTTTCCCTTTATATTTCCAATGTAGTATATTGTGTGAATTATTAGAACACTCGTGTCTTGGGACAATTGTTTTTATTTAATTTCATTCTTGAAGTTATGTGTGTTTGGTTTGTATTGTCTTGAATAATATGTGTCTTAAATTTCATTTTGAATCAGTGCATTCATTTAGATCATCATTCCTAGAGCTCATTATGATATGGTATAAGAGTGAATCTAGATCTGAGGATTGCCTAGTTTTTTTTGTAAGTTTTCATTCCAAATCTTTGGTTCATTTGATTTCAATTTAGATCTCTCAATTTTAGTGTTTACATGTTTTTTTGTATTGTAATGGGATTCTTGTAGATCTAAGGTTTTTATGCTTGGGCTTATTGTGAGTGCTATGTTATCTATCTAGTCTCTAATCTCCATGGCCTACTTTCTATTATACGACCTATTTTTTGCCATTCAATAACCTGAATCAAAGCTATGATCACATTTTAAAAGCCTCTCTTGGCCTCTACATGAGTTTCATGTTGTATTTAGTGCATGGTTTTATTGGTCCTTATCTAATAGATGTGTCTCTATCCTAGCATCCAAAATTGGATTCATATTGTCAGTATCGATTCAATTTGCATTGCCTAGATCTCCCTCTGATCTACATGGTTATTTTGATCCATGTAGTGATCTACATTTTTCATTGCACCTATAAATTTTCTTGCATACACAATATTTTGAGGCTCACCATGGAAGAAATATGTAGATATAATTCTTATCAAGCTATTAATCCTACTACAAGAAAAAAATAATGGACTTATATAAGAATAATAATATCTATGCCCCTTCATGGTATCATTCTAGATTGTGTAGGTTTAGTATTTTTGAACCCACACTCCACACAATATTGGAAGATCCATGTCATTTGAGGATATGTCTAACCTACTAAATAATGTTGCCATATTCTGAGACAATACTTTAGAGATACATAGATCTACCTTTTTGGTTACTCAAATCTTCTATGGTGGTGTTTTGATCCTTCCAACCATGCAACATAGAATAGACATGAATTATTTTTAGCTAATTACTAGAAATATAGAATGAAACATGCCATTATGAGTTTTGATCTATATTTTTCTTTGAAAAATATTTTTGATGCTTCATGGCATTGATTATTTTGTTGGCTTGAACTAATTTGTCCAATTCTGCATATTGGATGTGTCCTACAACCCCTCCATCAAGTTTTCTTTCTTTGTGGCAGTGTCTCTCTTTCTCCTTGATAAAATTCAAAACATAAAATTTCCCTAAAAATTTATAAATTAAAGCATGTTTTTTAATTTTATTTAAATAGCTTTGGATATTTTAAATTAAAATCACCTCAAAAAGGCATTCTTATAAAAGCACACGTAGGGGTGACTAGGCTAGATGATTTTTGATTTTTTTTGATATGAGGAGATCTATCATTATATAATTAATCCAATGAGTGGTTGGAAGGAATATTTTACCTTTCCAAAGGGTACTTTTTTTAAGTTCCAAATGCAAGTTTTTAGTTAATGGGCCTATTTACGAGAAATTGTATTATTAATATCTTGCAAACAGTAACTTAAAATTGAGTACCATCTTTTGAAAAAGTGTTTATTTTTTTATTTACCATGTATTGATCAATTTTACTTGTAAAACTCACTACTTTATAAAGTACCAAAATTTGGGGGGCGGGGGGGGGGGGGGCCTACATTCTCTCTTGTGCACATTTAATTTTTCATAAATGTTACCTATGCCCATTTAGTGAATACTTGTATAGATTACTATTGTATTCTTGGAAAAATTATTAACAGAGCCTAACTTTCATTTGAGCATGTATTATCACTTGTGCACAAATTTCTCTCACTTGATTGGACTCATTTTCAATGTAATCCAAAGTCCATCTATAAAGCATGCACTATTACTACTCGATGAGGAAGGTTAAGTCTACACTATTGGTATTTATTGGGAAGGATAATTATGCTTCCTAGCATGCTTATATGGAACACGTGCTCACATGCAAGAATCATATTCTATTCTTATATGGATAGATTCTCACACACATTGATCCTATTTAGTTTGATAAGTGGGATAATACTAGTGACAATGTTTTTGACACTTTGTTACTTCATATTTCCATGGATACTTATTATCATATGGAATATACAGAGTGTCCACATACTATTTGGAGTATACTACATAATTTTTTGGGTGATCCTACCAAGATTAATGTCACACCTCCTCCTTCACTTCTTATTGTCTCTTATGAGACTATTATAGTCTCTCCTCATGATTTTATTTCTTATGATGATATATATATGGTGGACAGTGCTCTTCCTTCTATTGATCCCTCACTATAGGATGAGATTCTACTAGACATTTATTATCTCATTACAGACTCTACATCCATTCCTATGTAGATTATTGCTCTTTCATAGATTTGATAGACTTGCATTTTGGAGGACTTTATTGATTTTTGTGAGAGTATACATATTGAGAGTATTGACAACTCATACTTCTTATAGACATTCATCTTGTAGATCTGAGTGATTTATTTATAAACCAGTATTCAATTTTGATATTTGTTGAGCCTTTCTCTCCTCTTCTCCTGGAAATTCTTTCAGTGAATGTTCTATGCATATCTTCTTCTTTGGTTGTTCTCTCTTGTTCATTGTATGCTTCTTCATTACCATCTTATATAGCTAGTCATGTGATATTTGATTACACTTTGGCATATTTGAGCATTAGCAAGGAGAGATTTGAGCATTTTCCAGAGATATACATCATGATTCCTATCTACATTCCACTTGAGTAGGAATTTAGTAGATTGAAAACATGTGGTTTATTTCTTATGAAAGGAAGAGACAACATTTGTTTCAAATGGACCTACTACAACATTCTTCATGTGACATTCTACATATACATTCTCTCTCTTCTTTATGGAGGCACACATCTTTCACATTTTATAGGATACTATGATCATTGCATTATACGTGGGCACCTTATCAAGCCTTGTTGCTAGGACCCACTTTTTGTATCATCACCCACCTAAGTTTTACATATGGGGGGTGTTGGTGTAGGCCATTTTTTCACTAAGTTTTGCCTACATGGTTATATTAGCTTGATTAGGGCTCTAGAGGTCATTTGGGTTACTTTCTATATCCCACATTAACTAAAATGTGTGGTTTATTTCTCTATCCAACCTATACATGCACCTCGCTCCCTTTATATTTCTAATGTAGTATATTGTGTGAATTATTAGAGCATTCATGTCTTGGTGTAATTATTTCTCTTTGATTTAATTCTTGTAGCTACATGTGTTTTCTCTGTATTTTCTTAAACAATATGTGTCTTATATTTCATCTTAAATTAGTAAATTAATTTAGATCAACATTATTGGAGCTCATTCTGATATAGAAAGGGCCTTACATGATACATGAAATATCACAATAAATAACTATTCTTTTGAGAGATTTTTAGGGAACCATTCTGCCAAGGTGGATGAATGGTTGTAGACTTAAACCTTACTACCAATAGTCTTAATTGACCTCTTTCTACCAAAAGAGTGGGTTATAAGTAGTAACAAGTAGATTAGGATTTCCCATTTCTATATTTTTTTTGGTGTGTTTGTAGGTTAGATGATCTCTTCACCAAATTTTGAAACCATGATAAGAAGTATAACATGAGAGACCCATGCAAAGCAAAATTTTGGTATGTCATTATTGATGTTAGTAGAAACAAAAAAATCAATTAACTATCATAAATGTATGGTCAAGTCACATCAACCAAGATCTCAACAATATAACAATCATCCCAAGTAGTTAATTTCAAATCCTAGGTTAGATTGATATAATATTCACTAAATTGGTAGTTGGTCAATATCATTAGTACGTAACCTAGTATAAACATCAAAGAATATAATAATGTATCTCAATGCATGTGCAAATAACTAACCACCTTTATTTATACATTGGATAAGAATTATTCAGACAAGGGTTGAGAACACCAAGGCCACATTGAACACCATTGATAATGTAGAACTTAATCAAATCAATGATTACCAAGCTCCATTGTGTACCCTACTATGTTTGATACAAGAAGTGATGCTAGATTAGAATACAAATAAAATAGAAATGGCTCCTTTCACTAGCTTAATTATGTAGATTATGACTACACCTACCTATAGGTTTTCTTTAGATCTCTAAGAGATCATCATAAAGCACAGGGTTTATTAGTCTCAATCCAAAGACTCTTTCGTTTAACCATCATCTGTGTCCATGCCACCACCTTTGAGTTAAGTACTGTGTAGATTATAAAGTTTGAAAATTTTGTATAAAATTTATATTGGGGAAAACTTAGTAATATAATTAGGGCCAGGTTGGTTTAAAACCTATAAAGGGTAGCAGCTTGGTTATGCTATCCTATTAAAAACTTGCAAAGGGTGTCAAGTTAGTACACTACTTAGTTAAAAACTTGAAAAGGTGGATAAGTAGTGTGTAAGAGGTGAAAACCAAAAATGGTGCCTTGAGTGATTACCATTCCTCTTACTAGTCCAACCACTTATTTAGATCCCTATAAATTGTGCATTCTTAGAGATCCTAAAATGTTTTCTCAGGATGAGACAACATTTTACGTCCATGAAAATGTTAGTAGAAGAACGTGGATTGTAAAAATATGCAAGATATTTGTTTGATATTCATGTTTTATGCACTCATTTTGTCATTGTATATCCTATTTTATCTTATCTTCATGAGTTTTAATAAGCTAAAATATGAAGAGACTCTGCTTTTGCAACTGAGTACAAGAAGAAGATGAATAGTCATAGATTGGAAACATCTATATATACTTTTGTTTATAAGAAGAAGAGTGTTCCACTTTTATAAGAAATCAATAGAGATTTTCTAGTTATGGTTACCTATATGATTTATTGTTATGTTCCTTTCATGAAATCTCATGTGTAAATTCTTGGTTACTTTCTATCTGAACTATTCTAAATACATCATTTCAATTTATACAATACTGGTTGTTATTAAATTGCTCAATAACGTAGAATAATTTATACATATTCAATTTTTGTCATCAAATTTAATGCATTTTATGATAAATTATTTTTTGCACATGAAATATTTCATATCTATCCTCATCCTTAACATGTTTTGATGCTTCAAGGACCTCTACTAGCATAGGTCTTCACCAATTATAGGTTACTAGATCGAACACTTGACATGGTATTTTTCTTTAGGTCTAGATTAGCATACATAGTGGAATTAGTCAACTCTATTTTTTATCTTCTTCTATCAACATACATGTCTACAAACACATTTGAATAGGTTGACTCTATTCATTATCTCTTTTTTAGCATACAAGGTTTTGTAAATTTGGTTGAACCAATAAACCTCGTTGGCATAATTTTAAAGCAACATTTGAATGTCACAACATAAAAAATTTCAAGATAAAAAATATTTAGGTCCACCAAGGTTCCTTTATTTTGATTATTTATGACTTTATTCCTTCCTTCATTACTATTTTTCACAAGTTTTTAGTGTGTAAAACTACAACCCTACAATTAACTAGGTTGACCTAGTTGATGCAGTTTTGTAGACTATATTTTGTTTAAAATACATAGTCAACCCATTTGGATTGGTTATTAAAATAATTGATTATATAGAAAAATAGTAAACCAAATCTATACTATGCTCATACAATGCTACGTAAATCACCTTTGTATTATTCTCAATCCAGAAATTAATATCTATTTTCTAGTAATTAATTCACCTTTCATTTTTAGTTGTTTGCATGCTTAGAGTAACTGACATATATTAAATAGGTGGTTTTTAAAATTAATATTTTATTTAAACTATTGTATTATTTTTTGCACACTACCAAATCACATTACATTCAAAAGTTATTAAATATTTGTCTTCTCAAGGCCTACCTACTTGGATTTCATGACCAAGGATGAAGCCGACCTAGTTTTTTGGTCAAGTATAAACATGTGGTTGATGGTATATGTTTGTAAAGAAAAAAACACACTTATCACTATCAGAATATGAAGTGAGGGAGTAGGCCCCAATACCAATCTAGTACCATCACCAATATAGATCCCTTCCATTCCAAACATCTTATATTAATTTTGAGTTCTTTATTTCAGCTAGCTTCCATATCACATTAAAATCAAATTTTATTATAACTTAATATCAATTAGGATGACCAATTATTTAGCATTTAATTTTTATTTATTTATTTCTCTTTGATCATTATGTGTTGTATTACAAAACTTTGATTGGCTAGCATTGGTTTAAGGTTTGTGCTATGTGTTCCAATTAGATCTATCACAGTGATCCAATTATTTATATACCTAGTTTCATTTTATTTCAAATTATCTTATAATTTTTCCCCTATTTTAGAAAACTATCATCTTGGTTGATAAAGTATTTTATATAATATTTCAAATTCCTCTTTCAATACATAGTTGACATATATGATTGTGTATTCGTATCTCCTTGTTCAGTAGTACACAATCGACTTGCACAACTATGTATCCTTATCCAACCATTTAGCCTTCCTACCTACAATAATTAGTTAACCTATACTATTATGTATCCTTGTCTCTCTATTTTATTTCCTAGTTTATAGAACACAGTTGACTAGTTTGAATTTGTATCCTATTTTATGATTTTGTCCTTGTAACATCTCCTTTAGCTCCCTTCTTTCATCATGAACTTCCTATTTGAATATTACATAGAGTTAAACTCAATAGATATGATGATATCCACCAATCCCAAAATGTTTTCTCATAAACCTCTTATGGCTTCCATTTTAGATGAAATCAATGTGCATGTGGCCACTCACACTACTAATTATTGGACTCCTCCTCATTCATTTTCAGTTTTCAACCCTCTTTGTTCCTTAGAAGATCATTCATAATTAGAGTACATGGCTGAAATGATTTTCTTCATTAATGAGTTTTCTCAACAAAGGGTAAAAACCCTTCAACTATTTTCAATCTCATGATAATTGGTCAAGTAGAATGTTTCACTAAAATTTCTCTTTGTTTTTCTTTAAAAGAGACATGAAACTTAAAGAAGGGTGAGGTAGAAGAAAATAGATGTGGTTTGCACTTTGAAATCTAGGTGGTTGTAGATACTTCTCTTTAGCTTGGGAGGATGACTTGTAGATAATAAAATAAATAGAAAATGGTTGATTAGTTAGGTAGGTGGGTGGATTGACTGACGTGATATAGAACCAATAATTACATGACCTATTTAGAGGTTGTTAATCCACCTTTATACAAGTTAATGTTAAGATAATGCTAATAAGAAAGGTTGTATAACATAAATGAAAGCCCCTAATCAAAATAAATGTTTGTTTTAACAAAATAACATAAAAAGATAATGTTAAAATATTAAAGTGTAGTTTAGGTATGATTAGGTTGTTATTTACAGATCTATGTAGTGATAGGGACTGAGAAACAAGGTTTTTAGTTGAGGTGAATAGGTGGAATAATCTTGTTATTTTGGTTAAAATGATATACATAGTGACCATCAGTGGTCAATGGTAACCATGGGTGATTAGGTTATGACTGTCAATGGTTGATATATTATTTTTGGTAGTGAAAGCTAATCATCAATGGTCATTTTGGTTTTTATAGAGTGTTATTTCTAGGAAAATAGACTATGGGTAGGTTGCAAAATGGTTTTATGGGTTACTTGAGGTGGGTTAATGGTTATGGAGATAATGAGCCTCATGGATATCAAGGTCAAGGTTTTGACATTCAAATGATTAAGAGTGGTCAGTGGATGCTCTAGTGGAGAGGAGGGTGTTTGGAGCTACAAAAATCTAATACAACAGAGGGTATGGGTAGAAGTTAGAAATGGGTGTAGGATTTAAGCTACTAAAAGTAAAGCTACTAAACTTGTGTAAAATGTAAGATACTTATCTTAGTTGTTGTTATCCTAAAGAAGTCTAGAGTTGAGTTGAAGCTGCTTGAGAGCTTAAAGCTATGCAAGTAGAGTGACAACACTTGAATCCTTAGTGTTGAGAATGTGGAAATACCTCCTTGGTCTCTGTCTAGTTTTAGTTTAGCTCTGGTTCACCAAGATTTATCAGTTGTTTGCTTTGAGTGATCTTAGTTTTGTCCTCCACAATTCCACCCTTTTTGGGCACAATTCTTAGGCTAGTGTTATGTAACCATCTATGATCCTAGTCAACCACCATCGATCGAGGGGTGACCACAAACATTAAGGGAAAGAGGTCAAAATGGCTAAAATTAGCCATTTTCACTAATTATTAGTGGTTATATAACCATCAATGGTCCTATTCAACCACCACTAGTCAAAGGGTGACTACCAATGGTTAGCGAGAAGAGGTCAAAATGGCTAAAATTATCCATTTTCACTAATGATTGGTGGTTAAGGCATTGGTAAATGGTTTGAGGGTATTTAAAAGGGCATGGCGATGTATGAGGAATAAATATTTTGAAGTTAAGACATTAAATGCTAGGGTAGAAATGGTCTTTAGGCTAAGTGTCAATAGGTTAGCCATGGGTTTGGGTAAGTGCGGTGGAAATAGTAATTAACTAATTTAATTAAATAATCAAATTATCTAAATGGGTAAATGGGTGAAAGAGGGTGTTTAAGGAATAGTCTAACCCAAAGGGGCCCAAGGGATGGTTTAAAGGGTAATGCAACATCTAGAGTCATAGTGTATGGATTTATAGTGTCTAATTTTTACACTATTTTATTATGCAATTTATGTCAACAAGATGTAAAACAAAAATGGATGGCTGGTAGAAGGTTGGATGCCCCGAGTATTAGAGGAGGTGTTCCCCCTTAAACCAATAATTGATGAGGTGAAATTGAATCAGGTATGAGTTTGATGAGTTGGATAGGTAGGTGACAAGGTTAGTTTAGTTGGGTGGGCATTTAAGCATGAATAGGTGCACAAAATGTGACTAAGTGTGATAGTGTAGATCACACATAAACTAGGCTACCATAGTTGAGGTAGTTAATAAAACAAGGTTGGCACTAAAAAGACAATTGATAGAGTAACTAGGCCATAATATTAGGCATACCTGATATGGGTTATTCCTATAAACTCAAATCTTCTAAGCTAGGTGTTTTTATTCCTAGGGGTCCAAAAATTGGGTGAACCTATGAAAATAGAATAAGTCATAGGTTTCAAGACTGTAAATGGGTCATGCTCTGAGGCACCTAAATGGTAATTGTGTAAAAGTATAACATGGTTTCAAAGTTGTCAGGTATGGCAAGGTAGTCAGTATGGTCAAAATGACCAAGGAAAGATTGGTTTCAAATAGTGTGAAAGTTAGGCCAAAATAACCAAAGTTGAGGTTATTTGGTTGGTTGGTTAGTGGATAATAAGGTATTCTCTGATGTGGGAATGTTTGTGGTATGGTTGTTATGTGAAAAGTTTGGATGGGTAGTGTTCAAATTAGGAAGACATACACATACTCAAGTGGTCATGAGAGTAGAAAGAGGAAGCTAAACACTCTAATTGACAAAGACCAAAATGGTAAGAGTTATAGGCTTATGAACATAAACCCCTATCATGATTTTCATTATTGTTGGTTCATTGGTTAAAGAAGGTATCTTGATAACATAGTGTGAAGTGAGCTTAAAATCCCTTGATTTTTAGAGGGGGTGAAAGGGGAGATGGATGAAATAGGTGAATGGATGGTAGTGTAACCTTCTTATGGGGATGGATTTCCCCTTATATAGGTGACCTAAGAACTATTATAAAGAAGTCTATGCTCTAAGTTTGGTGTAGACTGATCGATGCAAAAATTCTATGAATGGTGTGTGAAAGTGGATTGAATCTTTCTTGGGATTTTTTTTTTGAATTTTGACATTTTGATTATGGGTATTTTCATTTCTTTCTTTCATGGTTTGGGAATCTAATCAATGTAAAAGGATTCTAAGTGATTGCTTGACAAAATTTTGACTTATCCATCCTTTAATGGAGTGGTCTAATCTTTGGATTTTTTTATGTTTGATAGTTATTCTTTGAGGGAGAAATATACCTTTTTAAGAAATTTTGATGTGTTCAAGAAGTTGTCCTTCAAGGGAGAAACATACTTTCTAGAGATGATCTAAGTGATATTTGATATCCCAAATTTATTTTTATGCCTATTTTAGACATGGACTAGTCTATATAGGCTTTAAAATGTCCTTTATGGAGGAAAAAACATAGCAAAAGAAGGTGAATGACGGATAAAAGAGGTTTAAGTGATAATGACCATGGGGATTCATCCTATAAGGGATGAAAAATATCCTTGAGAATCATCCTAGGAGTAGAGCCAGGGTACCAATGCTTAGGATTAGGCTAAGGCTATGACAAATAATCACATGATCTTATTTTAATTAGTTTTCCTTAAAATAAGGAAATGAAGGTGGATGAAAATAAGGGATGAGCTTAAGTTAGATATAAGATGACTAAGAACTTGGTTTAACAAAAGAACATATGTGAATGTAAAGCATTGAGGAGTTTAGGTTTTGATATGCCCCATATCCACACTTACATGTAAATTTTTTGAGCCAATAAAGAGAGAAGATGCCCCCCAATTACTTTTTGACACTATATTAGGCATAGAAATGAGCTATAGATTGACAGAGGTAATAGGCAAGGCTGGTTAGGTGTTGGTTGTAGGCTTGGTTGGTTGGTTACAATGGTGTTTGGTTACAGTTGGGTAAACTAGTTATAGGTGTTTTAGGTTAAAAGATAAGGTTCAAGTTAGGCCTCACTTATGATAGTGACCAATGGAGATCAAGGTTAAATTCATGACAGTTCACTAGAGCCTAATGTCAGTTGAGGTTTAAGGGTAGAAGAGGTCTAAAGGCTTAGTTCAAAGTTGAAGATTTTTCTTAGGTCTATTAAAGGTTGGTTAAGCTCAAGGTAGGTTTAAATTTGGTTAGATGCTAAGCTAGGCTATGATAGGTTGAGGTACGAATTCCAAAGGTTGGTTTTGGTCTTAGGTTGGTGTTAATTTAGGAAATGTGATGTTGGGTTGAGGGGAATGGTCAAATCATGTTTGAGGGAGAGTTCCTCCAATTGATTTTTCCATATACATTGAGGTGGGAAAAGGCTCCCAAGTGAGAATGTTGGTTAATAAAGAGGGTTTAGGGGGGATGAAGATGACTTTATTTACCTCCCAATGGTTTAGTTGTTAGCTATTAGTTGGAGTGGAGTTCAAGTTGTAGGTAGTGATTCAAATAGGATTTCCTCTATGATACTAGGGTGAGGGAAATTTTATTGGGTCAGATTTGGTTAGGTTTGGGATCTAGTAATGATGTTGGTAACACCATCCTAGAACAAAGATAGGTTGGACAAGAATGTTTGATTATCCCAATGAGGGATCTAAGGTGAGGTATGGGTATCTTAGATAAAAAGGTGGATGAGACTTTTATTCAAGAGATCTCAAATGAAGGGTTGATTTTGGTGTGGGTTGATAGATAAGTTAGTTATGGTTAGCTTAAAAGTTGGGTTCATTTTGGTTGATTGATTTGGTTTAAATGTTGGTTTAATTGGTTGAGGGAGGTAGTTTGGATGGTTGATTTGGTTTATCTATTTGGTTTGCTTGTTTGTTTGGTTTGATTGGTGTTTAAAGGTGAAAAATATTTGACCCTATTCTAAAGAGAATAAAACCAAAGACATCATCAATAGGTAGATGAAAATGAATAGGTTATAGAGGAATTGGATTGATTAAGTTAGGGTTGAGGTTGGGTTGGCTTTTATTGAGGTAGTTTGAGTTAAGGATTACTCCACTAAAAGGGTAAGTAGAAGAGGTAGGTGGTTTGAGGATAATCCACTAAAATAGGAAGTGGAAGAGGTAGGATGGTTCCCTTAATTATAGTTTTGAAGGAAATTTAAAAGGGTTCCACTTAGTCAACAAGTGGTTGGGTTGAGGTTGATTATTCCTTAGTGATGGTGGTTTCTAAAGGAAGTTGGGAGGGTTGCACATGGTCACCAAGTGGATTGGTTGAGGTTTCGATTATGGTTTCCTTGGTTATAGGTTTGAGAAGGACCAAATATAATGCATGGACCTCTTTTTGTTAAGGGTTTTGATTATGGGATTCCACAATAATGGGTGAAGGAAGAGGTTCAAGGATTTATTTATTGAAGGAATTCAAGGCTAGGTTAGGGGAATATGAAGACAATACTTTTGGACCTCCTTTTGATTGATAAGGTTTTGAACAAACATCTTTAAAGACCCACATCTATCTACCACAAGTTTGTTTTTATGATGATAAGTACATAACACATTCTCTATATACCAAATGGTTTTTGGAATAGATTGATTGATGGGTTTGATTTGAGGAAGTTTAATGATAAAAACCCTTAAATTTTTGTCAAGGATTGAGGCATATGATTCCCCCAATGGGGTGTACTACCTAGTAAGAGGGTACACCAATGGATCATAAGGTTATAGGCTAATTAGTTAGTTTGATGAAGTTGGTTGGTTGTATAAGTTGGATTGAATTAATAAGTTGGGTTGATTTGGTAGGTTAGGTAGGTTTGATGAGATTGGTGGGTTTGAAAAATTTGGTTGATATTTGTTGGTTTGATTTGATAAGGTTGGTATGGTTGATAAGGTGGGTTGATATTTATTAGTTGGATTTGATGAGGTTGATAAGGTAGGATGGTTTAAAATAATTGGTTTATGGCTAATGGGATAGACCAAGTCTTGGTTTTGAGATGAGAAGGGTTACCAAAAAAGGGGTTTAGATAATTGATATGATGATTAGGGTGGGTAATAAAAAAATTGATAAGGTCGAGGTAGTTAATATGATGGTTGAGATAGGTAGTCAAAAGATTGGTGAGGTTGAGATTGTTGTAATTGAGGTGGGTTATAATAATGGTAAAATAGGTATTGAGAGGTTGTTAGTTGGTGGTACTTAAGATTTTATTGGTTATAGGTGAGGTTTTTTTGGGTATAGGTAAGGTTGTGTTGACCATATGTAAGGTTAGGTTGATTATAGGTGAGGTTGGGTTGATCATAGGTAAGGTTGGGAACATAATTACCTTGTGATACAAGGTAAAACCTTAACGTAAGAGGGTTATCTTCTAGGAGTCTTAAAAAGTTTGGATCTTTAAGAGAAAATATAAGAGGGCTCTCCATTGAAAAAAGAAATGGAGATGAGGTGGATAAAGGAAATGGTATAAGGTTTCCAAGGGGAGTTAGATTCCTCACAACTCAAATAAAGAGAAGATAAGAAAAAATATCAAATAAGATAAAACACACACTAAAAAATGTTAAATCTTAAGGTTCTTTTTGTCTCACTTGTATCTTATGCCTTAAGTTAAAATTGTGTGACTCAACTTGGTTTTGAAACATGTATTTGATAATAAATCGAAGGATGGTTTTAAGTAGTTTAGGTTCCCAAAGGGATCTATATTGGAAATGATACATGGATTGATTTTAGGACTTACCCCCTCAATTCACACATTGTAGTGATAAGGGTGTTGGGTGCTTAGCCAAGATATACTGAATACGAGAGATTATACTCAGTCAGAGAACTAAATTTTGGTTTTTATTCTTAGTAGTGACATCCAAGTAAGATAGCCAAGGGTGAAGGTTTACCACTAGGATATGAAACCCTAGTTAAGCCTTATGTCAAGTGTTTTATGTTTGATTTGGTGTAAGTGGTTTGGCCTATGTGTGAAAATAAGTGAGGCTATAGTTAATTTACTTGATTAATTAAGCTATGTGAGATAACTATACAAGCAAACAATGTATGAAAGGTTAATTTTAAGCCCAAAATATAGTTTGATTTCATTTAAATGAGCATAAATAAGAATAAAATCACTTAGATGCAAACTACGAACCCAAAAAAATACTTAAGGGTCCCATCGGGTGTGCTAAAATGTTTCACTAAATTTTCACTTTATTTTTATTTAGAAGAGGCATGAAACTTAAAGAAGAAGGTTGAGGTAGAATAACCTAGATGTGGTTTTTACTCCATAATCTAGACAATTGTAGATATTCCTCTTTGGCTTGTGAGGATGACCTGTAGATAAGAGAACAAATATAAAATGGTTTATTAGTTAGGTGGGTAGGTGGATTACCTAGCATGAACTAGAACCAAGAAGTACACGACTTCTTTTGACGCTGTCAATCCACCTTTTGACAAATTAATGTTAATAAAATCTTGATAAGAAAGGTTTCATAACATAAATGAAAGTAATTAATCAGAATAAATAAATAATTTTTTTTTTAAAAATCTTGTGTTAAAAAATAACATTAAAATGAAATGCTAAACTATTAAGGTGTGGTTTAGATATGATCAGGTTGTTGTTTTTGACTCTATGTAGTGACAGGGATTGATAAAGAGGGTTTTTGATTGAGGTGAGTAGGTCTAATAACCTTGTTATTTTGGTTAAAATGATTCAAAAAGTGACCATCAATGGTCACTAGTAACCATGGGTGGTTAGGGTATGATCATCACCAATTGACAGATGATCATTGGTAGTCAAACGTAAATGTTGACACTTATCATGGTTTTGATAGAGTGTTGGTTCTAGATAGAATAGACTATGGGTAGATTGTAGAAGGGTTTTATGGGTTGATTGAAGTGGTTTAATGGTCATGGAGACAAGAGGGAGCCTCAGAGATGTTAACATCAGTGGGTGCTCTGGTGGAGAGGAAGGTGTTTGGAGTTGCAGAACTCCAATATCAGAGAGGGTATAGGTAGAAGTTAGAAATGGGTGCAGGCTTTAAAATACTAAAATTTAAACTACTAAAATTGTGTAAAGTAAAATATACTTAGCTTAGTTATTTTTATCCTGAAGAAGTCTAAAGTTGAGGTGAATTTGCTTGAGATCTTGGAGCTATGTGGGAAGAGTGACAACAGTTGAATCCTTGATGTTGAGAATGTGGAAGTGTCTCCTTGGTCTCTATTTGGTTTTGGTTCAGATCTAGTTCACCAAGAGTTATTAGTCATTTTATTTGAGTGATCATCATTTCATCCTATGTGATTCCACCCTTTATAAGCACAAGTCTTAGGCTAGTGTTATATAATCATCGATGCTCTTAGTCAATCATTGTCAGTCAAGGGGTGACTATTTCTAGCTAGTGAGAAGAGGTCAAAGTGGATAAAATTATCCATTTTCACTAATGATTGGTATTTATGTAACCATCTATGGTCTCAGTCAACCACCATTAGTCGAGGGGTGACCACCAATGATTAGGGGGAAGAGGTCAAAATGGCTAAAATAATCCATTTGCACTAATGATTGGTATTTAAGGCAATCAAAAATGGTTTTTGGGTATTTAAAGGGGCATGGAGATACATGAGGAAGAAGTATTAGGAAGTTAAGACATTAAATTCTAGGGTAGAAATGGTCTTTTGGCTAGGTGTTGATAGGTTAGCCATGGGTTTGGGTTGGTCAGATGGAAATAGGATTTATCTAATTTAATTAAATAATTAAATTAGCTAAAGGGGTAAATGGGTGAAAGGGGGTGTTTAAGGAATATTCTAACCTAAAGGCAGCCAAGGGGTGGTTTCAAGGGTAATGCAATATCTAGATCCATAGTGTACAAATTTCTAGTATCTACATAGAAGAACCCCATTCACCTTCCCCCCACATTCTCTCACATTTTGGGGGTGATACTATAATGCCCAAAATTACATGTCAGGCACACACAAAACCACAGCATTTTTTTTTTTTTTTTGACACTTCATTTGAAAACACACTACTATTAATAAATATAGAGAATTCAATAGTCACATTAAATTATAAAAGGGACAACAATTGAAAAATGACACTTATGATAAATGAATTTAAATTCCAAAACACTTTCCAATTACAACACACTAGATCTATACCCAAATTATTATGATAAAAATAACATATTAAAGGATAAGACACATGTATAATTATATTTCTTAAATCTAAGCCAACATCGAAGGTCCATGACTTAGACACTTTATCAAGAAGGTTTATTTAAACTTGGTAAAACTAGATTACACTCTTCATGATACCAATTATAAAACATTGAACCGATGCCACCTATTGGATATATTAACATGAAAAACATCACATAATGAGATCAATATAATTTAAATATCCAAAGGTTAATTATGTGAGTGTAATGTGGAAAACCATGAAAGCACAAACACATTAAAAGCTCACAAAATGAATTTGGATAAAATATCTTGAAATTATAAAAAATTAAAACAAAGTTGTAATTAAGTTATTTAAGCTAAGTAAAACTCATATTAGTCATAAAATATACCTAATGTAATAACAAATTGAAATAAAAAGTATAAACCAAACTGAAATTAACAACAAAAATATGATTTACCTAAGAAACTGTTAACGAACTGGGTATAAGGAAGACTCACCAAAAATATCAAACAAAGTTAAAAAATGAAAATGAAAAGTTAAACATGAATATAAAACTCAAGGTAAGAGTTTTAAATTTTCCTATTTAAGAAACATTAATTTGGATGATAATGTATCACCCTTTCCAGAGTGAACTCATAGACTAAAAATAGGACAATGATTTTTTTTAATAAATTTCATTTAAAAATGGGTAACTAAAAATAGTAAATGGACATAAAATATAAAACTAAAGGCTCCT
>JARHVA010003029.1:2072500-2095000 GCA_037957365.1 Torreya grandis
GCCCTCGACCATGGCCATGGCCATTGGCATAACATATACTGAGGATTGGGGGTTAGGATGACTAGTTATCCCTCTATGCTCCCTATTATGGGAGGGGGCTAGGATGACACAACTAGCCACCCTCCCCTTGACCCTCATCCCCCTCACTTGCCCCATATTCCTTGAAATAAAACCATGCAGGAAATTTTATATCTATATATATATATGCACATATATATATACATATGTATACATACATATATATACATATATGCATATATATATATACATGTATATATGTATGTATATATACACACACACATGTGTATACATACATATATATATATATATATATATATATATATATATATATATATATATAATTCCCTTAAAGTAACTAATAAATAACAAGAAATCTACAGATGTATACACCTATACATTATGTATGTCTATACCTATATTAAGGGTTGGGGGTTAGGTCGATTCGTTGCCCCCCTCCCCTCCCTATTACGGGAGGGGGATGGGATGGCATAGACACCCACCTCCCTAGCTCCTCCTCCCCCATCCATATTCCTTGAAATAAAAACATGCAAGAAATTAGATATGTTTTTCATTTTATATTTTAATAAATTAAATAAGAAACCCTATACATTTTGTATGTATATACCTATATTGAAGGTTAGGGTTGGGTTGGTTGGCTATCCCTCTCCCCTCCCTATTATGGGAGGGGGATGGGATGGCACATCCACCCATGGCCTAGTAGCCTCCCCCCTCCCCCTCTCCCCATATTCCTAAAAATAAAAAAATGTAGGAAATTATATATATATATATATAATACTCCAAATAAAATAAGGATCCTATATCCTACTAAAAAATTTCCATAAGTAGATAACTAGGTTTTTGAAGAAAAAAACATGACTAAAACACCATATTTTATCTGCTTAATAATTTGATAGATGATGGCAGACTATTTGGCAATGGCCAAACTTGTCATGTGATGTAAACCCCTACTAAGGCTATCAATGAGGACTGAGGACTGGATATGAATGGCAATGCTAAAAACCTCTGCTATTGCTAGCACTAGGATAAGGTTGAGGAGTACTGAGCAAATGAGGGGACTGTGAACAATGGCAAATGGGAGAGCAACATTTTTTAAAGGTAAAACATACAAAGACAACCAAAATAGCCAACTCTACTGAGTGTTGTAGATGGCACTCACCCCTACGGGTTGTTGGTCATGCTAGGGAAATCATTCCCTAGCCCAAATTTCTTGATCCTTCTTGGCTTCACCTGGGTGGGGAGTGAATGCAATTTGGGGGTGGCTTGGGGTTGCATTTTTATCAGTTAAATTTTTTCATTGGCATTGATATTCCCTTTTACCTATGCGTACGGGGTTTATGACCCTAGCTAGAGGTGTAGGTGGGGTAGTTGTACTTGGTTGGTGGGTCTATAGTTTAAAGGCAATGTTGTGTGGTGGGATGGTTAAACCCTAAGGGTGGTTCCTTCTTTTAGAGACCTGATTGCTCACACTGGTCTGGCTGAATGTCAATGCTGATTGGAGAGTCTTCAGGGGCTTGTCCCAAGATGGATTATCACTCAATAGTAATTGGTGCAAATGTTACTTTGTAGGCTTCAAAGGTTTCTAATAATAACTTATTCTCACCAAATCCAGTGCTGGTTAGTTTGGGTTTATCTAGTGGTACTCAGATTATGAAGATCAATGGTTGTCTTGAACATTGTAAGGAGATGCCAAAATTGGTTATTCCATTGGAGATGATTGCAGAAGATATTGAATACTATTTTAAGCATGATTTGTTGTGCAAGTTTATGGGGATGCGGGTTACATTACCATTTCTTGAATTGTGGGCCCAACAAACTTGGATGCCTGAGGGAGAAATGAAGGTTATGCTTTTAGAAAATAGCTTTTTCATGGTTTCATTAAATTGCTTGATGGACCACAACAAGGCCTTCAAAGGAGGCCCCTATTTTCATAATCAAATTGGGTTATTTATTAAACCTTAGCATGCGGGCTTCAATCCTGATGAAGAGATTCCAAACCAGGTGCCGGTGTGGGTTCATCTTCAAAGGTTTCCTTTGGAATGTTGATGGGAGGATGTTTTACATTTATTGGCCTCAATGCTAGGAAATCTAGTTGGTACTTCACAACAGACTCAAGGTAAGAAGATGACTAATTTTGCTCATATCTGTGTTGAGATTGATTTAATTAAACCTTTACTAGATTCGATAGATATGTGTGTAGATCCTTACTCTTGGGTGCAATACTTGGATTATAAAACTTTTCCTTTTTGATGTTGTCTCTATCATGAATATGGTCATTTACAAAGAAAATGCCCAAAGGTTAGGCTTGTGGATTCCCAACCTTCTCAACCTCCCTGCAATCACCCTAGGGTTGAAAAAGGGAAGGAACCCATCCCTAATGATGGGTATGGCACTGATTCATTCATTCCTATCAAGGCTCAAAATAGGAATAGAGGTCAAAAGAATACTTTGAAGGAAAGGTAGGAGGAAGATTATTTCAATAGTTTTAAAGTTTTAGATGATCTCAACTAGTAGGAAGTGAATCCATGTTTGATGAATCTAGATCAGGGTGATTTGGGTATAGGACATGAAGGCCTTCTTTCTGAAGCTACTCAGGGTTTGTAGGATAATAGGGATTTGTAAATGGATACTGATGTTTAAATGGAAGTCTAGGTGGAATTGTTCCTATTATAGTAGGAGCGAAGGGTGGTGATGATGAATCTCCTCTTGTCTCAAATATAGGTACTAAGGGGGTGAAGATTCATAAGTCTTCTTCTTCTCATTTGGGTCTTCTTCAAAAGGATCTAAAAAAAGGGGCAGGGGAGAAGTTTTCAAAGCTTGGTAGAAAAAAGGATTTGGAAAAGATTAAATTAATAGGGGAAACTTTAGTAGAGTCAAGATCTGTTAAGACTCTTGATTCTCATTTCTTGACCCCCTTGAAATGATCATTCTATCCTGGAATGTAAGGGGCTTAAATAGTGGCCCTCGATAAAAAGTTGTTCATGATTTGGTTCAAAGTCAATCTCCAAATGTTCTTTTCCTACATGAGACTAAGTTATCAGTGGAGTGTATATTTGGTTTAGTGCCTAATCTGTATGGGAGTGGAGAGTGTTAGTGTATTGGTGCTTAAGGGTCAACAGGGGAAGTGGCTTCTTTATGGAATCCTCAAAAGATCCAACCTCTTTGGTGGTTATCCTTTCAATATTTTATCTCTATGATTTCATCTTATTTTGAGATAGAGGAGTTTGTTCTCTTCTCCAATATCTATGCACCTATTGATCTTCAAGGTAAATAAATTTTGTTGTCCCATATCTAGTTTGTCTAAAGTATGGCTCCTTTCCATCCGTGGATAATGGGTGGGGAATTCAATGCTATTTTTGAGTTGGCTAAGAAGTGGGGTGGTATTATGAGGATTGAGCCTTCTACATTGCTACTTTAGGACAATATCTCAACTTTAAATCTTATGGATATCAAGCCCACTAATGGCCAGTTTACTTGGAACAATCAGAGGATTGGGAATAACTACATTACAGAATGACTTGACCGCTTTCTAGTTTCTTGCTACTAGGTTGGTGGGTTGTGGTGTTCTAGCTCAAAAAATTTGGATTGGAGGGGTTTAGATCATTGGCCTATCAAGATGACTATTTCTTTAGCTCGCATTCCTCATTATCCTACTTTCAAGTTCTAGCTTATTTGGCTGTATGACTCATCTCTCAATGACTATATTTCTAAGTGGTGGAGGTATGGTAGACTTGCTTGTGGTACAACAATGTATAATTTCACTATGTTACTTTAATTTGTCAAATATCACCTTAAACATTAGAATCAACAGTGCTTTGGAAAAAATTTCCATGATAAGATAGTTGGCCAGGCTGAGTTGAATGGTAGTATGAGGTTGATTAGAGAGGATGGAATGAATGAAGACCTACTGAGGGAAGAGACTAGCGATTTAAAAGTAATGGAAGAGTTTGAGCTATGAGAGGAGGTTTTTTGGAAACAAAAGGCTCAAATTGAGTGGCTTCAGGAAGGGGATAAAAATACTACATTTTTCTTCAACTCGATGAAATCTAGGAGACATGGTAATTCTATTTCTGCTCTAGTGAATGATAGGGGTGAAACTCTTTCTTTTTTCCATGAAATTACATGAGAAGTTAAGCAATATTTTGCTTCATTATTCAGAGAGGAATCATAAGGGGGGTCTAATAAGGAAGCTCAGGCCCTTTCTTGTATCCCTTCTTTGGTTTCTAGGGAGATGAATGAACAACTTATGAGTAATATCTTAATTGAGGAGCTAGAGGGGATTGTGTTTCAAATGAAGAGGGGGAAAGCTCCTAGCCTTGATGGTTTATAAATTGAGTTCTTTCAATAATTTTTGGAGATTATCAAGTTGGACTTGTTGGTAGTTGTTTAGCAATCTCATAAGAGTAAATAGATGTTACAGGCCCTAAATTCTACCTTCCTAGCTCTAATCCCAAAGTACGAGGGGGTGGATAAGTTGAGTCAATTTTGGCCTATCTCTCTTTGCAATGTAATTTATAAAATTATCTCTAAGTTGATTGTTGATAGATTGAAAAAGTGGCTTAAAGTGTTGATTTCAGAGGAATAGAGTGGTTTTGTGTAAGAACATCAGATTCTAGATGGAATTGTTATTGCAATTAAAACCATTCACTCTATGTCTAGCTCTAAAGATAAGGTAATGTTCATCAAGCTTGATATGGCTAAGGCTTATGACTGTGTATGTTGGTCCTTCCTTCGGAAGGTCCTTGGTGCTTTTGGTTTTGGGGATGAGTGGATTTATTGGGTTATGAGTTGTGTTACTTTGGTATCCTTCTCTATGTTAATAAATGGTGAGCACTCTGAGCTTTTTGGTGCCTCTCAAGGTTTGCAGCAAGGTGACCCCCTCTCTCCTTACTTGTTTCTTCTTCTTTTTGAGGGTCTAGGATGCTTGATAAGAAGGAATGTGGAGTTAGGTCTCAGTCAAGGGTGGGGGTGGGGAGGTGGTTTACCTCCACAGTCTCACTTGCAGTTTGTGGATGACACTGCTTTGATGGGTATGGCTATAATTAGGGAAGCTTCAAATATACACAAGGTGTTAGATGTTTATCTTATAGCCTTAGGCCAATTGATTAATGAAGATAAGTCTTCCATTTTTCTTCAATACTCTAGGTTCCATTTAGAGGAGAAATATTCATATATTGAGATTTCAGACTGGGGTTATCCCTTTGACCTATCTTGGTATTCCCATCTCTATTGAAATACTTCCCAAAGAGTATTGGTAGAATATTCTGGATAAATTTCATGTGAAAGTTAATCATTGGACCCATCAATGGTTTTCCTTTGTGAGTCATGTTCAACTACTCAAATATGTGGTGTAAGCTCTCCCCATTATAGATGTATGATTCAGGTGGCCCCTTTGGGATTTGTTAAGGAATTAGATTCCTTAGCAAGACAATTTTTATGGGCCGGTAGCTTATTTTCCTCTAAATGGAGTGTTGTTAGATGGAACATTATTTGTAGCTTGAAGTAGCTTGGCAGCCTTAGGTTAAGGTAGTCATCATTGTCAAGGATGGCACTAGCTGCCAAATTATATTGGTGGTGGTGTGTGGAGCAAGATGGAATCTAGGCTAGGGTATTAACATATAAATACTTCTTGGGGATCCCTCAAATTGATATTCCTCATTATCCCTTGGTGGGGAAAGGCTCAGTGATTTAGAGTACACTCAAGAAAGGGGCTGATCTAAATAAGGATGGCTTGTTTTGGATTTGTAAAAGAGGGACAAAAGCTCATTTTTGGTCTAATTCTTGGGATGGATTTCCTCCCATTATTTCTCAATTCCCTAATTTGGTAACTCTATGCCAGAGGTTCTGTGAGGTAGGATGGTCAAGGGTAAGTGAATTCAAGTCCTTTTCTTCTCATGGGTAGCTGGTGGTGGTGAGATGAAAGAAACCTGATGAGTGGCCTATTGTTGGTAGGGAGGAGGAGTGTGTTGAGCTTCATAGTATGCTTTCTCATAGACACTATAGCTCCCTCTAGGAAGGGGATGTTATTTCTTGGTCTCCTAATCCTAAGGGTGTCTATACTATTGCATCTAGATATTAGGTGTTGTTATCTCACTAGTTGGATGGGGTGGAGATGCATTGGTGGAAGAAAGTGTGGAATAAGCTCTCTTGGCCATAGTGTAACTGCTTTATTTGGACTTTGGCTTGGAATAAGAGCTTGACATGGGATAATATTTGAAAGTGAGGTTTTTAGGGTCCTTCTAAGTGTTTTCTATGTGGAAGTGGAGAGGAGTATTATCACTTGTTCTTCCATTATCCCATGACTCTGCAGCTTTGGCATTATTGGTGGGATGTGTGGAAAAGACCCTATGTTCATGCATCCTCCCTAGAGGATTTTTGGAATAGTCTGGCTAGACCTCCTTCTATGGCTTCTTTCTTACAATATGTGTGGTATGTTGGGCCTTCTTTCATACTCTAGAAGATTTGGTTGGAATGAAATTGAGAATATTTTGAGGAGAGAAGTTGTTGATTTAAAAAAATTGGCACAAAATTAGGGGTATGATTTGGGAGATGGTGGAAGCTAAGTGTGATATGGTGTTGCCTTTAGAGAAAGGGGATGCTGAGTTAGTGGATAGATTGGGTATTCAGGGGTTGTCTCTATATTTTTATTGTGTTAGAAGAGGAAGGTGGGTGAATAAGAAAGAATAAAGGGTGGGGAGTTGGCTACCCCCTCTAGTTGGCATTTTGAAGCTCAATATTGATGGTTATTCAATGGGCAATCCTGGCCCTGCTGGGATTGGTGGGGTGGGCAGGGATTTTTTAAGATCAGTGGTTTTTTTATTTTCTATTTATGGAGTGTAGACTAACAACCTTATGGAAGGTTTGGTGATCCTCTATGCTTTGGGATGGCACGAGGTTATGTATGAGTCTAACTCATAGGTTTTTATTAACTTACTGAATAAACAAGAGGTCTCTGATGCTAGTTGGTAGGTGGCTAAGATAGTGTAACAGATTTTGCAAATAAGTTCTTTGATGGAAATGATGTCCTTTGTCCATATCCCAAGGGAATGGAATAGGGTAACAGATTGTTTGGCTAAGGGGGCCTCTGATCATTTAGATGGCTGGAAGATTGATGAGTGGAAGTAGGTTCCCCATGAGCTTTGACATGTCTTGGAGAGGGTTCTTGCTTAGGATGGGAATGGTATTGGTGAAGGATAATGTTGTTTTAAGCTTGGTTTGATGGTTTCCTATGGATTCTTGGGGTCTTGGCCCTTTGATTTTTTGTAATGTTCTTTTCTGATTTTTAATAAAGTTTTTACCCTTTTATTAAAAAAGATATATATGCTTAATAATTTGGAAAAAATTAAGAATTACGAGAAGAATAAAACCTTGCTTGATATGTTGATCCCCATTCTCCATTCTCTATTCTCCATTATCCTTCCTCTTCCTTCTTCCTTCACCTATTCTTTCCTTTGGCCAAACTTCCAAATGACTCCTCTTCCCTTTGGTTGACTTTTAAATGGAAAAGAGGTTTTTATTATTTTATTATTTTCTTTTAGGGTTAGGCTTTCACTCCACTTTCTTCTTCTTCTTCTTCTTCTTCTTCTTATTATTATTATTATTATTATTATTATTATTATTATTATTATTATTCATAAAAATGTTTTTCATTATTTTGTCTTTAATTGATTAAATTAATTAACACATTGAGAACATCAAGTAATTGAATACAATACATTTATTATAAAACCATATATATTATTTTAATATTATATAAATGTATAAATAAAATCGTATAATTATGTATAAATATAGGAATAACCTTAAATGAAGCAAAATATTTATTCATTACAAATTATGAATAATTACACCTTATTTATTTAATCCACTTATCTACAAAATGCTATTTTAATGTACATATACTTATATAACTATATATATATATATATATATATATATATATATATATATATATATATATATATATATATATATATATATATATATATATATGTTTTTCATTATTTTGTCTTTAATTGATTAAATTAATTAACACATTGAGAACATCAAGTAACTGAATACAATACATTTATTATAAAACCATATATATTATTTTAATATTATATCAATGTATAAATAAAATCATATAATTATGTATAAATATAGGAATAACCTTATATGAAGCAAAATATTTATTCATTACAAATTATGAATAATTACACCTTATTTATTTAATCCACTTATCTACAAAATGCTATTTTAATGTACATATACTTATATAACTATATAACTATATATATATATATATATATATATGATCATGTTTACACCCATTATTAAATATTTCATGGGCATGGTCACAATAAAAATAGTGTTATTATTTCCATCTTAAAACTAGATTTTATTATTGGCACACCGAGAAGATACAAGTCAAGTAATTAAGACCAACTTAACACAACATGATCGATCAATGGGTTTAAGCCAGTAGTTTAAGTTAACACAATCTAGTCCAATGGATAGACCTGACAAAATTTATTCACCAACATGGAAACCCATAGAAGGAATAAATGTCACAAGATGTGATAATAAAAATAGTTTTTAGAATTAAATACACACAATCTAAGGCAGTCCTATAGGAATCATAATGACCCTAATTCTAAGTTACCACACAAGGTTAATCAATTTAAAGATATCTCAATTTCATGTCATTCACATAGACACACTCGACACACTATACGTCCACTTGATGACATGTCAATGAGAGGACATTAAAGAGATTGAGAAGGGTATTAAATTCATTCCCCATTAAAAAAGGTAACACCCTCAATGCTTCTAAAATAAAATCATGTAGTGAAATCTACCATATTCTAAAATATTAATAATTTGTTACTAAGTGAATCTTCATAATAGTATAAAACTCAAATAGTTAATTTCCAAATGGTCACAAAAGTGATAACACTAAATACTACTAACAATACTATGATATGATAGAACATAAGTTCTTACTCCAAATAACCCTTTTACCATCCCATGGTACTTGTTGACTAAATTTGACTTCCTAGTAAAATTTGGGCACCCTTTGGAAATTTTTTAATGTTTAAACATTTAAATGGGTCCTAATTTGTTTTCATAGGAGATGTCACTTGTTATATGATGTCATTTGGAATCACATTAGTTTTAGTCTTAGTCACATTAGCCAATTTGTTCATTGGGGCTCTTTTTATGTCATTTTAAGATTCATTAATACATTTGGCATGTTTCTCAAGGTGCCTAGGTGTCCCAATTTCATGTAACACATCCAATAAGTTAGTTTATATGTCTAACATGTCATTTACATCAGATATTTATAGTCTCCATAACTAAAACTATATAAATTAGCTCAAAAGGAAAAAAATTGGCACTTGTACAAGTTCTTGGGAAGTGTGCCATGTGTGGGAGTTCATGGGGGGTCCCCAAAACATTATAAAAGTCATATATATTATTTTTTTCATTGGAATTTCAATTTTGAGGCCAAAATGATTCTATACTTTTTTGCTTTTTGTGATGGACTGAACTAGCTTTCAAGTTTTTGCTCAATACAGAAGGTACATGTAGTTTCAGATAAAATGTCTTTGGGGGATGATATTACACTAAGATACCTTCATTTTAATATATGTATTTTGTAAAATTATCAAATTTTATTTATTAACAATTGTTAATAAGTTGACTATGTAGATTTGGTAGTAGTTTGATGCACCCTATAGTTTTTTCACATTTTTTACCAAATTCATATGAACCAATTGGTTATGTTGGCTCCAAAGGATGTTGGCTCCCTTATAAAATAGTCTCCATTATTGGTTGAATTATTCATGAAATTTTGATGAGAAAATTTGGCCTATCATACAAGGAGGTGTCACCATGTATGGTTTCAGTTGAAGTGTTTTGGTTTGTTGAGTATATCTTCCTGTTGGTGATTTTTTCAACTAGAAAGGAGTGTCGCATAAGTCCCTAAGCCATAACACCACTTCCTTCCATTTTTTGACCTCACCATGATATTAATTGATTAGCTTAAAATTTTGTTTTATTCTTTCTACCAATCTCATGCTTAGTGTTTGTTGAATTCCATGAACATAAATGTGTTTACCACATAATGGAGGGTGTTTTTGAAGTTGTTCTCAAAGTGTTCTTGAATAGGTTATCCTTTTGAAGGTTAAAAATTGCACATAAGGTGTTAAGAGAATTCCAAATAAGCATACCACTGCTCAATCTCACTCTCACTACCTTACAACTTAGATTTGTATCTACAAGACTCCTACTGAGGTCATCCTTGCGTAACACCCTCTATACTTTCAAATTAAAATCATGTAGTGAAATCCACCATATTCTAAAATATTAATAATTTTTTATTGAGTGAATCCTTGTAATATTATAAAACTCAAATATTTAATTTATAAATGGTCACAAAAGTGATAACACTAAATACTACTAATAACACTATGATATGATAAAACATAAGTTCTTACTCCAAATAACCCTTTTACCATCCCATGGTACTTGTTGACTAAATTTGACTTCCTAGTCAAATTTAGTCACCCCTAGGTAAAGTTTTAATGTTTAAAAATCTAAATGGGTCCTAATTTGTTGTCATAGGAGATGTCACTTGTAATATGATGTCATTTGGGGTCACATTAGTTTTAGTCTTAGTCACATTAGCCAATTTGTTCATTGGGCGTAATTTTATGTCATTTTAAGAGTCATTAATACATTTAGAACACTTACCAAGGTGATTAAGTGTCCAAATTTCATGTAATAAATACAATAAGTTAGTTTATATGTTTTACATGTCAGTTACATCAGATCCTTGTAGGCTCCCTAACTAAAACTATATAAATTAGCTCAAAAAGAGGAAAATTGGTACTTGTATAGATTTTTGGGAAGTGTGCCATGTGTGGGAGTTCATGGGGGGTCCCTAAAAAATTAAAAAAGTCATATATATGTTTTTTTCATTATAATTTCAATTTTGAGGCCAAAATGATTTTATACTTTTTTTATTTTTGTGACATACTGAACTAGCCTTCAAGTTTTTGCTCAGTACGAAAGGTACATGTAGTTTTAGATAAAATGTCTTTGGGGGATGATATTTCACTAAGATAAATTAATTTTAATATATTTATTTTGGAAAGTTATCAAATTTTCTTTATTAAAAATTGCTAACAAGTTGACTATGTAGATTTGGTAGCAGTTTGATGCACCCTATAGTTTTTGCATAATTTTTGCCATATTCATATAAACCAATTGGTTATGTTGGCTCTCAAGGATATTGGATCCCTTATCAAATGGTATCCATTCCTAGTTACATGATTCATGACTTTTGGATGAGAAAATGTGGGCTATCATACAAAGAGGTGTCACCATGTATGGTTTTAGTTGAAGTGTTTTGGTTTTCTGAGTATATCTTCATATTGGTGATTTTTTCAACTAAAAAGGAGTGTCCCATAAGTTCCTAAGTCATAACACCACTTCCTTCCATGTTTTTACCTCACCATGATATTAATTGAGTAGCTTAAAAGTTTTTTTCTTCTTTTTACCAATTTCATGCTTAGTGTTTGTTGAATTCCATGAACATAAAGGTGTTTACCACATAATGGAGGGTGTTTTTGAAGTTCTTCTCAAAGTGTTCTTGAATAGGTTATCCTTTTGAAGGTTAAAAATTGCACATAAGGTGTTAAGAGACTTCCAAACAAGCATACCACTACTCAATCTCACTCTCACTACCTTACAACTTAGATTTGTATCTACAAGACTCCTACTGAGGTCATCCTTGAGTAACACCCTCAATACTTCCAAATTAAAATCATGTAGTGAAATCCACCATATTCTAAAATATTAATAATTTTTTATTGAGTGAATCCTTGTAATATTATAAAACTCAAATATTTAATTTATAAATGGTCATAAAAGTGATAACACTAAATACTACTAATAACACTATGATATGATAGAACATAAGTTCTTACTCCAAATAACCCTTTTACCATCCCATGGTACTTGTTGACTAAATTTGACTTCCTGGTCAAATTTAGTCACCCCTAGGTAAAATTTTAATGTTTAAACATTTAAATGGGTCCTAATTTGTTGTCATAGGAGATGTCACTTGTAATATGATGTCATTTGGGGTCACATTAGTTTTAGTCTTAGTCACATTAGCCAATTTGTTCATTGGGCATATTTTTATGTCATTTTAAGAGCCATTAATACATTTGGAACACTTACCAAGGTGATTAAGTGTCCAAATTTCATGTAATAAATACAATAAGTTATTTTTTACATGTCAGTTACATCAGATCCTTGTAGTCTCCCTAACTAAAACTATATAAATTAGCTCAAAAAGAGGAAAATTAGCACTTGTGTTGATTTTTGAGAAGTGTGCCATGTGTGTGAGTTCATTTTGGGTCCCTAAAACATTATAAAAATCATATATATGCTTTTTTTATTGGAATTTTAATTTTGAGGCTAAAACCATTTTGTACTTTTTTTCTTTTTGGGACAGACTGAACTAGCCTTCAAGTTTTTTCTCAATACGGAAGGTACATGTAGTTTCAGACAAAATGACTTTGGGGGATGATATTAAACTAGGATACCTTCATTTTCATATATGTATTTTTTAAAATTATCAAATGTGATTTATTAACAATCGTTAACAAGTTGACTGTGCAGATCTGGTAGTAGTTTGATGTACCCTATAATTTTTCACATTTTATACCAAGTTAATACAAACTATTTGGTTATGTTGGCTCTAGAGGATGTTATATTCCTTCTCATATGGTCTCCATTCCTATTTTCATTATTCATGAAGTTTGGATGAGTAAATTTTCCCTATTATACAAGAAGTTGTCACCATGTATGGTTTTAGTTAAAGTGTTTTGGTTTGCTAAGTATATCTTCTCGTTGTTGATTTTTTCAACTAGAAAGGAGTGTCCCATAATTCCTTAAGTCATAACACCACTTCATTCCATGTTTTTACCTCACCATGATATTCATTGAGTAGCTTACAAGCTTTTTTTCTTCTTTCTACCAATGTCATGCTTAGTATTTGTTGAATTCCATGAACATACAGGTGGTTACCACATAATGAACAGTGTTTTTAAATTATTCTCAAAGTTTTCTTGAATATGTTATCCTTTTGAAGGTTAGAAATTTCACTTAAGGTGTTAAGAGACTTACAAACAAGCATACCACTACTCAATCTCACTCTCACTGCCTTGTAACTCTGACTTACATCTCCAAAACTCATGCTAGCATCATCCTTGAGTGTGAAAGTTTTTAAATACACCCTAAATTATTGAGAGATGACTAAATTTTGGTTAGAGTGTTTTATTGGAGTATACAAGCTCATATGCAAGCTTAAGTTTCATGGTATGCACTTATACCCCACTATGGTGTGCCAAATACCCACCTATAAGTGATTGGGTAGAATGATTGAATGCTTAAAGGAAGAGTATGAAATGTTCTTGACACCCTTTTAGGGTTTTGGAACACATAATCAAGGTTTATAAACCAATCTAAATGTAAATTGAGAAAAGGGAGTATGGAAACATAAGTGAAGACCAAAAAATTTGTATTCAGGCCTTTTTGTCCCAAAATGGCTGAAATAGAGGCCTAGTGGTTTTCATAGGCTTCCCAAAGTGCACTTGAAAAACATTTTGAATCCTAAAATTTGGTAGACATATAGCCTCTAGCTCAATCAAGGTCTCTACCAAATTTTTGGGAAGAAAGAATAGAAGGTGATAAGTCTTTGAGGGTCTTAAAAGTATTCCAAAACACACTGAGATGTTTTAGTGACATCTACAGGATTGTGAAGATGTAGAGGGATTTTGACACCTTGAGTAGGCAACAATGTATTTATTCATATTGGTAATGGTTTAGAAGATGAAATGGCATCATAAAGTCTCAAAAACCACTATATAAAAGTAGTACTTTTTGTTTTGATCCTCCAAGCTGAGGTTCTATCTATACACTATGATAATTAACACCTATAACATACTCTCTAAGAAGAAACTATCCTATTCAAAGAGCAAAGGCATTATTTTGAGTCCTGAATGGGACATATAGGTATGACCAAGTGACATATGCAATGGATAACCTTATAATATGTTAAAAATATTTTATATACACCATGAACAATTTTTTAAGAGATCAATACCTACAGGCCTAGAGGAAACAATGACCATTTGTTTATTTAAGAAGGTCTAAAAGCATCCACACTTGTTTAGATGGCTAGGTGAGTTGAGGAACATATGAATAAACTATAGGACCATCTATAAAGTTGATAAAAGTTTCCATGACCTATTTTATACGCTCAAAGTCCATACAAATTCTTGAAGATTGTACCTACAACTATTAAAGGAGGACTGTGGATAGATAGTGAGCAAGGTTTGTAACTTCTTGAGGTTGGCAATACTCTAGAAGTGCTTCAAATGATTCCAACCATGACTCAAGTAAATATAAGGAGTTTTGAAGATAGATTTTAACCTTATTTCAAGTTTTAAGGATCAAAAGACTATCCTAATCAAAGACCTAAGCATAAGGTTTGATGATTGGCTTGAGAATGTTCATATGGGTTATAAGCATGAGAAGGTCTTATGATCTCAGACATGAAAATAAACCTTCATACAATTCAAACAAGTTCTAAGAAATACATGTGACCACCTATAGCTAACCCGAAGTGTCTCAATCCTATTTAAGGTATTCAACAAAGTCTTGGCTAAGAAAGAGTTGTTTGAAGGTTGAAGTGTATGAGGAGAAATTTAGTGAGTGATAGGAATAACAAGAATGTTTGTCACCCAAAAAGGAGCCTAAAATGTCATTCCCAATGCCCAATGCATACACAAAATCTATAGGAAAGAATATCATATTCAATGTAGGGTTTAAGGAAAGTGGAGGGCTGAATTAGTCATGAACCCCTAACTTGATCCCCTCACTTGGTAAATGGACTATAGTCCGTACAAACAAGAAAAAAAAACCTTAGTTCAAGGGGTAAACATAAGGAATACTCTAGAGTAAAAAGGTTTTGAATGGTTTAAAAAGATATATTATCATAAATTCAAGATGGATATCATTTCTAAATATCATATGAGTATAACATGAGATTGGAAGGATCATCTATAAGGAGGTTTCAGTAAAAATGTAGGAAAATAGGGTTTTCTAGCCCCCTTTTTTTTTTATAGAAATTGAGTTGGTTAGGCACCTAAATGATGGATTCTAACCTTTCACTTTGGTAAAAATCCTAATTATGACTTTATAAAACTCCAAAAACTCTCATTTTTGCATAATTAATAGATCTATATCTCTCTATTTTGTCTTAGAAATCAGCTACTCAAGAAAATCAAAACTTTGGTTTCCCCAAGCAAAAGATGAAAAATGAGTGAATGATAAAATATGTGGCCTTGGGATCCTCAATAATTTTTTTTTATGTGTAATAATGATTAGAGACAATCACACAAGATCCAATGTCTCATAATGACCTAGTTGTGTATGCATGTAGTCCACTTTGGCATGGTTTTAGTAGGCCAAGTTGACAAAAGAGAGGAAAAGTGATGAAATGAATGTTGGATAAGTTGTGTCATGGTTTTTTAATCATAAATAGAGTATGATAATACACAATAAATCATTCTAATCATGTTTTATCAGCTCAAGTGGCTCAGACTAGTATAGAGTGTGTTAAACGCACTAGGCTTCAAAGAGACCTAAAACCATGTTGAGATCCATCTTCATTTATAACCCTTGGGATGACATGTGGTTGATTGAAACATGATAATAAGATGTATATAGATGTATTTGATCCCTTTAAATGTATATAAACCTACATAAGAGTGTTTTCTAAGCCTTGACATAGTCCAAGCATGCAAAATGAGAGTAAAACAAGCTCAATGGGTGTTTTCAAATACTCATATCTTTTATAAGGATATGCATGGGAAATAGAGGGATTGATATGATTTATTAGGTTCCCTTGGCATAAATATTGTGTAATTTATATGTAGTTCCAATGTCTAAGATTTATGAACAAATCTTAAGATAGGACACCTCTCTTAAACCCTTATAAACCCTCATAAGGACTTTATTAGATAAATATTGAAATTGAAGCATCTAGATGAAATGGGAGTGACATGAAAATAACTTTAAGATATATAATACTCACTTATGATCTCACACATGTAATGAGGTGTATGTAACTATATAGATAGTATTCAAAATAGTGCTTTTCTCACCATTTTTTGTGTTTTTTAGGGTATATGACATTGTCAAAAGGAGAAACCAAGTTTGATGGGAATATCAGGTCCTATTATAACTCCCCATGGTAATTTGATACTATGGAAAATTTTATAAGTTTCTAAACTAAAGTTCCCCTTTTAGCCAGTCAAAATTAGCATGGTGCACACAATGGTGAAAATGGTAGAACATCAATTAGATGTCCTTTTAAAGAAGTTTTGAGAGGTATAATGCCATGGATAATATTTAAATATGTCATTAACCCTATCCAATGTATTTTCATGAGAAATTTAATACTTCTTTGAGGCCAAGTGTAATGGGTGACTGAAATAAGGAGTTTTAAGATTATAGATAATGATTGATTCATTTTATGAGTTTACAAATGAGTATGATTAGAATAAATGCATGTAATTTTATTCCTAAAAGCCTTCCATATCATCCCATTAATTATACCTAACCATATGTAGAGATGAGATAGTTTTGTGAAGGCAAATGATGAAGCTAATTTTGTATGCAAGCACAAGGGAATCTACGCCACATGTGGAGAAATTGAACAAGTTTGAGGGACATTTGTATTTTATTCCATTAATATATCACACATGATTTTAAGACTATTTTAACTCCTCATTTCTTTAAAAGTGTTTCTATGACTCTTGAGCTTCCTTTTCTCTCTCACACACATAATTACTATAAATTTTGACCTTTTTGGCATTGTATGGGATGTCTCCACCTTGGTATGGTGAAGCCCTACCAAGTTAATGCCTTGAGATAATAATTTTTTTTTTTTACCTCATTAAATATTTTACTAAGTGTACACAATGGTTTTTGGTCTTGTGCAAGTGTAGCTTTGTTTACCTTCACATGTTACTCTTCCTAGTACCTTATGTTTTGTAATCTCTCTTTTTTAGGTCAGAAAGAAGTGACTAACATTGATATTATAGGTGTAGTATATAGTCTATTAAATAGTGTGTCTTATAATTCCCATTTTCTAAGTCCTCCTATCCTAAGCTATCTCCAAGACCCCATGCTTGAAACATTAATGTGAGAGAGAAGATTATCATTAGATGAAGTGTATACGCAAACTTCACCTTGGTTCCAAGTGTAGGTTAAAGGGTGTCAGTAGATAATATATTTTTTGTATCAAATATCATAGAGTATATCTAATTTCAACTATTCTTATCCCTTTTCATACCCCCAAGTGTTAGTAGTAGGATTGAGCTATAGTGATACATCAAGGGGAACTAGCCCCTCATCTAGAGATCCACCTCAATTTAGGGACACCCACTACCCTGAGGTGGTTCCATTGTGCCAATTAAATGAGGAGAGACTTATCATCTCCTCATTGGGTGTAAGTTCAAGTGAAAAAAAACCCATAGGAATAAGAGATATAGTGTCAAAACATGGAACCAATATAATTACTATAACAACATTCTGCTATGTAATGTTGAGTTAATGGTTAACCAAACATACTAAAATGTTGATTATACTGAATCAAAATATCATAACACTAAAGGGCTTCTATATCCCATATTCACTACTGATTGAAATTATGAACTTCCAAGATCACTAACAAGAATATAATTATTGAGCCATCATAAGATAATATCATACCCACTATATAATAATCAATGATGAAAATGACTAACAAGTTATATAAGAAGCATATAATGATGGATTAATATCAAGAACACTCCATTGTGCAAAGGATAGTAGTCCCCATAAACTACATCATCAACAACATCTCTCTGAACCTCCTTATTCCTCTTGAAACTACTTAGACCTCCTAACTACTTAGACCTTCTAAAACATCCTTATTCCCTCCTTAGACCATAATCATATTTATAGAATGATCAACACCATGTCTAGTGGTTAGGAAGGATGGTATCATTATCATGTTCCAAACAAGCTCCCATATCAACTTAATATTTTTAAAAATCTTCTTATTCTCCCTCACACAATGTACACTACACACATTACAACATGTATAGAGAAAGCACATGAACTAACATTCATAAAAAAATAAAAATACCATAAAATATAAAATTAAATATAAAAATGTCAAAATAATAAATTTAAGAGTCAGTAAACTGATGAAATCAAAAAATAAATTAGAAAAATACCATTTGAATTTGAAAGAAGTTGGTATCATTAATCAAAACAAGTCCAAGTCACAATTATCAAGTCATCAAAATAAAAAATAAAAAATTAAATTCAAATTGTAATCAAATGTAAATCCATTTACTTGAAGTTCAATTAAAATAAATTATAAATATTTAAAGCTCCCCAAAAAATTAAATGCAAATTCAAGTTCAAAGACTAGTGTTAGTTCACAAAATAAAAAGCAAAGAAATCAAAAACATCAAATTACTTAAATTGTGTGACTATTAAAATTCACCCAAGGGGATAAGGAATCAATAAAACTCAATCACCTCCCAGAGGTGAGAAAATAAAAGTAACTCAACTACCTCCCTAAGGTAGGAGAAACATCATATCATCCTCTATATATCTCCCAAAAGAGAAACATGATTACCTCTCAGAGGTAATAAGTAAGATTCAATTACCTCCCAAAGGTAGGAGAAATAAGAAAAACAATAATCATCCCTATGCCTCCTAGTAATAATTACTGATATAACTATATAGAAATAAACCAAGTGTGAATCTCATGCCTGACACCCAGTGCCAAAAGTACCCAAAAAAATCTACCATCTATCCCAAAGTCTCTGAATTAGTTGATAAAAAAATATCTCATCATATAATACGTCACTTTTGATTATTTCACTTAAATGCTTTTTTGGAAAACACTATGCTCATTTTTGGTTGTCTTATTTTAATATAAATCAATAATAATTTTTGTTAACTCCCATGTAATATCACTAATGCCAAGATCTCATTAGTTGCACTATCACAATTGATTTAAATGGATAAATCATTAGTCAATCTCAAGCATCATGTCCAAACTAGAGTAATCATATGTATTAGAAAACTATACTAAGTACCATCTGATTATATAAAAAACAACATGCATAAGGTTAGTATCATATTAGGATTAACTAAATTTCAACATAATAGAACAAGGTCTATTTATAACTTCATGGATTATGCTTGACTAAGGAAAACAATGAAACACTAATTAGAGCATACTAACTTAGAGCTACCATTACTAATTGGTTGTTGCAAGAACAATCAATTTTATTATATTGCTAACTATATACATATTTCATTTTCAAAGTTATATTTATTCAGTGAGCTAATGCATAGTCATTATAAGTATATAGGATTAGATATTAAAGTAGGTATTTACCTTGTAAAAACATAGATACATACCTATTTTCTCCATATATAGTATTTTCTACAAAGGAATAACACAACTAATCAACATAAATATCTATTAATGAGACACAAGGTCAATACCATCAACTAGAAAAGTTCATCATTTATTGTTTTATTCACTTCAAAGTCCAATGGTCCACAATGGTAATATACTCCACCACGATAGCAAATAATTAGCAAGGGGTTCTCTCTAATAGGACACTTCCATCCACCAAAGGGATAAATCTTGTAACCATAATTCAATGATATCCAACATAGTCCATTTTTAGAATTACGTCCACTCTTATTGTGTTATTCCACTTGCACACATGTGAACAAAGTTCCATAATGTATATATCAAAACATCAATACTCAAGAGCTCCCAATATTTAACTGGGATCTAATACCAAACTTTAATGTCCAAAATTTATATACTAGGCACAAATAAAACTACACCAATTATTTTGACACTTCACTCAAATATACTACTATTAACAAATACAGATAACTCAATAATCACATTCAATTACAAAAGGGATGAAAACTAAAAAATGACACTTATGGAAAATGAGTTTAAATTCCAAAACACTTTCTGATTACAACACACTAGAGATATACCCCAACCTCTTAAAAAAAAGAAAACACACTAAAGGATAAGACACATGTCTAAATAGACTGCATAACTACAAGTCAACACTAAAGGTCCATGACTTAGACACCATATCAAGAAGGTTTATTTAAATATGGTGAAATTAGGTTACGCTCTTCATGAACCCAATTTTTAAATATTGAAATACTATCACCTGTTGAATATATTAACATGTAAAACATCACATAATGAGATCACAGTAATGAAAATAGCAAAAGGTTAATTATGTGAGTATAATGTTGAAAACCATGAAAGCACAAACACGCCATATGCTTATAAAATGACTTTGGATAAAATACATCATAATTATTACAAAATAAACAAAGTTTTAATTAAATTATTTAAGCTAATGAAAACTCATATGAGTCATAAAATATACTTAATGTAGTAAAATCATGAAATAAAACGTCTAAGCCAAACTGGAATTAACAATAGAAATCTAATTCTCCCTGAAAATTGCTAATGAACTAGGTACAAGGAGGACTCACCAAAAATATCAAATAGAGTTAAAAAATAAAAATTAAAGGTTAAACATGAATATAAAACTCAAGGTAATATGTTTTAATTTTCATATTTAAGAAACATTAAGCTGAGTGATAATATAACACCCTTTCCAGAGTGACCTCATAGACTAAAAACATGAACAACATAATTTTTTTAATAAATTTATTTTGGAAAGGGTTCTCTAAAAATATTAAATATGCATAAAATCTAAAACTAAAGGCTCCTATATAAATTTAATAGTAAAAATAATCACTAACAAGCTATGGTTTCTCTTCAAGACCCTTCTAACTATATTTGGCAACTATATTTTGAATCAACTTTGTAGGCTGAAAAATGATAACTAATGCAGGAACTATCAAATGACTTTGAACCAGATCCACCAAATATTATTGGAATGAGGTAAAAAAATTATGGTTATAAAACCTATTTCACAAATGGTAATTCTAGAGCTTATAAGTTTTTGTTTCATAAAAAACATAATTTTGGTTATTAATTGAAACCTATTTTTGAGCCAATTTGGTTGATTTTTCGAACAAAAGATTCTTAGTGTAAACTTACACTCAATATTATAAGAGTGAAAACAATTCTCCAACCATCAAAAAATGATCCTATAGGATGATATATCTATTTATATATTTTTAAGATATGAAATTAACTCTCAATTTCATTTCACTCTGTTAACAAGATTTCAAGGGATGTCTCAAGATCGGCCACGATCAACCTATCCAAAATTAATTCCTATAATGGTTAGGCTATGTGAATCATAATGTTTATGCCAAGATATTTGGTAATAATATATGCTATAATTTATAATCTTTACATATTAAATTCAACCATATGTGTTTGACCCAATGTTACTTGTCTAACTAATATGTCATATGAGATTAATTCATAATTTCACAATGTCAAGGAAAGTTAAACTCATTATATTTCAAGTCTATCATTACCAATATTTTATTTCCATATCATTCTCTTAACATCATTTTAATATTCAATTTTTGTATTCTTAACACTACTGCTAACATCCAACTATGAATCTTTGATATTACCACATTAGTTCATTCAAATCATGATTATTTTTCATCTAAATAAAATTTAATTATCCTACTCAACAAGGTTCTCAACTTATAGGTAAATTAGTTTCCAAATTACTATTGGAAGTAACTCTAATTAGACAAGAACTATCTTACATCCATTGTCAATTCATTAATTGATATAGATAAATCATTGAAAATTTATATTAAGGGATATTAGTATACATTCATATATTAAATAATACATTAACCATTATAGTTATCTAGTACAAATTTTTAAACAAGAATCTTTCAAAGGTAAGTAAACTCAAGTTGACAACAATCTCAAAGAACATGACTTTAAAAATGTCCCATTTGAACATCAAACGTATAGTTACAATCTACTCAAAACTCAAATCCAACAACATACAAGATGATACTACTTTCTACGTAAAAATATTATTTATCTATACTTTATCTACCACTGGTACATCGCCAACCTATAATAATAAAATAGTCAAATAAAAGGGGCCAATTACACTGAGCAAGAGATTTCTACCCCCTAAATACTTCATATTTCCAAATTAATAAATAATTAAATAAAGACTTAGGCAATAAGACATAACATAAGTGGCAACCTACTTACTAAGCAACAAGGAGGGTTGATCTCACTAAAACAAATACTAACTGATTAATTCTCAAATTCATTAACAAACTAATATAAATAATTAAAACTCTAATACTATAACGAAATAATAA
>JARHVA010003029.1:2100000-2132500 GCA_037957365.1 Torreya grandis
TATCAAGGACTATACCATAAGATATGGATCCCATTTATACTATGAAATCATAGTATGATCCAAATAAATCTTGTTAGTTTATTTTAGTTGGGGTCACTCTCATGATATTTGTAAGAAATTACATAACTTACCTATGGATTTCCTCCTTGGTTTAAATTTTGATCATGATTCCCTTAGTAGTAAATGCCATCAATCCTATGATATAGCCTTAAAATATCATGAAACACAAAATAAAACTCAAGCTTTGAAATAGGATAATGATCATCTTACCATCTATAAAGACCCTCTTCCTAATCATCAAGACAATAATGATAAGCCTACTCTTCCACCAATAATGTTAAAAGTCTTATAGACCAAACTCCCAAAGAGAATGTGGTAAATATGAATAATATGTGAAGGGTAGTTATTTTCATTGATTATCATCCTACACACACACCAAACATCCCAAAATTTTTATGTTATCCAGGATTCTTTCCCATCTCACCTAACAAAGTTGGGGCAAGAGGACCTTATTTATTTCCTCAAACCAATTCAAACACCTTAATTGGATAATACCTCTCACACTATTTATCCAAATCCCCCAACATCTATACCCATCAAAAATATTTCTCTAAATTCTAATAACATTTATTCAAATAAATCAACTACCCCATTCTTTTAAGATAATCAATTGATTTATCCCCAAACTAAACTGACCACATCCTATCAACTCACGTTTGAATTCACTTATACTCCTCCTTCCTAGGAGATCCTCCAACATTACGTGCCTTTATCTAATAGTCCCCCTATGGGTTATGATGAATGGGAGACCATTGTATAACTTATAATATCCCATCTTAAATACCCTTTCTTAAACTCATGCAAACTTCTATGTGTCATTGTAATTTCCTAATTCAATTCTTATTCAAAATGAACATCCTTTATCATATAGAATCATGGAAATAATGAGAAAATATGTCCATACATATTGACAAAAACATGGACACTTCTCTTTCCCTCAAATTTCCTATTACTTCCATGATTATAAATGAGATTATGTTGTGTGGATGATCCTCCACTCTTTATAAGTGTTCAAATCAGTGATATCCAAGTCAAACATGCTTTGATTTATGAGGCTTCAAGTATTTGTGTTGCCTCCCTCAACTTCATTAAAACTCTTAGATATTCCAAGTGAAATCTTAAATCCACACACAACATGTGTCAAGGTTATGATCAAAGGTAAATTCCTCATTTAGGTTACTTGTGGCTCCATATTATTGTATCACTTATCACTATTTGAGTGGAAGTTATGATATTCAATTTCACCTTTTCCTAAAATATCTTGCTTGGTAGGATTTGGACTCATCACATGAAATTTCTCACCTCTTTTTCTTACCAATGTGTCATGTTTCCCCACAATGGTGCTATCTATATATTTCAAGGAGATACCAATCCTTGTAATTTTGAACATTTCAAAGAACCTTGTGTATTAAAAATTATAACCCTTGAATCCTTGTCGACTGTTCCATTACGGGAATCTCAACATTTAAATTTTCCTATTAACTTTATTTGAGGTTATCATGGTTATCCTAAACTCATCAGGAACATACCACATAGCCTCTTAGACTTTGATGATGATGAGCTAGACAAAATTAACCTCAAAATCAAAACTTTAGATTTATCCCTTCTTCTCATTACCCATCTTCCATCATATTTAAATCTATGTTCCCATCAACCACCTTTCAATGATATACCAATGGTCTTAACCAAGAATTAACATTATTTTCACCATGAAAATTTTGATGAAAAGACCATACCTACTTGCACCATGAACCTTTATACACCTGATTATGATGACAATTATACTTTAGATGATCCATTTATAGGAGATCTAGTTTAGGCTAGAGATTCTAAGATCTTTCATTATTTTTATTCTTTGTTTCAGTCTTTCTATTCATCTTATCATATTCTATTTTATATAGTTCCTAATTCTAGTATTATTCCTTTTATTTGTATGGTAGAGATGGAGTGTTTGTATGGCACACCTCAAGTTTCTATAGAGCCTATTAAGAGCATGATTATTGATCATGCTATGATAGGTCCTTATGATTTCTATAGATACTAGGATTCCTATAGTCTGCTTCACATAAAGATGTTTTCTATTTCCCTTAATCCCTATATGCATATTTCTTATCCCTTAACTAAGCCTAGTCTAGATTCTACTCTTGCTCTATCCTTATTTGAGCCTCATCATGTATCTAATTTTTCTTCTTATTTCACGTAGCTTAGCCTTGTATCTCCACCATCCCCACCTCCCTTTGGTGATGTCCTTCTTCCTTTGCCACAACTTGATCCCTTACCCACCCAATGGGACGATCATCCTTACTATGGCATTCATAAAGTTGTCAGTCATTGGACTAGATACTGATAGTTATACCAACCTTCCCCATATCCTAATTCTACTCCTTATATTAGTAGACACACAAAGTCTACTAGAAAGTGTATTTGTTGCTTTCATGACACATATAATCATTCCTCTACCCACTATCAAAAGCTTTGACAATATATCAACACCTTGCGCCCTACCCTTCTTTAGACCAAAGATAAGGCTATACTTTCTCTTAAGTTGTTACCTAAGTATATTCCTAAATATGAAGAGTTGTATTATATTTAGAACCAATGTGGTACCCATCATATTGATCATTAACACATCCTCCAATAGAATATTTATGATCATTCATGTGCCCTATTTTCCCCCTCCCATAGGTCATCCACATAATAAGGCTCCTCATTCTTCACCTGTGTCTCTCACTCCACCTATGGTTCCTTTTTCACCTCTGGATACCACACCACCAAAATCTTATCCCCCATTTTTGGTACATTATACACTATTGGTGCCCATTCCTTGTCTCACAAATATAATTTCTCTTCTAGCATCTATTCCCCTTCTTGAGTATTCTACAAATGAGGGCCCTCCTGATAATGATCCCTCAGCTATACCTACATTTTTAAAGAGGAGATTCAACAAGATATATTTTCATAGTTTTCCCTAAGGATTAATGAGACTCTTGTTACAGTTAGAATCCATATTCATAGAGATATATTAGATGTTGTGGATAATATTTGTGGATAGATTTATCATTATTTGTGAACACAACATGGTGTTCATTCACTTTCATTTTCATTATGATTTTGGATTGGACATGTGATCTACTTTTTTTATATCTCACATCTTTTGACTCTGTGTCAAATTTTTCTTCACTTATATATCTTATATGGATATTTTATATTTTACATTATGTTTCATATGGTTTCATTTCTTTCATTTTGTTCTTATAGATTATTTTTACATGTTTATATTCAGGAGTTCACATCTTTCTCATGGATGTCTTTGTCATTTCTCATGATTTTTTTCTACCTTATCTCATCCAACATGGATAATTATTATTTCGCCTTGGTTATACAATCCTTTCTCCCCTTAGTAATCCTTCGTTACCATGAGACTAATTAGCAAATACGTTATCTCATTGTAATTATATTTTACCATTCCACTTTGGATCTCCCTTTATCCCATTATTTCCTTTCACAAACTAATCATACACATGATTGAAACTTGAGATAACATACTAGATCATAGTTAATCCTAAGTGTTTGGTTATTCATGTCTTTATATACTTATCGTCCTTTAGCCAAAGTCTAAAGTTCATTCATGTGTATCACTTTTATCCCTCATGTTGGTTATTCTAAATCCATAGGGAGGAAGAATCTCAAAAGCCTTAAAATTTAAAAACCAAATAATTTAAACAAAACGCAATGATATAAAAGGAAACATACCAAATTCAAAATTCAAATCACATTAAAAGACATAATTCAAAGCACATCTCCTTTTTTATAATCAAATCTCAAACTACATATTTAGCTTCATGATAGAGTTAAGGTCCATTGGGGTGTAGTAGGCTAGTTGATTAGAAAAGGAGAATAAAAAATATATTTTAGTGTTATACTTTCTTACACAAGTACCTACTATCCATAGTAGACCGAAATCTCTGTAAGAGGTCCTGAGGAATGGGGAACATGTTATGGGATCTAGGTCCATTTTAATTTTATTTCTCATAAAACCAAAATGATTCAATCTTACTATATCAATTATTTACATATACATCTTTATGCTTATTATGAATATGTATCCTTTGTATTTTAATAGTCACTAATCACTTAGTGTCTTTTCTATGTACTTAGTATGCCTCATATTTCCTAATGTCTTCTCATAGATGCCTGTATTATGATTTTTACATTTCCCCTTTCATTTACAACACTCCTAATATTTACCCTTGATAAATATTGTTTATTTATTAATCATCACCCTAGGGATCCCATTTGTGAGTTGCACTGTAAGACCATGGGTAGGACTAGGCCTTCTTTAAAAATTACCACTTTTTAACCACTTTTTAAAATGATTTAAACTTTCAAGGTTTTACAAAAGTAATTTGTATGTTTGGCTAAGGGGATGAGATTCCTAAATTAGTTAAATATGTAATAATTAATTAATGTTTTTGTTATGGAATTTTACCTTGTTTGAATTTCTAATATTATCTATAAATATGCATAAATAGAGACTTAGCTAAAAAATAATTTTTATAGATGATCAAGGTTCTAAAAGTTGAGATTTGGGAAGTAGTTCATGTCATCAATATGATTCTAGTATTTGTCTATTCACTAGACAGTAGCACCTAGTATGGACAGTAGTACCATCTATGTGTAGTGTCATTAATATGGAACTAATGTCCCCTTTGTGAGACTTTTCCTATTTTTTAAGAGTAACTACACTTGTGTCTTTACGTCTTATTCCTATGTGATCAAATCCTATAGATTTATGTTTTACCTAGAAAATATTATTTGATGTGCAAAACTGAATCTCTTTACTGATATGTCATACCAAATAATTTTGTGTGTTATTAGGATGTACTAGACGTCCTCAATACCCTGATGTGTAGAGATTTTCCTACATACCAATAATTTGAAGAGGGATAAATCCTAATGTAGTTCTTACACCTAGTGCTTGATGTATGTGCAAGTGAATTCTATAATTAGAGTGGTGTTGGATTCCTTGAATGTGCTTGAGATTTGAAATTCTTTAAAATTAGGCTTACGGCTGATATAGATTATAGTATATAGAAAGCAAGGTAGAATAGGGATCAAATACCTTGATTTTGCACAACTTTGTCTTTGATTTGAATAAATTTTACATCTATTTTCCATATAACGAATAGAGGTGGATTAGACTTATGTTTATAGGGTTCTATTGCTTGTAAGGATAAGAAAGTGAACATAGGATAACCTTAAGAGGGGCACACATTTGAAAAACTATATGTTGGGAAGAGCTATGGATAAGGACAGTAGTGTCCAATTTAGGACATTAATGCCATGTGGATTTAGTGTCCTATATGTGGTGATAATTTCCTCTTTACAGATTGCTAAGGAATTTGGATTGGGTTCTGAGATGATAGTTTTGGGATTGTGTTATGACTAGACATAGGTGATTGTTGTCTATTGAATGATGGGAAAAGTAAGTCTAATGCTCAAAAATAGTTATATGGGGAGCCTAGGGATACATTAAATCAATTGATACTCTTAGCACCCAATTAAAACTTTTAAGTGATTACATTTTCCACCCTCCCCATTATGCTAGTAATGCAGCAAAGCAAAATGACTATTATAAAGGAAACAAAAGCATACCAATGTAGATAAGTTTAAATATGTGAATATAGGTCTATATATGTGTAATGTTGTCCAAATAAATTTCCTATAATAGAACATGTAAAATTAGTTACTACTTAAGAGACAAACAAAATCCTAAAGACTATGTTGAAAAGAAATAATTAAGTAAAGCTAAGTAAAGAGAGAGGAAAGGTATGAATACACCTCATTGGGTATATGAACCAATGCATGAACCTAGTGATAACCTATGTGTGTAAATGTACATAGTGATCATATCATTTAATAAATTGAATTGATCTGATGGCTTGTTCAATCCTCATATGGGTAGCTCAAAAACTCAATCTGGTTTTGATTCCACCATTGCCCACCCCTGCTCGATGGATCAATTACTCAAGTAGGCCATGAATCCATAATTTACCATAATGTGAAGTAGATGCATATATAAATAAACTATATAAAGTGTTGAAATTATCTAACTGAGTAAATATAATAGTGTATTTAGTTTCATGGCCACTCAGGTATATTAGGCAGCTCTATGCCACTTAGGAATGCCAACCACTATAGATGGAGTAAGGCATGAATATTTTGATAACTTGAAATGTGATATAAAGTGTATACATCATAGATAATTATATAGAGCTTGTCATTCCATATGATCAACTTTTTTAAAGATCAGTATATAGAAACTATGTGTTGCAAACATGCCCCCAATCTGGTATATGAATATACTAAATATGAATCAAGTATGTAATATTTGAACCTATGTAACTAATCTGAATTTATGGGTGATCATGTTGTGTATTATTCCCCCAAATCTAAGTAATTGGTATGAATCTAAATTGAAATGAATGAATCAAATCTAAATCTAAACATAACTACCAAACCTGTGACTATATCTATGTAAATATATATTATACCTGGTGTACTGATCTAAATTATTTAGACTATCCTAAAGCTAGGGCTACTAGATAGTATTTCCCTATAATGGATAGTAGTTCCCTATGGTGATAGTGTCCCAATCTAGGTACTAATGACTACCTGGTCTAATTTTTGAGTGATCTGTATTGACTTTTAAATCTTTATTTTGTTATGTTTGTCCTAAGTCTGAGATCTCAAACTAGGCCTATGTGCTAAAATTTGTATATGAAAAATAAAGTAAGAGCCTGATCTTTATGACAAACCCTTATAAATTCCCCCTCTTTTGAGGGTAGTTGTGAAAACTATGTAAGAACTACCCTTTAAATAAGTGGTTCTACAAAATGTGTTATCCAAACCATGTTCATGATATTCCAATATAATGTAAAATCATAACATTAGAATGTAAATGTATCTGAGCATAAGTAGGATATATAAGATGTATGTTATAATCTTTCATTTTTACAAGGTTATCAAGATAGATGTAAGTGATGTATAAAAACAAATTTGAGTAACTACCTAGGGGATTGGGCATAATGTCCATCACAACACCAAGTAGGGAGGGGGAAATGTATGAGATCCCTCATGGCATTGAAAACTAGTGTGTATATGTATATAATAAGAAAATACAAGTGTCATGGTGTAGAATCATATAAGGAAGTAAAAATAAAAACACAACTGACAAGCAAAAGATATCCCAAGGAGACACAATACAAGGTACATGGGTACATATCACTAAATATGAGAATGAAGACATACATGGGCATGTTTAAATGTCCACATATGCAAATAAAAAACAATTTTTTTTAGAACCACATAGAAGGACATGTTAAAATGGTCGTATATAGAAGCATGAAAGAGTTTAGTCATATAAAATTCAAAATTGGATGACTTAAGCATGGCTAATGACACTGAATCCATAGGTCTTCATTCTTGCTTACATAAACCTTATAGGTTATTCTTTCATTGATTCTTAGTCATCCAAAACCTTCTAGACTTAACCCTTATAGACCTAAGTAGCTCTTTTAGGCCTATATCCATCCCCCTAAGTCTCATTCCGTCTAGACAATAATACCCAACTTGGATAGGAGCACTAAAATTAGGGTGTATTAATTTTGGTATTGTTATCCAAGTGAAAAATTGGTCCTAATGGTTAAATTATTTTGTATCCTTATCTTTTTTTATTATAGGCCTAACATGAATTCATTTAACCCATGATCATTAATTTCCATATAAAAGGCCATTCAAATTAAATTTATAATGGTTGGCACTCATGGATAGAAAAGTAACAAGAATACAAGTAACTACACTCAAGCACTTTTCCCTATTCTCTACATACAACCTTCCAAGATCATTTCAAGCTTATTCAAACCTTTGCATCAGTCCATAGCCATCCAAAGTACATCCAATTTCACATCTAGTTGCATTTATCATACATAATTTCACCAAGCACTTCAATGGGAGAAATAAATTAGCTTGATCCTTCCTCAGATTATTGGTACGTAGGCAATGTGCCCACATATAGGATGTGAAGTGTGTCCAACATATCCTTTACACACTAAATTCTTCTATATCTTTTCTAATTTTGCATTCAAGTTCAAGCACAAAAATCTCTTAGGGATTTTAAAGATTAAGAACAAACACATAGTGAGCTCCATAGGCTTTTAGGATTTGATATTTAACTGACAAGGTAACACATGCCTACTGAATAGAGCCTAAAAAGCTCAAACACATAGAAAAAACACTAGAAAAAGAATACAACACCAAATAGTAGGGTGTATCACTTTTATCACTCCTGTCCAATCTAAAACCAAACCTCATGATCTAGTTTTTGATAGTTTCCCAGTCCTAATCCTCCAGTATCAGACCCTGTCTTAATTTGGATCATTCAGAATAAGCTAACTTAGTTTTCTTTTATTTATTACTATATTTAAAAGAGGCAAAAATACAAATCTATTTACACAAATTAGTAGCTTAATTTTTGCATATTATTTATTGATTTACTTTTATTAGACATATTTATTTAATTAAGAATAAAACCCCATTATTTTGAAAATAATAAAATATTTGGTGAACCCAACTTACTTCAAATTTTCACACAAAAACCCTAAAAAACATAAGGATAATTATTTATAATTTTTTTCCCATAAATTCCTAATTTTTGTTGCATTTAAAAAATCTATAAATTAATTTCAAAAGTATAACATATTTTGTTAATACCCTAGTTTGCACATAATAGGTCCTTGCATACAAACACATTCCAAACACTAGGAAAAATATATTGCTAATTTTAGAAATATTTTGTAATTTTGCCTAAATTTTATAAGTAAAATTATACAAATTTTCTATAAATTTTTTTAAAATTATCCTACTAATTTTAAAAATTCATTGAAAAAACCCTAGTTGCATCAACTAATTCCCAGTTATTTTCCACTACTTTTCCAATCATTTTTTGTATTTTTAGTTGCATATAAAACTCAAAAAATCAATTCCAAATTCAAAAATTTAGTCTTTTTCATACATATTTTATAAAAATCCTTAGTTGCATATACTAGAACCTATTTGATTCTTGATGTATCACCTTACATTCTTGGGAACTCCATATCCTTTCTATGCCTATTCCAGTTCCTTATTTAGATTATATTAGCTTAATATTTTCTATTATTAACCAAATTTTTTTCCTTATGGCACTTAAGTTCTTTACATATTCATTTCAAGATGAAGTGCAAGACTTAGTGGCAGTCCCCCTGAATGCACTTGGATTCTTGTAACTCGACCATATACCATGGATAAACTACCAATATAGTTACAGTCATATATTCTACACATCCAAATTACACATATTTCAATGATGATAATTTTGACAAAGAGAAGTATGAAAATATCAATGATGATGTACACACCAATGCTCATGGTCTACCACATTAGACTACTTATCCATTTCCACTCATTGTTGATAATGAAGTTATACACAACAAATATTTGATTTTACAAAATTTTAGAGAAAGAATTAAGGAACAACATAAAGATCATACACTATTTTTTTAATCTATTATGGAAATTAAAAAGGCTAAGCAATTTGAGTCTTCCATCCCCATAGAGCAACCAATTAACAATGACACTATGAGGTCAACTATATCTCAATAACCCCTATAGCAGCCCAACCTTCTTCTATGCCACCAACTACAGCTAGTACATCCCTATCTACTGATGTGGTATCCCTTGTGCAAGAGATAAGATATCTTCAATCCAAGGTGCAACATCTTGAGCAAGATATTACTCGACCTATGCAGGATTTGGATTCTTTTAATCTTTTACATACACCATTGGCACATCATATTGCTTCTACACCCTTGCCACAAGGTTTTTTTCAACCTAGAATCACTTGATATGATTGAAAGGGTGATATATAGACACACTTGAGAGCATTCATGTAACATGCTTAGACTATGTACCCAATAATTGACTACTTACCAATATATTTCCATGGAGTCTAAAGTATTATGATTTATAATGGTTATATAGCCTACCAAATCAATCAGTCACATCATTCAATCCCTTAGTAAACATGTTCATAGCATATTTTAGTATCAACATTGGTGATAAGGTTTCTTATGCACAAATTGCTCAACAAAAACAAAGGTAAAATGAGCCCCTCATGGATTATGTTCTTTGATACAAGACTATTTTAGCTAAGCTAACTATCCCCATGGCTGATCAAGAGTTATAAAACATATTTAAATAGAGCCTTCTACTGCCATTACATGAATCTATTACATTTAAAAATTCTCTTCCTTTACCAAATTGTGTCATATACTCAAGGAAAGAGAAGTTAAGTTAATTTCAATGGGTAAACTTAAGTACTCAAGTATCTCAGACACACCAAACAAGAGTAATAGCAAAGTCCCATACAAGGACAAAATCAACCAATAGTTAATGCAGCTTTAGAGCCCCCTCAGCGTGTGGTTTTATCAGCACCTCTTCATCGTGTGTTTACCAATCTAACAATTTCCCTAGCTAGGGTTTTATATCAGTTACTGGAATGTAACATCATCACTCTCCATCCTATTTGGGAAATTGACCCAATGAAGCCTCTTTCATAGGGATATAATTATCATGCATTTTTTTATTTTCACAGGGCACCAGGTCATACAACAAATAGATGTGTTAGTTTGAGACATAAGATACAAGACTTGATAGATGATAATCTACTTGATTTGGGCACTTTAGTTGAGCCTCCAAAGGCAAATACAACACAAGATAAATATTTTAAAATATTATTAGATCCATTTACATAACATTCTAAATAAGAGAAAGAGGACACCTCAAGTTTCACCATACATACCATGTACATCCTCCACCAGCTACATACTAGGCACATCATTTGAAAGGTATGATAGGTGTGTATGAGTCCAAAGTTCCAATCAGACCTTTGATATCTTTTTTAGATCAAGATATTATGGAGGATAATACAAGTTTTAATACACTTTTTATCATAGCACATATTCATAATCAACCTATTCACAATGTGCTTATTGGCAATAGTTCTAGCCTTAACATGTGCCTTTGACACAACTATAGTTTTTGGGCTAATCATAGAATTATATCAATCTAATAGACATAGTTATCAATGGTTTTAATGGGCATATATAGAGTTAATTAGGTAAGAGACTACTTCCACTATAGGTTGGTCCTACATATTTGGTAACACCATTCATTATAGTTACCAGTATGGGATTTTTTAACATATTACTTGGTCGACCATAGATTCAAAAACTCAGGGCAGTACCTTCTACAGTTCATATATACATGAAATTCATTCATAGTAATTAGTTTATTATAGACAATGGAGTTCCTTATGATTCACCACTCCCCACTTCAAATCCATCTACTAGCTTACAAACACAATCTCTAGTTCTTCCACTTATCTCAGTTTCTCCTCCAGTTTCAATTTTGCTTCCACATTAGATCTATCCATAGTTGAAGCATCCATTGCCATTACAGAGGGTTCACATACCTCCATAATTTCAAGATTCTAGGAATCTTTTAGCTATAGTATTCACACCTAGAGTAGTAACATTAATGTCTCATGAATCTACATAGAGAACACCTATTTAGAGAGCTTCTTCTACTTCTAGATGGGTCCCTAAGAACCCTATAGTTGTATCCACTTTTTAGAGTTACAAGGGAACCCCACATTTAGTTTCCACATCAAAGATTTTAGAGCACTTAAAACATACATAGATTTTAGCTTCATAATCTTAGACATTCAATCATGCCTCATGATCATGCACGATTCAATTGTTTGATACATGACACCATGACAGGGAGGCTCATATGAGATTCATTGGTTAGTATCATTTCTTCTAGTTTTACCTATACATAGCTTATAAAAAAATACATATCTTTAATCTGAGACTCATTTGGTAGACCATTGGTGTTTCATAGGATTATTGTCCTTTACTTCTATTTTTTACCAATCTAACCATATCTTAAAAACATTACCCTAGCTTAGCTTCCTCTTTTTCACTCTCTAGTCATTTCTTACCTTCATTGGCCCTTTCCTAGCCTAAAATCTATTTTGGTGATTTGTGTTACACTATCAACCCCAATGACCTTGTAATCTAATTTATAAAAGTTATTTAGGGTTTATGTCGACCCCTGGCTGACCTAGACCTCGACCTAATTTTTTTTGTAAATAATAATGCAAGGTTGATTGGGTCAACCTTGTCATCCTAAACTTTTGGAAAGGGCCAGGGTTAGATTTAGCTCTATAAACACATTAATTTTTCTATTCTTAGAGAGACAAAAATATTTAATTATTCATTTATGCTTATTTAAAATTTAATATTCCACCATTATACTTGAGGAATCTTAGTGTAGCATTTCTACTTAGAGAAGAATATTGTCTTATGGAAAAGTCATGGATGCTTTGGCCTTTCATAGTGATCCTTATAAACCATGACAACCTATCAAAAATAACTTTTTTCCAAGGGAGAGATTAAGTCTTGATAGGTTCATATTCAAGGTATGTATCTCTAACTTTGCTCCTCTTTTTAGTAAATAGAAGTAGAATGAGTAATGACTTTTGAATACATTGCTCTATCAATGCATTAGGGTATTACCTATACATAGCTTAACTAAAATTATCTTATGCATGTTTACATTTATGTTTACTAACCCTTATTTTATGTCAAAATATTTGGTGAGAACTAGATTATATTATATTTTAATTGTTATTAGTTTAGTGAATATCAAATCATAAGACCTGGTTAGAGCTATTACATAGTTTTGGTTGACTAAAGGATTTGTAACCCTCCCTAGTGAATTTATTATGGTAAGAGATCCATTGGCTAGGTCTATAAAATATATCTTAGTCATGACCTTGAATATCTAATGTATCCATAATTAAAAGTGTAAGTATGATTTATCTTCTCCAAGCTAGGATTGATTTATAAATCAGTTGCATTTCTCATTGCATACATTTTGGTGAACTTGACATGAATCTAACCCTTGAAAATTTTATTTCACACCAGCATTTTTATCATTTTATTATATTTTTATATACTTATAGTACTATATAAAACCAATTAATATACTTCTACCTTTATGTGCACAGGTTTAACACACAGCCACTTCCAAATGAATATGTTCTATCTATCTAAGTTTTCATCAGCTACAAGTTAATGGATTGAAAAAGTTGAGACATTACTCTTATTTAGTTCTAGATTAACATACACTATCAAATAGGTTTATTTTGTCTTCTAATTTTTTTTTTGCTAGCATATAGGTCAACAAACATTATCAAATAGGTTTACACTAGTCCTTATTCTTCTTCAGCATTGAAGGTTTTGTATAACTTGGTCAAGATAGTCGACCCAATTTGTAAAATTTGAAAGTAGCAACTAAAGCATTACAACATAAAATTTTCAATCTTAATAATCTTAAAACCCAACAAAGTTCCTTTCCTTCCTCTTTCTATCATTTTATTATTTATTTTAATTATATTTTAAACAATTTAACATTTGTTAAAACTACAAACCTATAACTAACTAGGTTGACTTGGTCGACCTAGTTTTGTAGTTTGCCTTCTATCTAAAAGATATAGTCAACCTACTCGACTCTATTTCTAAAGAGATTGATTATATAGAATAGTGGTGACCTAGTCAGCTCTATTCAATACTATGTTCATATAGTGTCACCTGAATCAACTCTATACTATTCTTAATTAAGGAATTAACAACTATTTTTTAGTAATTTAATTCACATTTCCTTTTCATATATTTACATGCTTAGAGTAACTCACATAGTCCAAATTGGTGGTTTTTCATATTACCATTTTAGTTACACTATTTTAGTCTTTTTCACACACTACCGAATCACATAACATTCAAAATGCATCAAGACATTTATCTTCCCAAGGCCCACCTACTTATATTTCATCACTATGGGGGTAGCCTACTTGGTTTTCTAAAAAAGTATAAAAATGTGGCTAATGGTATATATTGGCAAATCACCTAGCACCTTTATCATTATTGGATTATGAGGTGAGTGGGTAGGACCCACTACCAAGTCATTACCATTGCCAACATAGATTCCTTTCACTCCAAACATCCTAAAACCAACTATAGAATACTTTATAGTTCCCTATTTTAGCCAACCCTATTATCACACTAAAATCAAAACATTATAATAATATAATAACACTTAATGTGACCAATTATTTATCTTTTAATTTTTAGTTGATTTCTTTATCTTTGATCATCACGTGTTGTATTGCAAAAACTTGCATTGGCCAGCATTGTTGAAAGGTTTTGTGTTGTGTGGCCCAAATGGATCAATCACATTAAGCCAATTATTTGTGTGTTTTCTTTCATTCTTGCTTCAATTATCTTGAAAAACAATTACCCTATTTCAATAAACTATCATTCTAGTCAATACAGTCTCTCATAGACTATGTTTTACATTCCTTCTAGTAGTACACAGTAGACCTACATGACTGTGTATTCTTCCCTCTATTCTATCCTCTATTCAGTAGTGCATTATCAACCTATATGACTTTTTAATCTTATTATCCTATGTTATATAAGTACTCTATCAACCTAGTCAACTTGGTACCTATTGGCCAACCCTTTCCCTTGTGGTCTAACCCTAGTCTTTTATCTCACCAACTTTATACTCTATCTAGTTGAATCTATCTCACTGATTCTCCTTCTTCTATCCTAAATTTTGTTTGTTTCATCAAGCATCATGAAATCCCCTATTATAATCTTCCTGGACAACTTATTTAGACACTATATGTGGTGATATTTTATTATCTTATCTTTTATATATGTTAGCATAGATATTACTCTCTTATCATGATTTCTATATGTTATCCTACTAACACTTTTTACATGATACTTATGATAGATCTCACCCTCTGTAGTATTTCTCTATTTTCACTAACCTTAGTCCTTCCTTTTTAGTCATTTATTTTACTATTTTATCATGAGTTGCATTGTAAAAATGAGGATAAAACCCCATTATTCTAATAATAATAAAATATTTGGTGAACCTGACTTACTTCAAGTTTTAGCATAAAAACCCTAAAAACCATAAGGATAATTATTTATAATTTTTTCCATAAATTACTAATTTTTATTACATTTAAAAATAAAAAATATATAAATTAATTTCAAAAATATCACATATTTTGTTAAAACCCTAGTTTGCACATACTAGGTCCTTATTGCATACAATCACATTCCAGACTCTAGGAAAAATATATTGCTAATTCTAGAAATATTTTGTAATTTTGCCTAAATTTTATAAGAAAAATTATACAAATTTTCTATAAATTCATATCAAATTTTTAAAATTATCATACTAATTTTAAAAATTCATTAAAAAACCGTAGTTACATCAACTAATTCCAAGTTATTTTCCACTACTTTTCCAGTCATTTTTTGTATTTTTAGTTACACATAAAACTCAAAAAATCAATTATAAATTCAAAAATTCATAGTGTTTTTCATAAATATTTATAAAAAATCCTTATTTGCATATACTAGCAGCTATTTACTTCTTGATGTATCACCTTACATGCTTGGGAACTCTGTATCCTTTCTATGTGTATTCTAGTTCCTTATTTAGATTATATCATCTTAATCTTTTCTACTATTATCCAAGTTGTTTTCCTTATGGCACTTAAGTTCCTTGCATATTTTATTTCAAGATGAAGTGTAAGACTTAGTGGCAATCCTTCTGAATTCACCCATATTCTTGCAACTTGACCATATACCATGGAAAAACAACCAAATCAAGTTCCAGTCATAGATTCTACACATCCAAATTACACCAATTTAAATGATGATAAGTTTGAAAAAGAGTAGTATGAAAATAATAATGATGATGTACACACCGATGCTCATGGTCTACCACATTATACTACTAATCAATTTCCACCCATTATTGATAATGAAGTTGTACTCAACAAAGATTTGATTTTAAAAAAATTTAGAGAAAGATTTAAGGAAAAACCTAAAGATCATACACTAATTTTTCAATCTATTATGGAAATTATAAATGCTAAGCAAGTTGAGTCTTCCATCCCCATAGAGCAACTAGTTAAAAATGACACTATGTGGGAAACTATATCTCAATAACCCTTATAGTAACCCAACCTTATTCTATGCTACCAGCTACAACTAGTACATCCCTATCTCTTGATGTGGTATCCCTTATGTAAGAGATAAGATCTCTTCAATCCAAGGTGCAACATCTTGAGCAAGGTATCACTAGACCTATGTAGGATTTGGATTATTTTTCTCTTCTATATACACCATTGGCACATCATATTATTTCTACACCCTTACCAAAAGTTTTTTTTCAACCTAATCTCACTCTATATGAAGGAAAGGGTGATCTATAAAAACACATGAGAGAATTTCATGTAGCATGATTAGACTATGTACTCAATAACTGGATACTTACCAAGTTATTTCCATAGAGTCTAAAGGATTATGATTTACAATGGTTATATAGTCTACCAAATTAGTTGGTCACATCATTCAATCCTTTAGTAAACATGTTAATAGCACATTTCAATATCAACATTGGTTATAAGGTTTCTTATGCACAAATTTCTCAACAAAAACAAAGGTCAAATGATCCCCTCATGGATTATGTTCTTAGATACAAGAATATTCTAGCTAAGCTAACTATCCCCATGGTTGATCAAGAGTTATAGGACATATTTAAATAGATCCTTATAATACCATTACATGAATCTATTATGTTTAAAATATTCTCTTCCTTCACCAAATTGTGTCATACACTCAAAGAAAGAGAAGTCAATTTAATTTCAATGGGTAAACTTAAGCACTCAAGTATCTCAGACATAACAAACAAGATTAATATCAAAGTCCCATACAAGGTCAAAATAAATGACAATAAGAATCAAAATAAACTAATAATCAATGCAAATTTTGAGCCCCCTTAGCATGTGGTTTTATCAGCACCTTTTCATTATGTGTTTACCAATCTACCAGTTTCCCTAGCTAGGGTTTTATATCAGTTATTGGAATGTAACATCATCACTCTCCCTCATATTTAGGAAATTGACCCAATGAAGCCTCTTCCATAGGGATATAATTAGCATTATTTTTTTTATTTTCACAGGGCACCAAACCATAAAAAAATAGATGCATAAGTTTGAGACATAAGATATAGGACTTGATAGATGATAATCTACCTGACTTGGGCACTTTAGTTGAGCCTCCAAAGGCAAAAAAACATAAGATAAATATTTTAAAATATTCTTAGATGCATTTACATAACATTCTAAATAAGAGAAAGAGGACATCTTAGGTATTCACCATACATACCATGTAGATCTTCCACCAGCTACATACCAGGCACATCCTTTGAGAGGTATGAAAGGTGTGTATGGATCCATAGTTTTAGTGAAACCTTTAATATCTTTTTTAGATCAATATATTGTGGAGGATAATACAAGTTATAATGTACTTTTTATTAGAGCACATATTAATAATCAATGTATTCACAGTGTGCTTATTGGCAATGGTTCTAGCCTTAACATGTGCACTTTGACACTACTATAGCATTTGGGTTACTCATAGAATGATATCACTCTAATATACATAGTTATGAATGGTTTTAATGGGCATATATAGAGTTCATTAGGTGAGATAGTACTTCTAGTATAGGTTGGTCCTACATATTTGGTAACACCATTCATTAAAGTTCCCAATATGGGATTTTTTAACATATTAATTGGTCAACCATAGATTCAAAAACTTAGGGTAGTACCCTCTATAGTTCATAGATACATGAAAATAATTGATACTAATTAGGTTATTATAGTTGAATAAAGGGTAGGGGTAAAATTTAGTCTTATAAAATGAAAAATTAGATTACTTAAGTATTTATAATGACACCCAATCTATATATCCTCCTACTTTCTTAAAAAACCCTTCTATACTATTCTTTCACTGATTCTTAGTCATCCAAAACCTTTCAAAATTAACCCTTATAGACCTAGGTAGCTATTTTAGGCCTAGATCCATCCCCCTAAGTCTCATTCCATATGAAAAACAATGCCCAACTTGGATAGGAGCATGAAAACCTAGGGTGTCTTAGTTTTGACACTATTGTCCAAGTGCAAAATTGGTCCTAACAATCAGATTCTTTTGGATCCTTATCCTTTTTCTTGTTAGCCTAACATAATAAATTTAACCCATGATAATTAATTTCCCTAAAAATTCCATCAAAGTCCATTTAGAAGGGTTGGCATTCATTGATAGAAAAGAAGCAAGAATATAAGCAAGTACACTTAAGCACTCTTCCCAATTCTCTGTATACATCCTTCCAAGATCATTTCAAGCTTATTCAAACCTTTACATTAGTCCCTAGTCATCCAATGTACATCTATTTTCTCATCTAGTTATATTTATCATACATAATTGTACCAAGCACTTTAATGGGAGAACTACCTTAGTTTGATCCCTCCTCAGAGTATTGGTATGTAGGCAATGTGTCTACACATGGGGTGTGAAGTGCATCTAGCATATCCTTTACACACTAACTCCTTATATATATTCTCCCAATTTCCATTCAAGTTTAAACATAAAGAGTTCTTAGGGCTTTTGAAGATTAAGAAAATACACATAGCAATCTCTATAGGTTTCCAAGCTTTGATATTTTATTAATAGGGTAACATGGGTCTACCGAAAAGAACCCAAAAATCTCAGAACACTTGGACAAAAGTCATGTAAAAGGACTAAAACATTAGATAATAGGGCGTCTCACTTTCAATGCTCCTATCCAATCTAGAAAAAAACCTTAGGATCTGGTTTTTGATAGTTTCCTAGTCCTGCTCCTCTAATATCAGACCCTGTCTCAGTCCTAATCATTCAAAATAATCTAAGTTAGATTATTTATCATTATATTTATAATAGGAAAAAATACAATTTTTTTTACAAAAATTATTAGCTTAATTATTGCATATTATTTACTTATTTAGTTATCTCAGACCTATTTATTTAATTATGAATAAAACCCCATTATTCTTTTAAAAAAGTCAAACATAAGGGATATGGGAACATGTCCAAGGCATATAAATAGAGAAGTGTCGTAGAATCCAAAGAACAATGGAATATTTAAATGCCATAAAATATGGAAGAATCATAGGAACACAATCAAATCTAATCTAGGAACTAGTCTAAATGAAAGCATGTATAACTATGTAGTAAAAATCTATGTAGATGTTAGGATGCATATATACTGAGTCTAACTAGTTATACTAAAAAAATATGAGTAATGAATAATAATGATCAATATCAAGACAAATAAATGCATAAACTAAAATGTATATTATGTAAGATAGAACTTGGTTATATAAACTATGTAGGAAATGCCCCCAAGTGGGTAGATATATCAAATGTATAAACCTAGATTAGTGTAAATTCCCCCAATGGATAGATGATAGCTGGTCTATATCAATGTAGTGGATCAGAATATTACCTGGAATGTTTAAAAACTCAACAAGAACAAGTGAAACATATATGTATAATAAAACTAACTATACCAGGATAGCTATCAATATGAAATATTTGGAAAGTAGTAGAAATGTAAACATAACAATGCATACAATGTGTAAAATTTTGTATTTTTGAAATATTTTAATGTTTTTTTATTTTATTTTGACATGTTATAATATTTTTGTGTTTTTTTTGTAGTATAAATTATGTACATTCAAATTAATGTAAAATATATACAAGGAATGAGAGAGAGAAATATGTACAAGAGTAGGAACCATATTAACCAATGAGTCTCATGGAAGACTCACTATCATTGTGACCAAAGTCAAAAATACGATTGATAATCTCTCATACAGTGTGATTATTATGTTGTAGTTGAATGTTGTAGTAGTAATATGTGTATTGTTCCTCATCGGAATCATAATATTATTCCAAATCAAAATCATAATAACCTAGTGTGCTAGAAGGAATTACCCCATAATATGGAGTTGACCCTTTTTGAATTATGCTTTGGAAGATCGATTGTGATTTTACCCTTTGAAACTATGCTTGTTTTAGATATATTTTTTTATGGAGGCTCTTTTTCTAGAAAGCTTTGTTTAAGAATGTTTGTTGGATGAGCATGATTTTAACTTTACAACTGAAAATCTTTCTTTTTTTTATAATATTTCCAATGTATCTCTATGTTTTGAATTGATAAAATTTACATGTGATTGATGTCTCTTAGGATGTTCAATAAACATCAAACCTTGTTGACCAATATTATCAATTGCTAAAATAGGAGCAGTGGTGCCTTGGGCCTGTTTGCCCAAACCTTGACCATGATAATCATATTTTTGTATATATTTGTGACCAAAATTATACCATATTGAATTTTGATCCTCTTTTTGGAGAGGTAGATTTAATTGATTTGTACTTTATTTTTGTATTATTTATTTCTTTAACTATGCTTTTAGAACCTTTTGTTGTTCTAAGTTATGCTTTGGTAACCATTATTGTACTATTTTTGAATTTGACCCTTTTTGAATTTTTAGATGCCTCATTGTATGTTGTATGGATGAAATTTCTCTATGTGAATCATCTATATCCATTATCTTTAGTATTTTTATTTTGAATGCTAAACATGAATAGGTGTGGTGCCCATGAATTATATGATACGCATAAAAATATCAATATCTCCTCATTGGGTAGAGAGGAGGTTGGTTGATCAAATTATATTTAATAATTTCCCTTGGTATCTCACTCGATATTTTATTTGACCTTTGAATAATTTTTGAATCATTAGTTGCTGATATACTTTGTTGTGATTTTATGTTCTGATATGTAACATTGTTTTCCATAAATTGACTATTTGAAGATATATAAACATGATTTACATTATTGTACCCTTGAGGCCTTTGTCTTGTAAATTATTTTTCCAATATAATATTTTCATTGCATAGTTGATTCTAATTTTGTAAACCTATAATTATCTTGATCATACTAATAATTTGATGACATAGAATCTCACAAGTGCAAACCCTATCTATTTTAAATTGAACATGTAGGCACACATCCTATATGTGTAATGAAATTACTAATATGGTCACATAGAGTGATTTTATATCTCATATAATAATAAAATATGAGATATCTCATAGCAATAATTGACACCAGAGTAGAATATTGGATAATATATAAAAGCCACTTCGAAGGAGCAACCTTCACAACAATGGATTTAGAGAAGATTAATTAACATGATGATCACAAAATAACCATTACCTCATATATATAGTCTACTTAGGCATGGTTATTCCATAGGAAAAGATGACTAAGAACACAGAGAAATGTAAAAATAATATAAAAGAGGTATGTAAGCCACAAGTTAGCCACACATATCCCAAGACATGCCAAAGATTAAGGATGTAGCATGCCCCTCCCCTTCAAAACAATGTTGTCCTCAACATTGAGTCAACTCTAGATGTTGATTCATAAGATATTCATCCTCCCAAGTAGAATCTTCACAGAGCAAATTCTTCCATTTTATTACGTACTCCTTAATCACTTGAGACTGGGACTACTTAGTGCACATTTGAAAGATTGCCTCAAGATCAAGAACAACTCTTCCTTACTCATCCAATTATGGTAACTCAATTTGGGTATAAAATCTATGTCTAATGACTTTATTCAGGCATAATACATGAAATACTATATGTATGTGAGTGGAGGAAGGATACTCTAACTTGTAGGCCACACTAAAAAATTTATGCAAGATTTGATAAGGCTCATAATGCTTAGGGGAAAACTTGTTATCCTTTTTCTATTACTTCAAGGACATATTCTTATATGGATATAAGTAAACAAAAACCCAATCACTAATGTCAAAGTGCCTCTCACTCCTATGTTGATCAGCTTGTTTCATTAGATTTCAGACCATGGCTAAATTTTCACACAAATTGGCAAGGACCTCCTATTGATGGTGAATGCATTCTTCAATTGCTTGAACCTTAGTATGGACTTTCAAAGTTAAAGTGATGGATAGTGGGTGGTATTCATATAGTTCTAGAAAAAGAGACATTTTGGAAGAACTATGAATAGAAGTATTATACCACCATTCAGCAAGTGGAAACCAATGATCTCATTTATCCTATTTATCAAAAACAAAACAATAGAGATATCCTTCTAGACATTTGTTGACTACCTTAATTTTTCCACTATATTGAGGATGATAGGATGAACTATGATCCAACTAGGTGCTCAAACATGAAAATAACTCAGTCTAAAAATTACTATTGAAGATGGGATCTTGATCATTGATAATGTTCTTAGAGGTACCATGTAATTTTTGAATTGTATTGAAAAAAACAAAAGCTACTATATTAGAAAAAAATGTATATGATGAAGAACATAAATGATCATAATCTTGAGATTATCTACCACAACCATGATAACATTTTGAATATTAGATATTAGTAATCCTATAATTAAATCCATAGACACCTCTTCCCAACATTGGCTTGGGATGGATAAAGGCTATAAAAGACTTGGGGTTTTAATGGTTTCTCCTTTATTTTGTTGACAAATCATTCATTTAGCCACATATTTTTGGACATCCCCCTTGAGTCCTTCCCAAAATAAATCTTGCTTGATTCTATGATAGGGTTTCAAAAATATTGAATGACCCCCAATTAGAGTTACATGAAGTTCCTGAAGGATTTTTTGTTTAAGAAGAGAATTCTTACATAGGTATAATATGTATTTATACCATAATGCATCACCCTTTAATGTGAATTTTTCAAATCTACCCAAACCTTGTTGAATATTATGAATCAAATCATGGGTAGCACTATCCTTATTTCATTCTGATCATGCTTCCTCTAGCCAATCTGCCTGTAGAATGGTCATAGCATATAACAAAGCCTCAATTGATTCATCATTCCTAGATAGTGCATCTACCACTACATTGTGCTTGATTTTCTTTAAAAATATTTCAAAATCATAGCCTAACATCTTAGTTACCCATTTCTGTTATTATTCAAATGATAGCCTTTATTCCAAAACATATTTGAGACTGTCATGATTAGACTTTACCTAAAAGTGATGACCCATCAAATAAGGCCTCTATTATTTAAATGCATGAAAAATGGACATCATTTCCTTCTCATAAATGGGCTTGTGTTGATTTTTAACCTTTAGTATAACACCCATACCATACACAGATGCATCACATTCAACCATGAAAGTCTTGGAAAAATTAGGAGTAGTCAACAATGGAGTGGTACACATAGCCAATTTTAATTATTCAAATGCCCTGGTAGCTATATCAATCCACTAAAAGGAGTCTTTATTAACAAATATGTGAGTGGGGCTGAAATGCTACCATATTTGAAAATCCTATGATAATAACCAGTTAGCCCTAGGAATCCCCTTAGTTGCTTAAGTGTCTTAGGAATCAACCAGTCTGTCATTGCTTGGATTTTTTAAGGATCCAATTTTACTCTTGTATGTGAAACTAGATGACCCAAATAATTAACCTCAAAAGCTCCAAAATTACATTTGGAAGGTTTGCTATAAAATTTATGTTTTTCCAAAATTGAGAGTACCTACATGGTGCAAATGGTCTTCCCAATTTTTACTATAAATGAGGATATCATCAAAAAATACCAAAACAAATTTCTTCAAAAATGGCCTAAAAATGGTATTCATCAAACTCTAAAAGGTACATGGTGCATTTGTGAGCCCAAAAGGCATAACCAAAAACTCATAATGGCCTCATGAATCCTAAAAGTAGTTTTGGCTATGTCTTCATCACAGATCTGGAATTAATGATACCTAGAATGTAGATCTAACTTGGTAAAATAAAGAGCACCATTTAATTCATTTAGAAAATCATCAATGACAAGAATAGGAACTTATCTTTGATAATGTACTTGTTGAGTTCCTTGTATTCATGGCACATCCTCCAAGTTTCATCTTTCTTTTGCACCATCACAACTGGTGAAGAATATTCACTTTGGATATGGTCAATGATACTTGCATCCAACATTTCCTATACCATATTTTCAATTTAACTTTTTTGAACATAGGGATACTTGTATGGCCTAATTTTGGGTGGTGTAATACCAAGAATAAGTTTGATATAATGATCATTCATATAGTTATGTGGAAGTCCTTTCGACATGTCATCAAAAATAACCAAATGGGAATCAATCACTTTTTGTAGATCAGGAGGTGTAGATGGTTGAGTTAGATGAACTTCCATGAATAAAAAGTGAGATAAAAATCCTTAAGCACCCTTTCAAAGAATCTTTGTCATTTTATGGGAGCTAACAAGTTGTGGATATTTAGCCCTTAATGTTCTTAGCTCAAATTTCCTTCCCTCAGAATCAAAAAGCATGAATAATTTCTAGAAATTCATCTCAATAGTACTCAAAGTGGTGAGCCACTATACTCCTAAAACAATGTCAATTCCCCCCATGGGAATACCAAACATAGGAGAATCCAATAAGTAGTCTCCCATGGCTAGCTTAATACTATGGAATTTTCTTGAGCAACTGATAGTACCACCATCTACAATCATGACTTGAAATTTTGGAGTGGGATAAATGAAATAGTTTAAGTGAGCAGCCTGTTTATTATTGATGAAGTTATGTGTGCTCCTAAAATCAATTAGAATAGTGACCTTCTATTTTTTTAGGAAACCCACCACTTTAAGATTTTGGGGAGTACTAATACCTAAAAGGGAATGATATGAAATAGTAGGTTGAGATTCTTCAGATTCCTCCTCAAGACCTTCATCCTTGCCAAGTTCCTCTACATCATCATCATCCTCATTGGCACCTTCGATGTAAAATAACTTATTTTTAGCACAATGATCATCTTTGATCCATTTTTATCAAAACCATAACATAACCCTTTAGCTCACTTCTCCTTAATTTTTTAAGGTGTCATTCTAATGGGTTGAGGATATGATGGTGATGGAAAGGTGTGATCATGACTAGTAGTGAAGGTTTTCCATTTGACCATATTTTTTCTTCTACCATGCATACCCATGGGATAGCTTCTGATACAAATCCTAGGTTAAACATTTAATCTTAAAATTGGATGCTATCTTTGAGACCACCCAAAAATAGATTAGTCAAATTTTCCTCAGTGATGTCTTCCACTCATAAGGATAGATTTTGAAACTAATGAATATAATCCTTCACAATTCCTATTTGCCATAGTTTGGCTAACTAGTTGAAGTAGTTATCAAAGACATTATTTTGATAATGAGCTAATAAATCATCAGTGAAAATAGACCATGTAATACGAGCACCAATCTTTTTATTTTGAGCAAAAAACTAGCAATACCAAATGAACTACTTAGCTTCTAGATATAGAGATGCCACGATCACCTTCTGAGAACTAGGAGTTTGATATAGATCAAATAAGTTCTCAAGTTGGGTAATCCAAGTGAGAAGATCCTTACCATAAAACCTACCCATGTCCACTTTGGTATGGGTAATCCATATAATGTCTAAGTGTTAGATTATGTACTAAATACTCTATATGTGTATGGTTTTTCTTGTTAATGGAATTCCAAATAAGAGACATATAATATGATATAAGATATGTCATATATTTTAATTAATATAAATTATCATTTATAAATGTGTTTATATCTTTTTTTTACTTCATTTTGAATTAAAAGGAACAAGCATGTAAATGAAAGTATTAGACTTTGCAACAAAAAGTGATTGATTTATTATATCATTATGATCATGATTATATGAATTAGAAGATATATGAATCTTAAATCTATGTTTTAGAAATAAAATTAGAGCATAAATATAAAATGATGTTAGAGGTATAATCATTAAGAAATGGGGTGAATTAGTGAACCCAAATAATCCAACTTCAATTTCAAACCTTTCAAAACTCTTAATCAGTTACCATAAGCATTCATTAAGTATGCACATAATTCATAACAATAAATAAGAGAGACAATGCAAGATCAAACACATAACACTAACATATGTGGGAAACCCTCTTGAGGGAGAAAACCCACTAGAATTTGTAACTAGACTATTGTTTTATAATACCAAGAATAAATTTATGCTATAATTAATTGATCAAATATATACCATCCCTTATTTTAGTGAGACTACAATCCCATAAGGAGCTACTACACCTGTCTAGCTAAGCTACCACAACAAATAGACCTTTAGCAAGGTTTACCTTATAAAGAAGCTAAAACCCCCTAAATGTTGAACAACCACAGTAATACCTATGAATAGAACATCTCTTGAACATTGATTGCCTCCCAATCTGATGGAGATACCAAATACATCAACTTTCTTCAACTCTACACACTTAATGCATCTAAAGCCACCTTTTGGATCACTCTTTACTCCTTAGAATCAACTCTATCACTACATCAACAACATGAACAAATAATACAAACAAAAATCAATATTATTTTCTAAAAAACCCATCCATTGGGCACACTTACCCTCCTTCACCTCTCAACCCTTTTCTCTACACAAGCCACTCTCAAAAATCTAGAAACCATCATCTTTAGTTTCACTATTTATATAAAATTCATGATTATCAACACCTTGGTTAGACATTAGGCATGATTTAACCCTTAATTCATCTCTCACATCAATACATGTCTCAAAATAATCTTCATAGGTCAGTCATGGCATCTATGGGTTACCCTTAAGTAGCTTCACCTTTCAATTAGGCCCTTATAGCTCTTATAGGTCTCATGAAGACCTATTTACCCATTTAGTACTTCATCGAGTAAATTAAGAACACAAAATAAATTTAAAAATCATGGACCCATACTAAATGATATATAGGTTCCCTTTAAGTTCCAAAATCCATCATATCACTCTTTTACTAACCCCTAATTAGCTCAAACACTTCTCTGTACACATAGTCATTATGAATGAAAACACAATCAACTTCTAACTCTTTGTTCATACTACATATGATTGTTCAAAACTTTAAAATGCACAAATATGGTCTTTATAGAGTATAAAACACTCACAAATAACTAATTCATTAATATATATCGAAACAACATCAAAACAAGCTTGAACAGTCTTCTTAGGTCACTTGGAAGACATACATGAAAACACATTCAACTTTGAAACTTCATAACATTGATTGTACACACTTTCAAATATATATTCATAGATGAATCTTATATTCCTCTACAAATTCACTTTTTTACACCATGATCAAATTATGTATGGATTGAAAGATATGGCCAAAAAACAAGACATTCATCTTTCCTTTGTTAAATTTAAATATTTGAATTCAAACGGTCATAGTTACACATTGACCAACTTGTCCTCATCTTATGTCCTCATAGATTAGATTAATTTGAAATTTAACACATATTTAACCACTTCTCAAATGTTAAACTTTGAACAGTTGACCTCATCTTGTGCAATCATATAATCTTGACCACATATGCACCATCGATCTCCTATACATAGATTGGTTTTTATTTGTGTTAAACATTATACACCTTGAAATAATATAAATTAATATGCACCATTTATTTTTATATGTAAAAACATACTATCAATATTATATACAAGAATAATCTTGATATTTACCTTTTTTCAATGTTAAACTTCAAACACTTGTCCTCATCTCACTACTTTCTAACACCTTGGAACAAACATGCCCCATTGATCCTTTGTAAGGATCTCGATCTTTAACTTCATTAACCAACAAACCCATTGACTCATTTAACTCAACATATACCATATATATTCATTGTATGATTACCCTTGAGCCATTAGATCTCCATTTGGTCTTGATCTTTAACATTGTGAAAAATAGACTAAGTATGGGGACTATTGTTATCTGCTTGGAAGGCCAACTTTACATAGTCATATATTTTACCTCTCTCTCTCACATATTTAAAATTTTGAACCATATAAACTAGGAAAAATAATTAAAAAACTCATATGACCATTTCTTCTTGAAACATCTACACATGAAATATATAACTCTATTTATCTACTCACTTAGAGTTTTCTAGCACAGAGCCAACTATGCCAAGAACTACCTAGAATGCTAACTTTGCACATTCATATCTTTTGATGCACTTTATTTCATGACCTAAAACTTAGTGAATATCAACTAAGAAACAAAATTAACAAACTTATATGATTAACTTCTTTTGAAATTTCCACATGTACAAAATATGATTTCATCAAAATGCCTACTCAACTTTTCTTTCCATAAGCAACTTTGGCCAAGTATGGGAAAATACTATCAAACTACCTGGGAGCCCAAATTTTCACTTGTATATATTTTGTCACACTTAGTCACATGACCTAAGATTTATAAAATAATATATTTTCTCATCGGGGAATTTATCCATATATCAATCTTCTCCTAACACTTTCATATGTGTGAGATATGACATCACCAAACTTCTTACTCAGCTCTGTTTGAACATAGAAACCACTATCAAAATGATTAGGAACCTAATTTTACACACACATATTTTTTTGAAATTCATTGAATGATTTAAGACATATACCATATTAACTAGGGACTAATGTGATCGGAACCATATGAACAACCCCCCTAACTCATCTACACATGCAAATGCTAACATCATCAATATGCTCACTCAGGTTTCTCTACCATTAGACCCAAAGGTCTAGATGAAAACTATGGACTACCAGATGAATTCCAATAAAACACACAAGTACTCAAATCATATAATACATATTATGGGACCTATTTCACATCCTAAAATCATCATATTCCTCCTTAATCATCCCTAACCATGCCAAAATAGAAGATCAACCAAGCCTACTTCAAGCATACTAGGACAAGTGCATTGCACACTTTTTCATTATCACTTAGACTATCAAGGCACTTCATCCACTCACCTATAAAACTCCATTACATCATCATGACATCATTTAAAACTCTCCAAAAATCTACCCCTTTGTCATTGATGTCAACACCCATCATAAAAATAATATACAACTCACCTTTCTTCTCTCTCTTCAAGCATTCTCATAATAAGAACTTTCTCCCCCTTAACATAATGACAAAATGGTCAAAAATTGATCTCAAGGACCTAAAAAGATAAAAAAAAATATGAGAGGACTAACTTTGAATTATGATACAAACTCCCCCTTACCTTGAGCCTACATTTTCTTTACCTTGACAACTTTCTCTTCCTTTATGTCAACACTCTCTTCAACAAAGAATTGCAACCAATGAAGAAAGAACACACAAAAGTACTAAAATATGATATAACTCACCAAGAAACATATGAGATGTACTCCACCTAATATTTCAAAGAAATTTCACATCTTGAGAATCTTTATATATTCACACATCATGAAGAACCACCATACAGGCTTACTAGCCTTCTCTCTCAAACCACCTCAAGGATAACCAAAAAAAACTTCATGCCACTCACCAAATAGGAAACATGATCTAATAAAACTTTATAATTCTCCTTTAAATGATCATACCTTTCTCTTTTGAATAAACTAAATACAAATCACTCTTCTTCTCACTAGCCTATCTAGACTCTTTGTAACCCTACCTAAAACTTGTAGAGCCCACAATTTTCAGTATATGCACCTTCAAGACCTAAAAATTCATATATGGATCATTATAATATTACCCTTCAAGCACACTAATCTGAATCACCTATATCATCCTCTTTAACATACTTACCAATTAAGCGTCCATCTTGACAAAAACATGAATAATTTGAAAACTACAAAGCTTCAAATCTTTGAGAAACATGAATTGATAACCCATTTGGCCTATTCTAACTATTAATAATCCTTATATATAAAATCATAAGGAAACCCACTTTTATATTAGATCTAAAAACCCTAGAATCTCAAAACAAACAAGGTCCACAAAACTCCTTCTAGTCAACACCCACTTTTGAAGCTTCTTGTAGACCTAGAGACAACCATCACACACTTTTGAACCAGAATTTGAGCCTCCATACCTTTGTTAACTTTTAATTCATATATCCCATTTTATTCCTACTTTCCCTTAAGCCAAAATTAATAAAACTGAGAGCACTCAAAAAAAATTAATTGGCACAAACATGATCTTCAAAACATAAAACTACTTAGAACACATCACAAAGAAGTCCATATACCTTTCTGAGCATCAAAATCTTATTAAAATTGCATAAATATCATTAGGCACCTAAAAACACCCATTTTAACCCCATAAACACTACATATACAACAACCCTTACCTATCCACTAAAAGGAGTCTCTTAAGAAGCATAGACAAAGACACCCTACTTCACAATGTCCTAAAACAATGTGAAAGTAGGATTTGCCCACAACTCCTCATATTCCTTATCCTCTTTTGTTTTTGGATACTTTAAATTATTCTTCTTCTTCTTAGGCTTAAGATGAGCAACATGCTCATCCACTACAATATTCTCCTTTTCTTCTAGGATTGAATTGACAATAGATGGATACAACATAGATTCATGACATACCTTTTCATCTAAAGAATTCACCTTGCAGTTAGGAATCTCATCACTAGGATAGATAATTGATGTTATTTTCATGATACATGCTTAGTAATAATATGATGTTCATTTGGATCCATACACACCTTAGAACTAGCCTTAACCAATATCATAGTCTTCTCCTTGAGCTTGGTCTCTTTATTCATAACATGAGAAGACAATGAGATCCCTTATCACTCTTCAACTTATATAACATTATCCATAATATAAAATAGATTACTTAGACCAACAAACTCATCATGACTCATACTTACCACCTTTGGTCTCCATGAGTTCACTTTCCTTCTTCCTTGCACTCTAGGAGCCTGAGTGAACCTATTTTGACATGTAGGCCTTTGCTTTTAGAATCTAGAAATGTGACCAATATTTTCATAGTTGTATCAAACAATTCTTTTTGATGAAAACTCATATTATATTACCTTATTTGGATATAAATTTATAGTGTGTCCTATGTCATGACAAATGGAACAACCTCTTCTTTTTGAAGAGGACTCACCTTATCCAAAATTATGTGGATAATGGTTTGTAAAGTGTCCCACATTAAGATAATTGAAGCACTTAACTATGTTCACATCTTTTTAATGATTACCCCCATCATAGTTTCATGCAAATTGATTTATAATAGGTCTCTTTAATTATATAGCTTTATGCCCAAATTGATTACATGTGTAATAGTAACCATTGAAACTTGCATACCTCATGACATTTGTAAATCTAATCTGATTTATCTTTATTATTCCAGCACCTTCATTCTTTGTCTAATGATTTTCATTTAAATTATGATTATCCTTATTCACATTAGTATTCATTTTGTCTTTAGTTACATTCTTTTATTCTTTGTTATATACAAGACTAGTTTTATCACTAACATGTTTTTGACCACTCAAAATATTGTCTAGATCACTTGATCTATTTTCAAATCACATAAATGATTTCACCTTACTAGATGTCTTCTTTAACTTAGCCTTTAATGACTCATTTTTAATTAAATACCTTAAACATTCATCTTCTTTGGCTTTTAGGCTTGTAGATAGAATTTCCAATTAAGAACTGAGATGTTTAACCATATCTTCATGCTTATTAGTATCTTCTTTCATTATTTCTTTATACACACTGAATTACTCCTCATAGTCCTTGATTTGAGACTTCATCTTCTTGTTAACCTTCTTCTCAATCTTTAGTTCTTTAAAATCATTCATCAATTCAGTCTCACAGTCTACCTCATCTCCATCAACATATGAATCACTCCAAGTAGACTCCTTTTTATATGAGCAACTTCCTTCCTCAACTATGAATAGAGATTCATATTCAATAGGACCATCATCTTAATCATCATAATCTGAGTCACTATATTCACTCTCATATGATGATATGCAATCTTCTTGGATGTAGAGACTCTTCCTTTTCTTGAAGGACTTCTTGTTTTTATACTTTTTGAATCCTTTCTTCCTGTATGTCTTCTTGTCTTCATTTTGGCCTTTACCATGCTCTTTATCATCATTATTCTCATGCTTATGAGGTCACTTATGAGTAAAATATCCTATCTCTCTAGAGTTGAAACATTTGAAGGGTAGTTTACCCTTATACTTCCCTAAGCCTAGTTTCAATTTCCTAGTAATCTAAATAATTAGTTCATCCTCATCAATGTTAGATATCTCATCCTCTTTAAATGTACTACCTTGGAACTTATTATTTGGATTCATTTCTATCTTGAATGATGTTTCCTTCTTTGGTGGTAAATCATCATTTACTCTCATCTCATAGGCAGTAAGGGTGTAATGTAATTGATCCATATTCAACTAAGTAAGATCATGACTTTCTT
>JARHVA010003029.1:2137500-2210209 GCA_037957365.1 Torreya grandis
GAAATTCTTGAAAACTAGGCTTAGGAATGATGGAGATGGTAGTATGTAGAAATTAGGGTAGAATAGGGATCAAATACCTTGATTTTACACAACTTTGTCTTTGGTTTGAATAGTTTTTACATCTATTTTACATCTAATGAATAGAGGTAGATTATACTTTTATTTATAGGGTTATATTACTTGTGTAGATAATAAAATTAGCTTAGGCAAACCTTAGAAGGGAAACACATTTGAAAAACTATCCGTTTGAAAGAGCTAGGGTGAAAGACAGTATCACCTAGTTAGGGAAACTAGTGCCATGTGGTTGTAGTGTCCCAATTGTGGTACTAACATCCCATTTATATATTGCTAAGAAATTAGGATTTTTAGATAATATGATAGTTCTGGGACTATGTTATGAATGGGTGTAGGTGACTGTGGTCTGTTGAATGACTAAAAAAGTAAGTCTAATTCTCAATAATATGTCTATAGATAGCCTCAAGATAGATTAACTCAATGGATACTCTTAGAATTTAATTACCACTTTTAGGTGATTACACATTTACAACACTCCTAATATTTCCCCTTGAGAAATATTGTTTATTAACTAATCATCTCCCTAAGGATACCATTTATGAGTTGCAATGTAAGACCATGGGTAAGACCAAGCCTTCCTTATAAATTACCACATTTCAACCATATTTTAAAATCATCTTCATAGTTTTTTCCACCTTATTGGTGTTCATTTTGTGAGTTTTAATGTTAGACCATATATAGGATGAGGCCTTCCTCACAAAATATTCTAATACCCAAGTCAAAATAACATTACGTGTCAAAATTGAGATAAGTAGTTATTAATTATGAGTTACACATCATTGGCATGCTTCCCATCTTAACATAGTATGTTTCATTCTCACTTCATCGATATTTCACTTTTATATTCTTATTTTCTAGTTGTATGAATGCTTACAAGCATTTTCTTAAAATTTTCATACTTTTCAGCTTGAATTAGTGTGATCAATTTAAGTTCATTTTTTCTAGTTTTTTACTCTTTTATAATTCCCAACAGGATTTAGTATGATTGATTGACTTAATTGTTTTAATTTTTATACCATTTAGTTTTAGTTTTCATGTGGCTTCCATTTTATTACATTATTTTTATACTTCCCAATGTGATATATTGTGATTTTATTTGTCTTAACTTGGTGAAAATATTTTTCATGATTTAAAAACATTTTTAACCCTATTTACCATTTTTTATTTATTATATTTAGTCATATTTTGTTATTACACATTTCCCATTGTGATACAGTGTGTAGTGCATTTATTCTTGATTACTTATACTTTTCCAAATCATTTTTTACCTTTTTATTTTTAACCATGCATTTGTATTAAATAATGATAGAAAATTAAAAAATCAACATATATTTTCCATAGTATATACAACAAAAGATAAAATACATGTGATAGAAAGAAATATATCCATGCATCAACATCCACAACCAATTACAACTCATAATGTGTGTGTGTGTGTGTGTGTGTGTGTGTGTGTGTGTGTGTGTGTGTGTGTGTGTGTGTGTAAACACACACACACACATATCATGTATTTTATATAATACAAAGTAAAAAATACAAATTAGCTCCAGCTCTAAGACTGGGCTTCATCCTACCTATCCTGTGTTTTAGCCATGTTGTCCATAGATTCCTTGGACTATCCCATCTGAATGGTATGCTATAATGAGGCAGTCTAGGATATAAAACCTTCTACCTATCTTGATAGATTGGCCACTTGGGACTACACCTATCTAATATAGATAATGGAAATCATATACACCAATCTCTCTTAAGCCAAGGCCTATTAGTCATGTGCATCTCCTTCTCCCATCCCTACTGGTGGATGTAATCTATCCCTACATGTCTACAAATTATTTATAGCCTCCCCCACCAATATAAAATAGCTTATATGGGTTGGGGAAGTTAGAACCATAGGATCATCCAATGTAGCAAGGTTGTATGGAGCTAGCACCCTATCTAAAATGTCATGGTATGCAACCATAACTAGATATCCCCATCTAATTTCTTTTTTTGTAGGATCTACAAAACCAAAACTAGATAGATAATAGGTCACATATATATCTCAAAATCTATCTATCTACTATAATATAAATTCAACTAGTGTCCTATATCAAAGCTTAAATTAGAATTACAACATTTCTCACCATTACTAGTGTCACCAATCACCATCTCCCCATCTACTCACCTATCAAGCACGATATCTCCATCCACTAGTATATCAAACACCTACTCCATAATTCACCTTCACACCAGTGCAAATCCAAGAGTTAACACTCGATCACATAATGATTATCTCCTTAGAGGTGCCTTTATGGACTAGATTCATCCTAGAGTGATTGCTGGGTCTTCCTACACTATAACCCTCCCATGTGCCTACTCTTGTTGGTAGTTATTTTGTTTGCAGTATGTCTAGGGTGGTCTCTATTAATACTTATATTATAGTTCTTGTATTATTATCTATTATGGGCATGCATCCATGTCTATGTCATCTCTTTTCATTATTTCTTACTATCATCCTCGATCTATCCATGGTATAACACAAAGTGGCCGAATCAAATGTATCTTGAATAGTATTCCTCTTCTTCTACCCATTGTCTCTTTAGCATGTTATTTTCCTATAAGTAGGTATTGTATACACATAATATTTTCAAACTTTATTAATTATTAATGCTTTTTATCTTGTATGAGCCTGTCAAGTCTCAATCTCATTGAGTGTATGCCTTAAGGGGTGCATGCACTAGGAAAGGGGTGGGTAGACCATTGGTGTTTCATAGGATTGTTATCCTTTAATTCTAATTTTTACCAATCTAACAATCTCTTAAAAACATTACCCTAAGCTTAGCTTCCTCTTTTTCACCCTCTAGTCATTTCTTACCTTCATTGGCCCTTTCCTAGCCTAAAATCCATTTTGATGATTTGTATTACACTGTCAACCCCATTGACCTTGTAATCTATTTGATAAAATTTATTTAGGGTTTAGGTTGATCCTTAGCTGACCTAGACCTAGACCTAATTTTTTTTGTCAATAACAATGCAAGGTTGATTGGGTCGACCTTGTCATTCTAAACATTTGGAAAGGACTAGGGTTAGATTCACCTATATAAACACATTATTTTTTCCATTCTTAAAGAGACTCATTTTTTATTATTTAAAATATAATATTCCACCATTTTACTTAAGGAGTCTTAGTGTAGGGTTTCTATTTGGAGAAGAATATTATCTTATGGAAAAGTCATGGATGCTTTGGCCTTTCTTAGTGATCCTTACAAACCATGACAACCTATTATAAAGCACTATTGGCCAAGAGAGAGATTGATTCTTGACAGGTTCATCTTCAAGGTAAGTATCTCTAACTTTTCCCCTCTTTTTAGTATATAGAATTAGCATGAGTAATTACTTTTGAATAAATTGCTCTCTCCATGCATTAGGGTGTTACCTATACATAGATTAACTAAAATTATCTTATGCATGTTTACTTTTATGTTTACTAACCCCCATTTTGTGTCAAAATCTTTGGTGAGAACTAGATTAGATTTTATTTTACCTGTTATTAGTTTAGTGAATATCAAAACATAAGACCTGGTTAGAGTTATTACATAGTTTTGGTTGACTAAAGAATTGGTAACCCTCCCTAGTGAATTTATTATGGTAAGAGATCCATTGGCTAGGTCTAGAAAATCTATCTTGGTCATGACCTTGAATATATAATGTATCCATAATCAAAAGTGTAATTAGGATTTATCTTCTCCAAGCTAGGATTGATTTATAGATTAGTTGCATTTCTCATTGCATACATTTTGGTGAAGTTAACATGAATCTAACCCATGAAAATTTTCTTTCATGCCATCATTTTTATCATTTTATTATATTTTTCTATATTTACAATACTGTATCAAACCAATCAATATACTTCTATATTTATGTGCATAGGTTTAACACACAATTAATTCAAAATGAATATGTTCTATCTATCTAAGTCTTATTCAGCTACAAGTTAATGGATTGAAAAAGTTGACACATTACTCTTATTCAATTCTAGATTAACATACACTATCAAATAGGTTGATTTTGTCTTCTATTTTTTTTAAAATAAAATACAGGTTAACAAAAATTATTAAATTGGTTAACACTATTCTTTAATCTTCTTTAGCATTGAAGGTTTTGTATAACTTGGTCAAATTAGCCGACCTAGTTTGTAGAATTTGAAAATAGCAACTAAGGCATTACAGCATAAAATTTGTAATCTTAATCATCTACAAACCCACCAAGGTTCCTTTATTTCCTCTTTCTATCATTATAGTATTTATTTTATTTATATTTTTAACAACTTAGCATTCATTAAAAATACAACCGTGTAACTAACTACGTTGACTTGGTCGACCTAGTTCTATAGTTTGTCTTCTATCTAAGAGTTATAGTCAACCTATTTGACTCTATTTTAAAATAAATTGATTATATATAATATTGGTGACCTATTTGACTCTATTCTATACTATTTTCATATAGTGTCACCTGAATCGACTCTATACTATTCTTAATAAAGGAATTAACAACTATTTTCTAGTAATTTAATTCACATTTCCTTTTTAGTTATTTGCATGATTATAGTAACTCACATAGTCTAAATTGGTGGTTTTTCAAATTACCATTTTAGTTACATTATTTTACTCTTTTTCACAGACTACCAAATCACATAACATTCAAAATGTATTAAAACATTTAACTTCCTAAGGCCCACCTACTTATATTTCATCACTATGGGGGTAGCCCACTTGGTTTTCTAAAAAAGTATAAAAATGTGGTTAATGGTATATATTGGCAAATCACCTAGCACCCTTATCATTATTGGATTATGATGTGAGTGGGTAGGCTCCAATACCAAGTCATTACCATTACCAACATAGATTCCTTTTAGTCCAAACATACTAAAACCAACTAAAGCATACTTTCTAGTTCCCTATTTTAGCCAACCCTCTTATCACACTAAAATCAAAACATTATAATAATATAATAACACTTAATGTGGCCAATTAGTTGTCATTTATATTTTATTTTATTTCTTTCTCTTTGATCATTATGTGTTATATTGAAAAAACTTGCAATGGCCAACATTGTTGCAAGGTTTTGTGTTGTGTGGCCCAATTGGATCAATCACATTAATCCAATTATTTGTGTCTGATTTCATTATTGCTTCAATTATCTTGAAAAAAAATTCCACTATTTCAATAAACTATCATTCTAGTCGATACAGTCTCTCATAGACTATGTTTTACATTCCTTCTAGTAGTACATAGTCGACTTGAATGACTATGTATTCTTCCCTCTATTCTATCATCTATTCAGTAGTACATTATCACCCTATATGACTTTGTACTCTTATTAGCCTATGTTTTATAAGTACTCTATTGACATAGTCAACTTGGTACTTGTTGGCCAACCCTTTCCCTTGTGGTCTAAACCTACTCTTTTATTTGGCCAACTTTATCCTCTATCTGGTTGAATCTATCCTTGATTCTCCTTATTCTATCCTAAATTTTGTTTGTTTCATCAAGCATCATGAAATCCCCTATCAAAATATTATTTTAAAACTTGAATCCATTTAAAAATTATATGGGGTGATATTTTATTATCTTATCTTTTATATATGTTAGCATAGATATTACTCTCCTATCATGATTTCTATATGTTATCCTACTAAGACTTTTTACATGATACTTATGACAGGTCTCACCATCTGTAGTAGTTCTCTATTTTCACAAACCTTAGTCATTCCTTTTTTTCCTTTAGTTTAATATTTTATCATGAGTTGGATTGTAAAATTGAGGATAAAACCTATTCTTCCTCATGATTTCCTTTTGTCCTCATTGTTTTCTTACTTTCCAATACTTCTTGGCACCTCCTTGGGTTTCTCTTTTATGAGTTACAGTGCAAGACCTAGCCTTCCTCACAAATATCCTATTTTTAGTTTACTTTTTACATGGTTTGTGAACCCTCATGATTTCTCTTTTATGAGTTTTAGTGTAAATCCATGAATAGGACATGGCTTTCCTCATACAATCACCATATTTCAATTAGTTTTCCTTTTCTAGAATGTGTTTGTAATAGTCACAAGTTTGTGATATTTTGTTCTCAACTTTAGATTTATCTTCTTTTGTAGTTAATTTTTTCAAAACAAAATGTGTTATAATGTTTTCCTATACTTACATAATTCATATGATAAAGAATCACACTTAAATGTTTTAGTATCCCTTTTTTGAGCCTTTCTCACATTTTCAACAATTTGAAGTACTTAAAATTGTTTGATGTTTCATTTCTCTTGATTTCCTTTCCTTTCACTCTATATTGGATAAACCAAGGTCAAAGTAAATATAACACTTTTATTTCACATAGATTAATGAGACTCTTAGACACCATGCTCTCTTATTTCACTTTCTTAGTAACCAAGTTTAAAGTATTGAAATGAAAATCATCTTTAACACCCATGTTTGGTTTTCCAAATCCGTATGGAGGAGAAATATAAAAATTCATCAAGAAAGTTAAAAGACAAATCATTTAAAAAAAAGGCAATGCTAAAAAAGTCAACATGCACATTCAAACATTCAAAATCATACAAAAAGACATGATTACAAGCACATCTACTATCTCCAATCGAAGCTCAAAATCCATAGTTGGACTCATGATAGAGCCTATGTTTATATGGGTGTGGTAGGCTAGTAGATTATAATATGAGAATTAAATTAAATAAATGGTGCTACCTACTTTCTCATTCAAGTACACAATCTTCTTATTAGATCGAAGGATCTATAAGGGGTCTTAAGGAATGGGGAACACATTGTGGGAAGGTAGGTCCATTTTAATTTGTATGCATATAGCCTTCATGAAATGATCTACCTACTATATTTTTTAATCTAAGACTTGTGTGGTGAAGAGAAGTTTTTAAAATTCCTTAAGTTCGAACGTCCTCTTATTTTGACAAACCTAATTTGAGTTTCTTGACTTTGATAAAGAGTTTCTCTACCTTTGTTTTTCCTTCATTCTCCCCTGTATGCATTTAATTTTTCCCTTTGATATGAAATTGTGATTATAAATCTATTTTCCCTTCCTCTATATTCATTATTCTTCACATCTTAATAACCAAACAATATTATCTTTATAACCAAACAATATGTTTGAGTAACTATGGATTATTTTTACACCATGACTTTACATCCCATCATCACTTTACTTTATTTTTCCACTTTTTAATGTTGTACTACCCAATTTTTTAGACACTTGAGTCCATTTCTAGTTTTATGTACTTTTTCCATTATTGAGTGAGGTTGGCTTGTTAATTTTAATTTACCCATGTCATTTTCCATTTTATGTAATTTTTCCATTGATGATTGAGTAAGGATTGCTACTACTCACTCATCAATGTTATTTTACCATTTTTGCTTGCCCATATTTGTTTAAGTAAGAATTGTTATTTATTTTACATTGATGTTTGATTAACATCCTTTTTTACATGTATCCTTGGTTTGGCTTCGCAAGTTTTCCTTTCTTACTTAAGGTTTAATTATTTGATTTTTTTGGTCTTTAGTAGCCTTAGATTTTTTTATTACATGATTTAATCTAAATTTTGACTTGGTAATTCATTCTAACATAACACTAGTCACCTCATTTTGACAAATTTACAAGTACATCCCATTTGCGTAGCATAGTTATTTTGGCTTTCCCATGTTTGTTTGTTTTTGATCTTTAGTTTTGTATCCTTAGGTTTATCGAAAGCAATCTTTGTGCCCTCCATGATAAAAAATAAAAGCATAGTAGACAACCATCCAACAATAAATGTAAGTCAAGGTATGCATATATTACATTTACTTTTATAGTTATTTTCATTTTAGTCTTTTACTTTCAATTATTTTATACTTTTAAAATACTGTAGCTATTTTTTAACCTCAGCATTATGTGTTTCTATGTTCTTTCTCAAAACATCATTACTTATTGCAATTGAGTGATATGTGATGATATTTAAGTGGGGAGTATGTATACACATAATATTTTAAAACTTTATCAATTGAATATGTATAAAAATAACCCCTCGAGTCTTAATCTTTCTGAGTGCACACCTTAAGGGTGTATTAGGAAGGGGGTGGGTAGACCATTGGTGTTTCACAAGATTTTTGTCCCTTAATACCACTTTTCACCAATCTAACCATCTCCTAAAAACATTCCCATAAGCTTAACCTCCTCTTTTTCAATCTCCTCTGGTCATTTTATACCTTTATTAGCCCTTCCCTAGCCTAAAATCCTTTTTGATAGTTTACGTTACACTATCGGCCCCATTGACTTTGTACTCTAATTGATAAAAATTATTTAGGGTATGGGCCGACCTAGTTTGAGACCTAATTTGTTTTTGTCAATAATGATGCAAGGTTAATTAGGTCAAACTTGTTGGCCTAAAATTTGGAAAGGACTAGGGTTACATTCATCATTATAAACACATTCATTTTTATTTTCTTAGAGAGAAAACAAGAGTTAATTTTAATTTGTTATTCTTTACAATATGTTATTTTACCATTCTAATTTAGGAGTCTTAGCTTAAGATTTATACTTGGAGAAGATACTTATCCTATGAAAAAGTCTTGGATTCTTTAGCCTTTGTTAGTGATGCTTATAAACCACAATAACCTATTTCAAAGAAATTTTGGCCAAAGGAGAGATTGTGTCTCGTTAGGTTCATCTTCAAGGTAAGTATCTCTAACTTTGATCCTATTTTTAGTAGATAGAAGTAACATAAGTAATGGATTTTTAATAAATTTCTCTCTCTCTCTCTCTCTCTCTCTCTCTCTCTCTCTCTCTCTCTCTCTCTCTCTCTCTCTCTCTCTCTCTCTCTCTCTCTCTCTCTCTCTCTCTCTCTCTCTCTCTCTCTCTCTCTCTCTCTCTCTCTCTCCATGCATTAGGGTTTTACCTATACAAAGATTAATTATGATTTTACTATGCATGTTTAGTTTTATGTTTACTAACCCCCATTTTGTGCCAAAATATTTGGTGAGCACTAGATTAGATTTTTCTTTTCTTGTTCTTATTTTAGTAAATATGAAAACATAAGACATAGTTAGGGTTATTGCATAGTTTTACATGAATAGAGGATTTATAACCTTCCCTAGTGAATTTATTATGGTAAGAGATCCTTTCAATAGGTTTAGTTGATCCATCATGGTCATGACCCTAAATTTCAAATTTATCCACAATAAGAAGTGTAAGTAGGAGTTATCTTCTCTAAGCTAAGATTAATTTATAGATCAATTGTATTTCTTATTGCATATAATCACTACTAAAGGGGTCGATGGGTGTGGGAGTTTGAAATACCTTAGAAAGCATGCTATTGGATGTGGATCTACCATGAGGTTTAGTGTCCTATGATCCACATGCATGCCAACCTTATAGCAATAGTTGACCAACTAGGCCATATAGTATTAATGTGTGTGTAGGGATGCCACATGATCTCTCCTTGTGTGATAGTCTAAAACACTAGCACATGAGGCATATTCCAAGATACATGGCCCTATCTCCATCTCATAACCTGATGTAACCTATTATAGGCCACTTAGGGTAACCCAATTAGCTGATACATGGGGTAATTCACATTTATCTAGGCACTCACTTAAACAATAGGCCCCATGGTCTTCTTCACTTTAGACAACATCCCATACATATCATGTATGAATTAGACCTAGATGATAACCCAAAAATTATAGAGTACTCCCTAATCTAATAGGTATTGACATAAAGCTATCACATATAGTGGTACATTATCATCTAACTTGTGCCACATCACTTGCGTTGTCATAAGTCCTATCATAGCCTTCTAGATATCTAAAATTTTCACAATATAGACATTAAAATAACTCACCCTCAATCTATAGTATATCCTAGCTAAGCACATCACCCACTATTCTAGTTCTTGTCTCTCTTATAGATCATCCATTGTGCTAGTGATCATCAATGTCCCTCTTATCATTAGTCTCAATAATGTGTGGATATCCTCTAGTCTGATACACACCTCAATGGTATCCCAATACACTACCAAATAAAAATGTTGGTTAATCATTCCCATGCTTCAAGTAATATGACAATAAGACCAACACTAAGAAAGATCTACCTCATCTTCGTGATGCCTCCAAAGCTTAGTGTGACCAATCGTGATCTATCCATGTCAATCAATTGATCCAAAATATCTGATAGACATGACATATCTATCAATAACTAATGCCTCTAGTGTCTCTATAAAATATCAAACAACAAAGGATGCATTAGATCTCCATGTCATAAATAATTGCAATATATTCTTAAAAATTCACAAATTAACTACTTAATCAATTGGTTTGATTTATTTTCTCATTTTGATAAAGTTTATTATAGAATCAGCCCATTTAACATTAAATCAAACATATATCTTATTTGTGATACTAAATTGGCCATTTCTATTTCCAACTAGATCAGCCCATTTAATACTAATTAGCCACCTTTTTGCTTTAGCATACTAAATCAACCCTATAATACATAGTTATCCTTTATTTTTATACTATATCAGCCCTATCCAACAAAATAAGTTAGCCCTATTATACATGTTTGGCCTTATCCTCTTTACCAACTAAGTTAGCCTACTTCTATGTAGTTGACCACCTATTATAATACTAAATTGGCTCATTGTTATGCAGTCAGCCCTTTACTTTTGGCTTGCCTTATGGAATAAGTCGATTAGGTCAACTTTGTTCTTCCATAACAATTTTTTAAAAAAATTTACCATAAATGACTTAGGTATTTACTGGTCTAACTCCTTCCCACCCAGTAGCTCATTTTATCCTTAGTTTATCTAGAAATTTTCTAGGGTTCATTATGGTGACTAGATTTTGCCTACCAATCAATTTTATATGTCTATCTCAATTTCAAATAAAAATATTCAAAAATTTGAAATAAATAATTGCTTACCTATGTTTCACTCATTGTAGCTACTATGCATCCTACCTATCTCAACTATCATCTCCTCACCATGATGGCTCTCTAGTCTCAAACTAGGTTTCTCAAAGCTATGTTTTCTCATAATAGTAAAAATAATAAATGAATTATTTTTAATCCTATTTATATTTATTATTTAAAAAAATCTACCTTTTAGATATTTACCACCAGATTTTATATTTTGATCATATCTTTATTTCTACTAGATCTTTTTTTTTCTAAATCATAAAATGTTCTAGAATCCTAACATCATAGAGAATCTTTTCACCTATTACATTTATATGTTGCAATTTTTTTGATTTTTTTGCTCTTTTTCACTATTGCCTAATGTTTCCTACATTAAACACCTTAAAATTTCTTGCATCTTTTTCTATATCTACAACACTAAGGTAAGTAAAGGTATGTATTTTTAAATTCTATCATTTCTACCTTATATTTTCCTTACTATAATTTATTCAGCTTCAACATTTGTGTTATGTTCTTTTCCCAAAGCACCATCCCCTATTGCACCTAAGTGACACATGATGAGATTCAAGTGGGGATTATGTATACACATAATTTTTTTAAAACTTTATCAGTTAATGATATTTTCTCTCTTGTATGAACCCATCGAGGCTCAATCTCTCCAAGTGCATGCTTTAAGGGGTGCACTGAGAAAGGGGTGGATAGACCATTGGTGTTTCATAGGATTATTATCCCTTTAATACCACTTATAATCTATATATCCATTTCCTAAAAACATTCCCCTAAGATTTTATTCCTCTTTTAAAACCTCCTTTAGTCATTCTCTATTGGGATTAGTTTTCACATTGAGTGAATTTAAATATTTACGAGAAAGGTAAAATAGTAAGTTTGATATTTACGAAGAGGTAAATAGTAAAATATTAATATTTACCAAGAGTTAAATGGTAATATATTGTTAGTAATTAGTAAGTAATCATAATATTATTATATAACAATATTATGGTTAGTATTTGTTATTATATTTTTATACATGATTGGTGTTGATAAACCAACTCACGTATTTGGACTGAGTTGTTTGTAACTCACCTATATTTTAGGAGAGGAGCCTCCTATATATCTATATTGAATTAATGAGAATTATAGAATAGAAGAGATAACATGAAATAATATATTATAGAGTGTTTGAAATTACTCTCAATTTCCCTATGTATGGCTCCGTTATTCATTAATGTCATCTACTTAATCTTCCATAGATTTTGATAAACCTCTTTATTTGGTATCAGAGTGGTGTTCTATCAGAGATGGGATTGTGAGCGTTTGTGAGGGGCTATTATTGTTTGCATCACCCTTAAAAATGAGTGATATTTGCTCTGTGAAGAGTTTGTAAGTTTTATTTTTAAAAATTAAGATAATAGTTTTATAGTTTAGATTTTATTATGATACAAGATTGATCTTGCCTCTACCCTCATACTCTCATATGACTTGAGCATATTTTATCATTCATGGATTTTCCTACTACATAGTTCCACATAGAATCATAGATATATTCTATAATTTTAATTAGATAGGTGAGATATTCCATGTGTCCATCCATAAAGAAAAATCACATCCACACCTATCCTAACATGTCACCATTCAGATCTACTTTTATAGCTTTCATTTTTTACCACATTGTTTTATCTACAATCTTTAGTTATTTTGTGACTGGTTGATAGTCTCATATCTACCATTGTTATGCATCTATTGAAAATCTATTTAAAATACACATCTATTTCACTTGAATATGTTGTATTCAACTGAGAAGATCAAAGGAGCCCTTTACTACATCCTTGATTCAAGCATCCATGGATCTTAGTCTCGTAGATCAATTTGGCCAACATTATATCCCATTAAGTATAGCAAAGGTGTCTTCTCATGATTCGTATGGATCCATAGCTGTACTCAAGTATTGGAATCACTATTCATCAAACTATCTACCTTGATCTCTATCTAAAACACTATAGTTATCTAAGCTTCATTCTCATCAAAGCTTGAAATCTTCATGAAGATCATACACCTATGCGGGTATGCCAAAAGTTGTTTTGAATAATAATTTTTTAATTTTCATTCATGATTTAGGTCCAAGTCATTTTATTATTTTGTCTTTGGATTTTATACATACAATTTTAGCACATCCACTTGTCTCTTTAAAAAAAGGGTCAAATTTGTTCATTCTTTTAATCTTACACAACATTCAAGAGTCATAATGTTTTAATGATTATAGCCAATAAACCATTTTTATTTTTATTTTTATTTTTATTTGGTTCTCAATAGGTTATTATCAAAAGGGTCTTGTCCATCTAAAGTAAGAGTTTTATTTATGAGTTTTGTTCTAAAATAAAATTCTAGTCATTTCATATTTAAGTCATTATAAATGTCTTATGTCATACATGTCTATGTCAGAGTTAAGTCATTAATATTTTAATTTAGGTAAAGTTTGTTAGTATCTTAATATTATGAGTTTAGTCTTTTTGTTAATTTGTTATAAAATTCAAAAGTGTCAAAGTTTTTTTTATTTGGGTCCATGTACAAAAATATAAAATGTCAGTTTAAGTTAAGTCATTTTGTCTAAAAAGTCAAAATTAAAAATGAGTCAAAAGTCAAAGTCATTTAGGTTTAGGTATAAATTCATTGTCAAAAATTGTCTTACTAGATGGATTATCACTTGCACGTGACATCCACATTATGGGGGGGGGGGGGGGGGGGGGGGGGGGGTGGGGTTGGGGGTGCCCTTAAAAATTTACATATGAGCTTCATGATAGCATCAACTAAGTGAGTAGAGACATACTAGAGGCTGGAAGATACATGAAGGATGGAGGTTTTTCAACAACCTCTCGTCAGTCACCAATAATAGGTTTGTACCAATGATGTGGTAACATATGTAGTTTGGTGTGTTTTTCATTTCTATTGTGTGTTTTTTAGAATTAAAATAGAAGAATAATTCATGTTCATGTAATATAATTTGTGTGCAAATTTCCAAACATGATTCCTTAATGTGAAGACATTGTGAAAGAATAAAAATACCAATGTAAGTCATTTCATGGATCTTGAAAGGGTTTGTGGTAGATCTAGAAAACCACATGAGGTGAATAGTTGATGGATTCTATTCATGTCATAGTTTATGGTAAATAGGTAAAATCATGGGAAGAGTAAGGTTCTCTTTCTACCAAGGTCACGAGTCAAATAGGGTATGCTAAAATGGGTGAGCATACTACAGATAAGAGAGTGAATGTTTTTTCACCATGTAAAAACTATGGGGGGGGGATGTTGGGACTAGTTTTCACATTGACTAAGTTTAAGTATTTACAGGAAAAGAAAACTAGTAAGTTTGATATTTACTAAGAGCTAAATAGTAATAGATTGATATTTACCAAGGTAAATAGGAATAGATTGTTAGTAATTAGTAATCAATAGAAATATTTTTATATAACAATATTATGATAAGTATTTATTATTACATTGTTATACATGATTGGTATTGATAAACCAACTCATATATTTGGGTTGAGTTGTTTGTAACTCCCCTATATTTTAGGAGAGGGGTTTGTTATATATTTGTAATATGTTTGTATTAAATTAATGAGAATTAGATAATATAAGAGAGAGCATGAAATAATATATTATAGAGTGTTTGAAATTATTCTCAATTTCCTTGTGTACATCTCCATTATTCATTAATGTCATTTGCTTAATCTTCTAAAGACTCTAATAAACTTCTTCATTCTATAATTTCATTATCCCTTCCCTAGCTTAAATGTTTTTCAAATAGTTTAAAATACAATGTTATCCCCATGCACCTTTTACTCTAATTGAAAAAAATCATTTAGGGTCTAGGTCAACCCCTAACCAACCTAGACAAATACCTAATTTATTTTTGTCAATAATGATATATATTTGATTAGGATGACCCTATAAAATAAAATTTTATAAAGGTTTAGGGTTAGATTAAACTATATATACACATTAATTTCATCATTTATTAAAGAAGAGAAGAAGAGATAAATATTACACATTTGCTTATCCATGATTTTACTTGAGGAACATAACTTAGGGTTTCATACTTTTTTTTGAGATATAGATATTTTATTATGGATACATCCTTTGGATGCATAGATAGGTTGTGTAGCCTAGATATGACTTGTCTTTATCATCCTTACATACCATAAAAAACTCTTGCAAATTACCTTGGCCAAGGGAGACATTGAGGCTCGATGGGTTCATCTTCAAAGGTAAGTATTCCTAACTTTGTTCTTCATTTGTAAGAGGAGATAGATTTGCATTTTTACTTCTTTCCCATGCATTAGGATTTTGTATACATTGACATGAATATATATCTTATATGCATATTTAATTTTGTGTTTATTTCCCCCATTTTGTGCCATAAGCTTTGGTGAGAACTAGATTATATTTTACTTTGATTTTGTCATTTACTTTGTGAATATTGAAACATATGACATAGTTAGTGTTATTTCATAGTTTTTCTTGATTGGAGGATTCATAAACATTCTTAGTGATATTATCATGGTAAGATATAATTTATTTGGGTCTAGTAGATCCATCTTAATCATGACCATGAATATCTAAAGTATCAACAATCAAAAGTGTAAGTAGGATTTATCTTTCCTGAGCTAAGATTAATTTATAGATCAGTTGCATTTTATTTTGCATACACTCCCCCTCTTAATAAAATATATTATCCAACATTAAATAATATTATATCTACTAACACTTTTCCTACTACTTTGGATTGGTTTCTGTAGTACGTATTTTATGATATTTTATTATTATTTTAGTTGGGATGATTTTATTAGACAAGTTTGATAGGTGATTTTTATGATTTGGAAATGTAAATATAAGATTCCTAATTTTCATTTTTCATGAGAAATTACATCTAATATGATCTTCTTGTGTACACACATTAACATTAGTAAGAATAATATGAATTAGGGTTTAGTAGCTTATGTTATGGAAGGTTAATTTTCAAAGGGTCTTTGAAGGTCATAAGGAGAGAAGTTGAACCAACTAGTTACACCTAGTCTTTGGAGTTCCCAATTAAGGATACATGTAGATATTATTATTTATGTATTTTTATTCACTTAAAACATATCTCATAAAGTTATACTTGAGCCAAGAGTGGCATTGATACACTAACTATTCAAAATATGGTAAATATTCCTAAATATATAGTCCTTCATTCTTTACTTTTATGGATGTGTGTGTGTGTGTGCACATGCACTATGAACTTAGCCTATAGCATGTATTAGGATATGTGTACCCAAATTATGGCTATAATAACATTTAATTTAATCATTTGATGATTTATTTGGATTAATATTGTGTTAGGGTTAGTCTAGGGTGTTTACATATCACAAGTTATATATAGCAGGAAGGTGATAGTATGTGATCATAATTTTGCAATTTATATTCTTACTTTAAGTTTTTGGAGGTTTTTCCTTCAACTTAACTTGTCATTTATTCATATATTTTACTCTATTTTATTCATATTGTGATCTATTATTTTTATTCTACTTTATTTGTGAAGTAATTTATTTACAAGTGGTATGAAAGGTTAAATTTAGGAATATCTATGGGTGAAACCCTAATATTTTAGAATCATTTGTATCTTTCAATTCATTGTGAATTTTTAATAAATTTTTTTACTAGATTTATATAGTAATTCATGGACGCCATAATAAAAACATCAAGGTGGTATGTTATTTTTTATTAGAATTGTGTTAGGTTTGATGTTTTTTTATAAACTCACTCTAGAGGCTAAATTTTAAGGATTTTTATAATTTATTTACATTTTCACAAAGGAAAGAAAAATATATTAGGGGATTATTTTATGTTTTTTATGATTGGAGGATGAAATCATTTCAAAAAAAAATGTCAAATTTGGGTCAAAGCTGAAAATCAAGGTTGACATTATCAAACTTTGGTATGGTAAGAACACAAACTAGGATCTGCAGAAAGGGTTTTGAAGTTATAGGTAACACTCCTAAAAAAAATTAAATTATAAGGGTTAATTAGTGGATCATTTTTCTAGGGTTTTATTTAATAGATCAAAAAGTGAGAAATCTTAAGTACATTGTGCAAGGCATATAATATGATATGAGCTCAATCAAATGAGAATTGGTGAATATCATAACAACTTTGAAAAATATTTAGAAATGTAAACCTCCTATCACCATTTCATAACCAAATCAAGGTGTATCTTCTATTCATCCCAATAAAAAATTTATTACTTTGTAACCATGAAACTTTCTACCTAAAGTGGAAATGCATAAGTTCTATGGGAAGGATCTAATCACCTAGATCAACCAAATGAATAATGTTTTTATGTACATCAGATCTCATGTTGATAGAAGGTGATAATGGTATCTATTATAGCATAAATTTTCAACCTTGGAGAGGGTTCTTAAAGCTCTCTCCAATTGAGTTACACTATGAGAAAAACCCTAGGATGTGGTTATCCTATGGTGGGGCTGAACCTCCAAAGAAGGATGGCTTCCTCTTTATGGATCACCTATACTAATGTTTTCACTGAAAAAAAAGTTAGAAAGGGGGAAAGGGATCCTAAGAAATTTAACCAAGTGATGCACCAAATTTAAATGAGAAATCACATAAGCATGAAGTAAACATTTAGGAAACATAAGACAATGCTAGCACCAATGATCTCACAAAACTAGCTAGTTGCATAAGTGTTTCATAAACTAGGTTAAGAAATCAATGAATGAATTCAAAGAGGAGTTTTAAGACTCACTGAGAGATTGCATAAAAAATAAAAATAACACTAACTTAGACTTGAAACTAACTTAAAAATACTTATAAATGAGCAAGAAAGAAGGACAATGGGCATGGAAGATTTTCCTTTACAATGCCATCATGCCCAAGATTTTCTACACATTATTCAGAGGGGAGAGATAGGCAAAGAAAGTATTAATTTCTTCAAGAGGTATTTCATAAAATTTTTGATAGGGTCTAAACTTATCAAATGAGAGTCTCTACTCTTACATAATTAAGAGAGAATTTCTTGTCAAAAGTGAGAGTGAGTCTTCTTCTAAATTCTAAGAAAGTTTATAATGTAGAATAAAATAAGAGATATATGAGAAAGGGGAGAGATAGGGGGAGCATGCCATCTAAGATTATTAATTGAGATACCATCCTTCTTAATTTCTAAACCATATTTGATCTAATTAGGACTGAAATGATTTGAGATTAAATAAATGATCTAATATAGTCTAAATTCCCTAAATCCCTTTGCTTTGATCTTCTATGCCATCTCAACTTGCTCTCATTATGAGGATGAAGTCATAATATCCATGGAATTGACAAAGCCATGCTTAAGTCTAATTTTAGTAGCTATAGGTACCTTTTTGTCAAAGATATAACTTTGTCTAAATATGGGACATTTCAAACCTACCCCTACCCCAACCTGAACATAGGTCTTTACTATAGTCTAAAAACTAATCCAATTATTTGTTTGCAAATAGTCAATATGTCAATGAATAGATTACAGACTACATAGCTTCTTTACTAAACCATATTAGGTCTAAATAGACCTATTCTACCTTTAAAAATTGTGTAAGCTAAGGACTTATTATACACGACATTAAGAACACAATAAAATCAATTCTACATGCTCTAGATCCTCCAACAGAGGTTTCGACTAAGCTTTAATGGCTTCCTTAAAAATATTGACCTTGGTTTGACCTTAAGTCACATTTGCTCTCCATTAAAATCCCTTAGCTTTCAAATTTTAATTTTAACCATTAATCTTAATCTAGGTCCTTGATATTATTCCATCTTTAAACTCCTCATTTATTCCTAAGATGTATTGATAATCCTAGCTAGTTCCTATGATTTTTCCACATGGTGGCCTCACTTTCATCCCTAGGATCTACTAACTAGTTGACCTTTTACTCACCATTGATCTACTTTGGTACAATGGATCATGCACCATTGATCATCTTGGAACCATTAGCTTTGTCAATCACCACACATCATTAGATATTTATTTAGGAACTCAAAATATTAACACTTTTCATCACTGTGTTCAATCTTTGGTTCGTTAACCTTTTGACTTGATGCTCACCATTGATCTATGAATGCACGATCAAATGCACATCATTAGATCCTTAGAACCCACTGACTCATTAGATCACCACTCAATGTTGGATCTTGACTTGAGATTATATGATATTGTAAATATTTAGATATGCATTTAACCTTGGAACCTTTGAATTCAAAAACCTATTTCCCAATGCCCAAATTTGATGTCTGCATGCACGTCCTTTTTACAAGTTCAAATTTAGAAGCTTATATCTTTAGATATAAATATCATCAAGATATGAAATTTGTAGAGCATGATTTAGGTATGAAAAACATCATGTCCATGTGATATTTTGGGTCTGAGAGGCCTCCTAACTGAACTGATTAAATAGAAAAATCAAGCTAACCCATTCATTTCTATGTGATGTGCCATGACAGTTTATTCTCTCTAGACTTGTGCAAGTCATTTTTTGATAATTCATTTAATTAATAACTCTATTTATCTTGATCAAAACATGACATGACATCCATAACTCATCCATCCAGTTGAGTTTTTATATGTGGGCCAAAATTGGCCAACATTTCTACTGACACCTTAGGATTGTATACCTAATATACAATAGACTAATGGCCTTAAACTAATCCATTAGACATCTATAGTCATAGTCTTTTCTCTTAGTTGTCATGAAGTTAACTCAAGGCTGACCCTTTCTAAAATAATTCCTCTTGAAATAATAATGACCAAAAGGAAACAAAACAACAACTATGCGCAAGGCACTTATTGAAAGTGAAACACACAACTAAAATAAATGTGCTCAAAGCACTTAGAGGAAAGCATATAAATTTACTCTAATATGTAAAATATTATACAATAGCTAAAAATTATTTTAATAACAAGGCTTTAAGTGAATGCCATTGACTAGGATGGGTAATACCTCTCCATCTAGTTGGGTAAGCTAAAAAGCATTATGTTATTTGTATCCATAGATTAAATAAGGACCACTCCACAAGTTATCAAACATGGTATAGTTTCCTATCTTAGCCTTATTTGAGTCATATTTGAGGAATAGGTCCCCTTACTTGAAGTCCCTTATTGTAGCTCTCTTATCAAAGAATTTTTTGACCTAAGCTTGGTGTGACTCTAATGTCTTCATTGTAAGGTCCCTGGTTTCTTCAAGCTCCATAAGCTCTATCATCCTCATATTCATAAGTTGATTCTCCATCAACTCAAGTTGATGGGATAAATCTAATGTAGGTAGTTTAAGATAAATGGGTAATTTGGCTTCCCTTCCATATATAAGGACATATGGAGAGTTTTCAATGGTAGATTTGGGAGTTAATCTATTAGCCCATAAGGTTGTCCTTAGTTTAGTATGCCATGTTCTCTAATTTTCCTCCATAGTTCTGTTGATAATCCTTAGCAAGTTATTATTTGTGGAATATATCAATCCGTTTCCTTGGGGGTAGTAATTGGAGGATGTGCTAAGGTAGATGCCCATCTTGAATGCCCATTCACCTATCATCATACCAAAAAATACTAATGCATTATCTAAAATGATAGTAGTTGGGACACCAAACCTGGTTACTATGTTGTCATAGAAGTCCAATACTATTATCTCATTGGCTTATTTCAAGGTAATTGCTTCCACCCACCTAGTGAAGTAGTCAATTTCAATGAGTACCCATTTATGTCTTTCACTTTAAGGTGGATTTATCATTCCTATGAAATCCAACCCCCATTACATGAAGGGTTATTCCACATGGATTGGGTTGAATGGAACAGTTGATAATCTTTATTTGCCTACAAATAGAGCACACTTATAACATTTATTGACCTATGCATAGGCATCCTTGAAAAGGATGGGCCCATAATAACTATCCCTCATTATTTTTGTTGATGTTGTTATTGGATAAAAATGGCCTCCTGCATGTCCATCATAAAACTGCTCCAAGAGCTTTGTCACTTGATTTCCATCAATACACCTAAGAAGTACCCCATTAAGATCCCTTATAAAAACAACACCATCAAATAATGCATATGGTATGTATTGAAGACTAAAATACCTTATTTTTTTATATCCAAACCTTAAGGGCATTATCTTATCATCAATAAATGTGTCATGTCTTGGAGCTAGATTTTATGAAGTAGAGATGTATCTACTTGTGAGTTATCTTATGTCACCAAAACAACTTATTTGTCTTCTTGAATATCATCTACGATATGCTCACATAAGCCTTTAACTCTTACCATCTTTGTGACTTTTATCTCCACATCATACACCATGACTTTGGTAATCCAACCTACTCTTTTCTCATTCAAGTCTTTGTTAAGGAGGAAGTCCCTAACTCTATGATGAGACACCATAAGATGAATCTTGATATTGAAAAGCATTAGCCTAAAATTTTTTAGGCTTATTAAAGATGATATAACATGTGTTTTATATAAAAGTGTACCTCACCTCATATCCTTCTAGTCCTTGACTAAAAAATGTAATTGGCTACTCAAGTCCTTCAACATTATCCTGCATCAACATAGCTAATATGTTGTCAATGTTTAAAAATGTGTATAATATGAAATCCTTTTATAAATCAAGATTCATGAGAGAGGGTGCTTAAGAAATAGCTTGCTTGATGGCCTCAAATTTTTTTGTACCTTCATTCAACCAAGCAAACATTTGGATCTTCTTCAGCATGATAGTGATGGGTTTGACCAAGTTTTCAAAACTACATATAAACCTTATCATAAAGATTATTTTTCCAAGGAAGATCTAAATTCCTTTCTTGTGATTGGGTAAAGATAAGGCTAGGATGACACTTATTCTATTAGGATCAATGGATAATCCTTCCTTTAGAACAATGTGACCCAAAAGTTTACCTTCATGAATAGTAAACACACATTTCTTGGGATTTAAAGAGATCTCATACTCTCTACATATTTGGAAGATCAACCTTAGATGATCTAAGTATTCATTATTTTTATTTGAAAAAATTATGATGTCATCCAAGTATAATAGTACCATTTGATTCAGTAACCCTTGAAAATCCATGTTCATGGCTCTTTGGAAAGTTTCCCCTATATTTGACAACCCAAAAGGCATCTTCTGGTAATCATATGTGCCCCACTTTATGGTGAAGGTAGTCTTATATTGATTTTATTCTCTCACCAGTACCTAGTTATATCCTAAATACCCATCCAAAAGGGAAAAATGTTCTAAACTAGCAACTATCTGAAGGAGTTTCTTCATGGATGGTAAGGGGTAGTGATCTTTTAAAGAGACCCTATTTATATCTCTGAAGTCAACACACAATCCAATTTCCCCACTCTTCTTCCTTATAGGTACCAAATTGGCTACCCATGAGGAGTTCTTAATGGGAAATATGATCTTAAATTCAATGAATTTGGTCAATTCTTTCCTCATAATCTCTTTAATTTTGGGATTTATAGGCCTTTGATTTTGCTTGACAGGCTTGACATTAACCTCTAGTTATATAGTGTGTTGGGCTAGGATGGGATAAAAGTCTCTCAGGTCACTATATTCTTAAGCAAATATGTTTGCATATCCTTTATAAATTTCTATGAAAGCATGCCTTTTAGCTTTAGTGCTTATCTTTCCAAGTTTGAGGAGCTTATATTTGAAGATAAGGACTCTTTCATAGTTGTCTTCACTTTTTGACATCACTAACTTATCTTTTCTCATATGATCTCCCTCATGGAAAAGATCCTAAAGGGTGACAAGCCCTTTAGGAAGATTGTCAAATATTAACTCAACTATTTTCTCCTCATACTGATGTTAAAAATTTTCTTATTTTATGGATGAGAATTTTTCTTCTTGCAATAAAAAATAGGCAATTTATTTGTCATTTTAAAAGACCTACTAATGAGCTTCATTGTCTAGAACTGATTGTATCACCACCACTTTGACATGTGGCTACACCTTGGTATTTTTTAACTCATTTTGGATATCAAATTGAGCTTCTGTAACTACTAATCTATTAGCATGTTGGTTCTAGTTCCTTGGAATTTCTTATATGTTAAAGGCCTCAAAATGCTCAATTAGGTCCCATAATCTATGTTTGTAAGACTTAATCAAGGGATTATTGGTGATATTTTGGCCTCTAACCTAGTGCACTATCAGCTACTATCCCCATAAAGTTGTAACTATTTTATTCCTCTCTTATTTTCCCAAGAAGTCCATATATAAGGCCTTCATACTCTACTACATTGTAAGATCAACTAAATTGGAAACTATAAGAAGAGAAATACTTGTCATTAGAGGGGGATACTAGCATCGCACCTACACCCACTCCATGTTTTCTCCTTGAAACATCAAATAATAACTTACACAAACTAATGAAGTCTTCTTGATGCCTTATGGGGGATAAAATGGATTAATTTTATTCATGTAAGTAGTAGACATCTGAGTATTTTATCTCAACACCTTCTAAGGGATCAAATAACTAATTGTCATTCCATAGTTCATCTAAGAATGTATCTAATATCTGCTCAAGATAAGTGTTTATCTCTTGATGAGCTATATATTCATCCTCATCAAGGATGGTGAAATTAAGGTTTATGCTATTTGGCCCATAAGGTTCAATGTGCAATTATGTAATGGTTTAGCCTTAATATATACCTTGGTTCCATATCTTGTTCTAAATTCCATGTATGACCAATATACTACAAGATAACCTCTAATATTTTGAATGAATTTTATAGATAGGCATAGGGAAAAATTAGGAAGTACATCTAGGATTAACACATCTTAAACCACTAAGACACTAGGATAAGAATGTAGGGTCAAGTTGAGGTCTCTGATGATACCAGATGGCTTGGTGGAAGAACCATTAAGTTGTAGAAATCCTTTAGACTGGGGTTCATATTTTAGACCAAGATAATTAGCTATGGAATTCGGCATTACTAAAGTGTTATCCCCACTATCTACCAAGCAAGTATGAAATAAAGAATCACCAATGATTATTTAAATGCGCAAGGGAGGAGGTTTGACCACCTTACCTAGTTATCCTTCATTATATCCCTTGGCTACATTGGTAAGAACCACATTCTCCTTGACTGGTGGTTTCTTAGAAACATTGATTATTGACAACTCTTCTTGGAGGATGTTTACCTGACCAAACATGGAGAGCATATCCCTCATTGGTACACTCACATTAGACCTTTTAATTTGTTCCACAATGTTGATGGGTGAACCACCAACCTTTGGTTATATTTTAGGAACCACAAATACACCTTGAGTTTATGATTTTTGAGGGACAAAGACATTCCCTTGATTTTTATTCCTTAGAGATATTAAAACCTTTGGAAAATTAGTAGGTCTATTTTTATTTGATATTGAAGGAGTAATGTAGGAGGCTCCTTGACTGCTTCTTGGTTACCATCCATTTTCCTTATTTTGAACCTTGTATTTGCTACCACTAGAATGTATTCTTGACTAGAAATAGGTTGTTGATTGAGGGCATAACACTCTTCTTATTCATAGTTGACCATCATATCACCTAACTAGCTTGGTCCTTGATCAGGGCTTTGACCTTGTTGAGGCTCTTCTAGTTTTGTCATCATGGGAGCTTCTATGTTCTGAGCCATAAGAGCCTAATTTTACACATAATTAATAGCATGCTACCATTGATCATTGAAAGCTTGAGTGACATCAGTGGTTGGAAAAATAGAATGCCCAAAAGATTGATTCTAAAGCATGATACCCTTAGATTCTTGAGAGACATTATTAAGTATGGGGACCAAAGTGTTATAAGTGCTTGCAACAATTGGATTATAGTTGTTTTCCCTAACATATTTAGGTTACCCTTGTCCTTGGCTTTTAGCTTGGCCTTGGCCTTGGAAATTTCCTTTGTAGGGTGGTCTATTTACTTGATAAGATTTATACTGAGGTTGATATGAGGCTTGATAAGGCTTATTGAAATCTTATTTCCTATTAACATTCACTAGTTCATTTCCTAAGGATTGGAATCACTTCAAAGTTCTTATGTTCTTGGGAATCACTAGATTGACTAGTGGAAGCCTTTTCTTGCTTAGGTGAGGGTATAACAATAATTTTAGGCATATGAGGAATTAAAACAAAGGAAAGAATGGAAATAAAGTGTTTTGATCTTAAGGAACAAAGGCATTGGTTGTCTAGGTATAATCTTACCATCCTACACTAGATAATTTATTGCTATGATTGTCACCTCATATGTATTTGGTAGTGTTTTCTCCCATGGACTAGATAATTACTACAATGTCACTATTTAGGGCCTTTAAATAGTAAAGAAAGGAAAATATATGGGTAGGCCTAATAGAGACTAGGATTCTATCCCAAGTCTTTTGGAATCTTGTATTGAAGTTTTGCATTACTTCATAAGGGGCCCTTTTTATTGTGGTTAACTATTCTACAAGTAACAAATGGTTATTTTTATCTTAAAATATTTTACACAATGCATCTCATAATTAATCCCATGTGGCAATGGAATTAACATCAAGGATTCTATACCAGTGTAAGGATTTACCTTTGAAAGAGATGGCTAATAACCTAATTGTCACATTTTCCTCATTAACATTATGAATATTACAAAAATTAGCTGCATCCATGAAGTGCTTAGAAGGGGTTGTAGCTTGGTCTCCAATAAAATAAGGGACACTTTTAAGAATTGATATTGGAATAGGATCATATTGAGGGAGGTCTAGAGGACTTTGGACATTAAAAGATACAAATGTAAAAGGTCTAGGGGATGCCATGATAATGAAAGGGTTTAATAAAGATCTTCTTGCATGGGTAGGCCTTGAAAGTAATTTAGGAAAAAAGTTGCCTTTATAAGGGTGTGTGCTATCAAATCTTAATCTCTTTATTAAGTTTAAAGGCAATTTAATGAATTCAAAGGGAATATCTCTAGAAGCTAACCTTCTAGTCACATTTGGTAGGAGATGTAGTCACTGCGATACTATTAGAATTTTGGATCTGATTTTGGAGTCACAAGATACTATTGCTTAGAAGCTATAACTACTACAAATTGATCAAATTAGCATCAAAATTTGACCAATATTCTTCAAAATATGTCCCACTGAGCATGCCAAAAACTATTGTATTATCAATTTACACACTTAGAGAGGATTATTCAGGATCTCTATAATTAAGATACACTATGGGAATAACCATAGGATGGGGGTATCCTATGGTGGGGTTGAACCTAAACAAAAGGCTGACTTTCTCTTGATGGATCACCTATACTAATATTTTCACTAAGAAAAGGGTTAGAAAGGGAGAAAGGGATCCTTGAAAAGTTAACCAGGTGATGCACCAAATTTAAATGAGAACTCACATAAGCATTAAATAAACATTGATGAAACATAAGATAATGCTAGCTCACATAATCTCACAAAACAAGCTAGTTTCATAAGTATTTCATAAACTAGGTTTATGAAGCAATGAATGAAGGCAAAGAGGAGTTCTAAGACTCACTAAGAGCTTGCATCAATGATATAAAGAACCCTAACTTAGACCTGAAACTAACTTGAAAATACCTATAAATGATCAAGAAAGAAGGATAATGGGCATGGAATATTCTCCTTCATAATGACATCATGAAAAATCTTTGTTACACATAATTCATAGGGGAGATATGGGAAGATAAAGTATTTATTGCTTTAAGATGTCTTTCATATAAATTTTGATAGGGTCTAACCTTATCATATGAGAGTCTCTACTCTTATAAAATTTAGAGAGAATTTATTATCAAAAGTGAGAGTGAGTCTTATCCTAAATTCTAAAAGAGATTACAATGTGGAAGGAAATAAGAGATATATGAGAAAGGGGAGAGATAGGGGGAGCATACCATCTAAGATCATTAATTGAGTTTCTATCCTTCGTGATTTCTAAACCATCTTTAATCTAATTAGGACCAAAAGGTTTTGAGAAGAAATACATTCTCCACTATACTCTCCAATTCCTAAATCCATTTGCTTTGATATTCTATGCCATCTCCACTTTCTTTCATTATGAGGATGAGATCCTCATATCCATGGACTAGACAGAGCCATTCTTAAGTTTGCTTTTAGCAGCTACAAGTACCTATTTATCAAAGATAAAGCTTTATCTAAATATTAGAATCTTCAAAACTACCCCTACCCCAACTTGAACATAGGTCTTTCCTATAGACTAAAAACCAATCTAATTATTGATTTTCCTATAGTCAATATGTCAATGAATAGCTTACAGACTACATAACTTATTTATTAAACCATATTAGGTCTAAATATACCTATTCTTCCTCTAAAACTTATGTAATCCAAGGAATTATTATACATGATGTTGAAAACATGATAAAACTATGTCTTAATGCTCTATATCATCCAATAGAGGTATCAATTGAGCTTCAAAGGCATTTTACAAAATATTTTTCCTTGTTCAAACTTAGGTCATATTTTCTCTCCATTGAAGTCCCTTAGCTTTTGCCTTTTAATTTTAGCCACTGATCTTAATTTGGGTCCTCAAGATTATGTCATTTTTTATCTCCTCATTCATTCCCAAGATCCATTGATAGTCCTAGTTGGTTCCTATACTTTTTTCATGTAGCAGCTTTGTATTCATCCCCAAGATCCACTAACTAGTTGACCTTTCACTTTCCATTGATCTAATTCAGTATGATGGATCATATATCATTGCTCAGATTAGACCAACTAGATTTTTTAGTTGACACACACCATTATATCTTTGTTAAAATACCCAAGATCTTGAAACATATCATTGATGCATTCAATCTTGGGTCCACTAACCTTTTGACTTGATGATCATTTTTGATCTATGAATTCATGATCAAATATGTACCATTGGATCCTCAAGACCCACTAACTCATTAGATCATTGCTAGCCATTGGATCTTGACTTGTTATTCTTTGATCTTGACACTTGTTAGCTACACATTTAACCTTGTAACCTTTGAATTGCAATGTCTATTTAATGAGGCCTAAAATTGATGTCTACGCACATGTCTCACTCTCCAATTTCAACTTTGGAATCTTATATCTTGAGATAGCAAGCTCATCAAGATAAAAAAATTTGTAGAGAATGATTTATGAATAAAAACATCATGTCCATGTGATATTTCAGCTCTGAGAGGTCTCTGAAGTGAATTTATTAAATTCACAATCAAGCTAACCCATTCATTTATGCATGATGTGCCATGATGGTCTAGTCTCTCTAGACTTGTGAAATTCATTTTTTGATCATCCACTTCATCAGGAAATATATTTATCTTGATCAAACCATACCAATAATTCTAGAACTAATCCATCTAAACAAGTTTCTACATGTGGGACAAAATTGGCCAATATTATCATTTTTATCTAGAACTTAAACAATTTGTTTGTTATTGTTGTTTATGCACTCAAAAGTAAAATAAGGCTCCTAGTTTCACATGGTTAATTTTTATAGAGGATTTTGAAACATAATATAATAGTAGTGTGATATAAAATTACTTTAGCTAATTGGAAAATTTATGTAAAATAGACTCATTCAAGTATTATATTTATAAGTTACAAAACCCATTTTCGTATGTGGATAAAATTAACAACAATTATCTAAGTGACCTATTTCTTGTGGGTTTTAATAACCAAATTCAACATGAGGTATGAATTTTTAATAAAAATAATTTTTTTGATTCTATTGTCATGGCATAAATGGTAGAGGAAACTTTCATGGCTATGAGGGAACATACACTCACTAGTATAAATGATAATAGAACATTGCACCATTATCTCCATAGCCTACCAAGTTAACTTCTCCAAAAATTGAAGAAAAAAGTGCAAAAGGGTTATGTTTAATCTATGAAAACAAATAAATTTGAGCACATAGCTATGTAAAAATAAGCTATTCTAATTATATGGAATTAATGAATAAAATGAAGATGAAGAAAAAATTGTTAAGGTTGTGGATGAACTAAGGTTTGGATATTCTTAACCAAATATATACTACCATGCAATGTTAGGTGTTAGTTCCCCACAAACCCTAAATCTAATAGATATCCTAAAGGAATATAAGGTGAAAATATTTATTAACTCAAAGAGTAGTAAAAAATTAATCAACCATCAGTTAGCCACATGATTGAACTTTTTTATTTACCATGCTCCAAAATTTCAAGTCTCAGTCTCAAATGGGAGTATAGTTATTTAAAAAAATAATAATATTAAACTCACCATGGGATATTACCTTCTATATGACACTATGTTATATATTACCATGAGTATATTTGATATTGTATATAGAGACCAATGGCTCAGGACCTTAGGCACAATCAAGATGAACTTTTAGGAATTATTCTTGCATTTTCATTAAAAGGGAAATATGTTTGAGTTGAAAGGGTTGTGTGTAAATTTATCTTAGATGGTAAGATCTCAGCAAATGAAATAAATTATCAAAAAAATATCCAAGGGTTTATATCACAATTTTTTTTAGTGGAAAAAGAAAATTCACTTGCACACATACACCATATTTTTTAGAAAGGGTTTAAAATCTTTATGTGATTATTGAGGATATGCCCATAATGAAACCACATATAATAGATACATTTTTAAAAATTTATCTAGATTACCAACCATAATATACTATGTATTACTTGATAATCCATATAAGTTTTGAATAATATAATAACATAGTCAGCACCAGTAGGAAGTATTAACTAGTCTTAGAGATAACTATCTAGTGTTACAAAATAGTCATATTTATTGCTTGAAGAAGGACATTTGAAAAAATGTTTCAATGTAGACACGGTTATTTTTCCCAATGAATAATATTGAAAAAATTTATAATCTAAGTAAAACCTTAAAATGTGCACTAATATGGTGAGGAAGAGGGTAATTAATTAAAATTTTATCAAGTGGAAGAATTTTAATAATGAACATGCAACATGAGATGAGGAAGAGTTATTATACCAACATTTAGAGATCATTAACGTTTAGGAAAATGCTTGTTTTAAGGGAGGGGGATTGTTATTTATTTATAATATATAATTTATTAGGATATTTATAGCTTACTTGTGGCTATAATAACCTTTTATTAAGTCATATTATCATATATTTGGCTCAGTATTGGTGGTAGGGTCAGCCTAGGGTGTTTTAATAACATAGCTAGGATATATATGGGGTATGGGTTAATATATGATCATAAATTACTTTTTTTTATTATTTTAAGGTTTTTTAGGTTTCCCCCTCAAAGTGTATTTTCATTTATTCATATGTTATTATACACACCCTAAATTGGTCAATCAACCACACATATCATGTCTTTTCATAGTCCTTTAATAGGAGACTTTGACTAGAGCATATGAGCTTTGTTTACATTTAACCATATCTTTAATTTTAGTAATCTTGGTCTTATTCATGCTTGAATCACATTTTTACCTATTCCTAGTCATCTTGAGACTTTCAAATAATCATTCCACCTTAGCCAGGTCAAGGTTTCTATGATTTTTCCATCCCCCTAGGTCCCTATCCTGTAGGATAGGAGCACTAGAATTGGACTATAGTGCTAGTGCCACTAGTGTCCTATTTTGACACTCCTATCTAAGTTAATTTTGATCTCTACCATTTATTTTCATTTTCTTAATAAGTATCAACCCATTTCTTAGCTTCATCCTTAAGTTTCCCAATGTCAGCCAAATGCAAATAAAGCTCCCAAATTCAAAATAAAGAGTCTCCTACATAAAGGAATACACAAGGAATTTTATATCTATCACTTAATACTTTGGAATAATAAATAAGAAAAATTAGTCAATAGTATAGCTCAACATTTCACATCACACATAGACTTGCATGCTTGATCAAGGAAGGGCCTAGGCAAAAGTCATTCTTGCATCTACCGTATCCATTGATTAAGCAGGCTCCTTAAAGGAGAAATACATTTGATCTAAGACCCTAACTTGAGTGTTAATATAGGTAGTGATCAAAACAACAAGGCTTTTATATCATGTGATCATTCTTTCCCTAACCTAATTTTTCTTCCTTTTACTTTTGATGCATTTATTGTTTGCATTTGTTATAAAAATTAAATTTATAATTTATAATTTTTTGTGCATTTATCCTATTCAATATTATTTTTAAAATTTAAATTATTTCCATAATTTTCAAAAATTCTAAAAACCTAACCAAAAACCCTAGATTTCCAAACTAGGTCCTCCAACCCTAAGCCTTGCAATTTTTAGAAAAATATTTTGAAATTTTTGAAAATTGTTTCAATTGTCAAAACTATTTTCAAAATTTCTATGTTAGTAGTTATTTTTTCATTTATTTGCTTAGTATTACTTTTACATATTTTCTTTGGTGAAAGAAATAAAATGGCCACTAAGGCACTTCTTCCCTCTCATCCCATGATCAATTTATAAAATTTTCTCATAATTATGACAATGAATGGATAAATTTGCAAAATTGCACATTAGCTAAAAATATGGAAAATGATTTCATTTAAAATGAAGATAATTAATATTATTATAATGAGGAATATGATGATATATGTGAAATTTATTGTGAAGAAAAAGTAGATGCATATTCTCCTCTCAAACCTATCTCTTTTATTCCTTCTTCTAAAGAAAATAATTTTGATAAATGGGAAAGATACTTTTCACCTCATTCTCCTATGCACAATGCACCAAATGAATAAATTATTCTTGCACTTCTAAGTGAACCTCTTATTGGTGATAATTTTATTATATGTGAACCTAATCTCGATAATTTTATGTTCAAAATACAATAATATAAACACAATAAAATCCAATTGCCAATGCATAGTTTAAATAATGCATCTCATTGTCTCAACTCTACTTTATCAAAAGAATGTCTAAATCATAACTCTCTTACTCTTAATTATCATGTTACAAATGAAAATAATGCATATATTTCATCCATTGATAACATAGATGCACACAATCTTCCACATTCACATGATAATTTATTGTATATTAGAAATAAATTAAATTCTTCTATTACACCTCTCCTTAGCAATGATGGAAGTGATAATGAGTATGATAGTGAACATGAAATTTGGAGTAATTATTTTTTATTTGATAGGTGAAGATGGGTTGAAAGGACCTAGACCTAATATAAAAAGAGAACAAATAGAAAATTGAGAGAATGTAACAAAGACCAAATGAGATAAGGGTGAACACCCTAATGACCAGCCTAACTTCTGCTAAACTTTAGCCAATGGTTAGCCAATAGATCAAAAAGGACCCAACCCAAAATAGGAAACAATAGAGTTATTCTAACTTAGAGTAAGTGACTAATTTCTTGGTCGTGAGTTATTCCAAGAAAATGAGAGTGATTATGAATAATATTACAATTTTGATAATACATGGAACAATGATGACTATTATGCACATAGTGAAGAAGAAAATTCATCTCAACTCTTCTCTCATTTCTCCTCTCAAACATATTGCACTACCAAATGTTGTTTCTCCTTATATGAATGATTCTATTTCAAATAATTCACATATTAATGCTAATATCACATCTTCTACTCAATTAGAATGTGATTCACTAAAACATCAAGATATCAATGAACCACCCAAACTACCCCTCACTATAGTAGAACCTAGTTCTCACTCTTCACCTTAAGAGAATGGTAACACACATTCCTCTAGTAAGGTCCAAGTTACCATTACTCCCAAGGATATAGTGAGCACACCCACTCTTTATGATCCAGTCACTAAATTTATCATTCTAATGGATAAAATTAACAATCAAATTAAATGATTAACTAAACCATTTCAAGATACTAATGTACCATCCTAGAAGATTATCTCTTTGATGCATGCAGTTAATGAATTACAACACCAAGTACATATCCTTACCTAGGAAAACAAGGATTATAAGTCTTGGATGGATGCTAATGATTTACATGGTAATCCCCTTCTGAAGACATTCATAAAAGCCTCATTTCCTAAGCATTTATATATACCATCATGTCCTCACTTTGATGGAACAAGAGATCCATTTGTACACCTTCAAGCCTTTCAGAAGGATTTGCCATCTCATGTGATTCCTTTGATTTTACTGAAGTCATTCTAGTAGACATTAGTGGGGGAAGCATATAATTGGTTATTTCATCTACTCCCCATTGGATCATTGTACACATATGATGACTTAGAGGAGGCATTTCTTAGATATTACATAGTAAACATGGGTCCTCATGTTACATATGAGAAACTTGCCACATTACATCAGAATACTTTAGACCTAGTTAGTGAGTATATCTTATGTTCAAGACTCACATGTTAAGATTAATATGCAAACCAATGGATTTGGAGATTCAATGTATATTTATTAAGGGGCTTCACCAACCTTTCCTCGAGCATTTACTATATTAGACATAGTCTTATTTTAAGCACTTATGCTATATAGTTCTAGATTTGGAAAATAAATTAGGATTGATTGAGGTAGATTTAGTCAATTGGATCACTCTAGATTTCATAGTAGTACCTACATCTCTTGGAATCTAGCATCCACCATTTCCTAAATAAGATATGAGACCATAACCAAAAAGCAAGCAATTAAGAATAAACATCTATTTTCTAAAGCACAACCCCCAATATACAATACAAAAATATTAGCAAGGCACCACTACAGTTTAATTTAGAGTGAGATATCCCATGTGTCATATTATCAATAGTATTAGATAGGAGCTTAGTCACATTGGATTCTACTCATCGACAAGATCCACATCTCCTATAGAAATAGCCACATAAGCCCTTTTGTAACTATCATTGTATCCATGGACATACAGATAATGATTATTATGGAATCGGAGATTATATTAATAGATGTGTTGATAATGACATCATATCATTTACACAAGGGGCATTGAAATCTCCTCCATCATGGAACATTAGACCTCATTATTCTATGACTAGGTTATCTCAAGACATTCCTTTACAGGAATCATCGGTCACTCATCATGAGAGAATGTGGGTTTTAGGATAGAGCCTCATAGGAGATATCTTATTCCACTTATTCAAAAGGTTTAGAAACTAGTCCAACAAAAACATCCTAAATATAACATGGTAATTTGAGGAGTACATAGTGTAGTTCCATATACATATCTAGTAGAGTCATATGTATCACATCATAGTACTACATAAGAGAAACATTCACTATGACTAGATTTTCTAGGTCCTATCTCACATCAAAATCTACTACACTTAAGATTAAATTAAACCACATCACAAAGTATTGATCTAAAGACATATTCACTTCAACCAAATTTGTAGGGACCAATTTCACATAGTAACCTACTACAATTGAGATTAAATGAGCCCCCATCATAGGTTTTAGCTCCATCTTAATCTATTGATTAGTCATACACATCATAGTAGAGGACATAAGGTATACGATTATGGATAGATGAGCCTTCTTCACAACACAATTTCTATGGCCTGTCTAATAAACTTACATTTTGTAGAATCTTCACGTACAATCATAGTTAGTACACAATAGATAGTATTAGATACAAAGCATATTCTTACATAGCATGAGCAATATGGGAAATTTTTTAGTTGGCCATCAGGGTTTAAATAGTGATATAGTATAGAGAGATATGACACAAATTCATACCAACATCAGTTCATATCTTCACTTAGTAGGGCAATGATGGACCCAAAGGTCTAGCTAGCCTTTGTATTCTTGAGCCACTCTTAGGGAAGTAATATGCACATCATGATATCTTACATCCCCATATACTAACTAACATTCCTAATTCCCAATAACTATCTATAGCTAAAACTAGCTTATCAAAATCTAGATCTTACCAAATCATATTTTTACCAACATTAAACCAACTCAGTTTATCCAATCAATTTACCAATCACAAAGCCAACAAATATTTTTCTCACATATGATTATAAATCAAACCTACCATCATACTTATCAACATATCATGAGCAATCAAATCACATATCCCAAGTACCATTTTACCACACATATATAACCTTCAACATCAATACCAAATCAACTATTTTTAAATCAATAAATTACAATACCAAACTATTTCACAATCCATAACACAATATGCCTAAATCAAAATCAACCTAGTATCCATACATATATATATATATATATATATATATATATATATATATATATATATATATATATATATATATATATATATATATATATATATATATATATATATATATATATATATATAATGAAGTTTTCCAAAACATATACATCATATCAAAACATAATCAATCACGAATGGGAATCATGCCCTCACTCTTAATATCACTTTCTCCTCTAGTACTAATCCCATAATCTAACCTAGAACTTGATGGCCCCATACCTCCTCGAGCTCCTAAATGCCTCTTGTAATGACTATCTCACTCCAGTAACTACCCATACTTCTCATGAAATCCCACATACTGCCTTTAATATCCATGTACTCATACATAATCTATATACTCATCAATCCATAATCAGGTGGAGGCATTTTATGCCTATATAGCTCAGATTTTAGCTCATATCTCTCTTGCTACCTTAACATATGCAGCTGTAGCTATGACAACCCTATCAAAAAATGAGAATAAATTTTAGATGTAACTAAAACTCACTCTGTCAAACCCTCATCCATAACATCAAGTACATGATATGTAAGTTTATAAAGTGTAGAATTAATGATAGTATCCTATTACTCATCATCTCTACCTCCTCCCCCAATAGGTGCTTCATCTTGATCACCTCCTGCTCCACCTTCATGTAAAAGTATAACACTACATTAGACATACATTTTAAAAACAAGCTAAAACAAACACAAACTTGTACACAATTCAAATATAATCAATGCTTATCTCTTATCATCTAGATCAGAGTAGGATCCTCATACTTTGGGGTATCCCCTCTATAAACAAGATATAATGGATCCCACTGATGCCTAGCCCATTATGTGGTATAAGCCTCTATGCATCCAACATCATCTACATCAGGGAATATCTATAGTTTCTTCTCATGCATCTAAAGGTATTAGTGCTAACTTAACCTTAGTAGGCTTCCCATGAGCTCCTACCCTTATTGGTGCCCAATCACTCTTCACCCACACCCATGCTACTAAGGGCACATCTTGTGATACCCAAAACTATTTAGTCACATGCTCATACTAAAATCACTTGTACAATCTAGCCTATTGGTCATGTAACCAAAAAATAACCTTCATATACCATAACTACACTCCATCCTTGGGCCACTGAAAAAATCCTTTATAGGGCCTTTATATGATATTCCAAGCCACCAGTCTATCTAAAAATCATTTATAGTGATCTATCCTAGGAGATCAAATAACCAATGTACTGGTCCACTACTCTCCAAATGGCTATGGAGGTTCCCACCTATCCCTTGATAATCTTATAGACCACACAACTGTTAAGTGCTCATAATCCCAAAAATGTAATAAAGTATCCACACTCACACCACCACTGAATGCCTCCTGAATAAACCTGTAAAGATCCTTCTATAAGTAGGAAAGCATAGTCATACCTCAAGAGAACACAGTGCCATACACCTCTATATTCAACATGATCCTATGCATCCTATATGTAATTGGCACCCCACTCTAATCCATAATAATAAATGAATCCAACAACATAGCAAACCACTTATACAAATGCAAAATACTCAATTGCATAATAATTGATAATAATACATCTCTATCATTGCCTCTTTGATGTATGCCTAAGGGAAAACCAAAAAAATACAAGGATGCATGATCAATAACATCAATACCCATGTGATCCTATAAATTCACACATCATCCACTAACTAACAAATGCAAAATATGGTACACATCCTCTAGAGTAATTGTAATATCTACATTAGGAAGCTAATAATTATGTGTGTCTTCATTCCACCTCTCACATAAGGTGATAATAAAATACCTATCCCACTATATAGTTCTTAAGTTACACACATGACCCAACCCTACACTATCTATCACAGCTCTCTCATCAACTGATAAAGGTAATAATCTCAATGTCTCCTTCACCTAGCCTCTATGAAACTCCCTCATCCATACCTTGCCTTGAAAAAACACCAAAAAATAACATATATGTCAATCAACCATGCCAAGGAAAATAATCAAGCTACAAAACAATAGGAAACAATTTAGAAACTCAAAAATCTAGACCTAGTACATAGTAGTGCTATAAAAAGGACACCAGTACTAGATAATAATGTCAAAACTTGGACAATAATGCTAAACACTTAATAAGAGTGTTGACTCCTAGATAGAAGCATTGGAACTAGTCAAAAAATTCCTAAGCTCCTTAAAATAGCTCAAATGCATCAAAAATATGCTTTCAAATAAGCAAAAATCAAGTATTAAAGTTACTTACCAAGGTAACATTAGCACAAACCTCCACCTGGACTTCCAACTACTTAAAATGGGTTATGATAGGTGTTCATCTCCTCAACATATCTCTCACTCAAGAGCTCTAAATCTCAACCTAGTCAATGTGTAAATGAATTGAGAGTCAATCTAATTTCTTATATCAAACAACTTTATCATACAAAGTAAAATACTATTTTGCCCATAACTAGAACCCCATAACTTTATTTTACAAACCATTTTATTTCAAAAAATTGTGACAATGATACCTTTGACATCACACAAGCCTTGCTCTCTTAATACATGATCAGATTACTATGAAACACACATCTCTACACCTATTTTATATCTAGACATACAACTTGGTCCTAACCAATCAAAAACTCATTCAACTTTCAAACAACTCAACCTAATCAATCAAACAAACTTTCAATCTCTTAAAAATAGGCCAACCTTGTTTTTACTTACACCACTAGTCACAAATTTTAGCTTAACCTCCTCTATCATAGATCTCATCCCTCTCCCCAAAAGGGGGGCATCATTCCTACTATTCCTATTCCTATTCCTACACTTACCCAATATGCCTATCCACTCTTATAGGTGGATACACCATAGTTCATACACCTCTAGTAGTTAGATTATTAGATCCAATTTAGATTAGTCAAAATATATAGTGATTTAGATCACATGGGTCACTTAGCATTACTGAGAACATTCAAAGGGATACACCTTTAGTTTATAGATACACCATAATTCTTACACTTCTAGCTATCAAATTATCAAATTTAACTCAGATCAGTTAGGATATACAGTTATTCATATTACATAGGTCATTCAACATTACTCTAGACATTCAGAGGGACATGCCTTTAGTTTATAGATACATAGACTATTTAGATACAGTGGTTCAAATTATATGGATTCATAGTGACTTCAATATAGATTCAGAATTAGATACCAGATTTGGTAGCATATACATACTACACATCTCACACATAATAGATTCATACAACATGACACAACTACAAGACCAAATAGTACATTATAGGCATAGTGTAGAGCACAATATTTTGATCTCTAGTTTTTCACATGGGGCATGGAATGATATCTCATTTCACATGTGGTTATATAGATTTATAGACTATATATATGCATCACTCATGTACTACATTTGGGGGCATGACACAAATGATCATGTTATTCATCATCCAAGATTATAAAAATTAAATGGAAAGATATGCTATTCTCTTATTACACATTGATCAAAATTTCATATTACACCTAGTTGTACCTAGGTTATCACCAAGTTGGACCTTAGCATTACCCAAACCTAGACTATATGATTTTTTATGAAATAGAGGATAGACATTGTTTTTGGGCCTCCAATCACTTCTCAGCTTCAATTTATATATTTAGAGTGGGGGCATGACAAGTTTTTCTCTTCATAATATACATATTCTATGCACACATTCCAAATTATGGGATAAAGGGTAGACATTATTTTTGGACCTCTGAGCATATCTCATTTCTAGCCAAATTCAGCATAAGCAGCAAGCATTTCCCCCCTTTTCTATGTTACACAAATTAAACTTCCAAATTCATTATAGGGGGTATCCATTTTAGGGATTCTTTTCCTTCTCCAAGCACTATTCGACTCTCCATCCACTTCCTTGGCTAGGAAGTGAGTTGGAGCCTTCTGCAACACATTCATATCCATAAAGGTAGGTTCAAGTACACATTTTATTTTCTTTCTTTTAATTTAGTATTTTATTTCATTACATCACTAAATTAAAAGTGGGGAAAATGTATACACCCTAAATTAGTCAAGCAACCACACATATCATGTCTTTTCACATGAGACTTCAACTAGAGAATATGAGCTTTGTTCACATTTAGTCATGTCTTTTGTTTTAGTCATCATGGTCTTGTTTCATGCTTGAATCACATTTTTACATATTCCTAGTCATCTTAACCCTTTAAAATAGTCATTCCACCTTAATTGGGTTAGGGTTTTTGAAATATTTCCATCCCCTAAGTCCCTAGCCTATAGCATAAGAGTGTTGGAATTGACTGCAATGTCAATACCACTAGTGTCTTATTTCAAAACTCTTATCCAAGGTTATTTTGAGATCTAATGGTTAGTTTCCTTTAATTAATAATTCCAATCCCCTTTCTTAGCTTCATCCTTAAGTTTACTAATGTCAGCCAAATGTAAATAAAGCTCCCAAATTTAAAATAAAGAGTTTCCTATATAAAGGATTACACGAGGCATTTTATATCTAGAAATTACTACTTTGGCACATTAGATAATAAAAATCAATTAATAATATAGCTTAGTATTTTATATCACACGTAGAATTTCATGCTTGATCAAAGAAGGGCCTAGGTGAAAATCAATCTTGCATTTATCGTGCACGTTGATTATGCATGTTCCCTAGGGGAGAACTACATTTGATCTGAGACCCTAGCCTGAGGGTTAATGTAAGTAGCAATCAAGACATTAGGGGTTATAAATCATGTGATCATTCTTTTCTTAACCTAGTTTTTCCCTCTTTTAATTTTGATGTATTTGTTATTTGCATGTGTGTAGATAGATATAGGGTTTGGAGATTGAAACAGATCTACAGTGTGCTTTGTTGACTTCCAACCTCTAAAACTTCATATGTAAGGTCACACAGACACTGTGAACAAAACCCAAAAATATCAAGTCTCCTAAATAAAAATTGAAAAAGTGGACTACATCACCGGTGCCCCTAGTGTCCTATTTTAGTGCTCTTATCCAATCAAAAAGAAAGACTAGATCCTAATTTATGACAATGTCCTAGTCCTACACCATAATTCCCAGATCCTAAATCATTCATTTCAATCTATTTTTACATATAATTTTATCTCTCTTCCTATGCAATTAATTTTATTAAATTGTCCAAAACCTATATTTTATTAGATTTTCCCCCTTATTATAGACCCTTTATTGTTTAGGAGCTAGACCCTACTTTTCCCAAAAATAATAAAACAGTTATGCATGTTATATTGGTATGTCATTTTATTCCATTATTAGATTATAATATTATTGTTACTATATTTTATCTTTAAATTAATTATTAATTTTATTTTGCCTCTTATTTAGGATAAATAGATTATATACCTCTTTCTTATAATCATTAGTTTAGATACCTCTTGGTTATTATTGACAAATTTTACTACCATTGGTCAAGGTTACTTACGTGTAGTTATTTAGGAAGACTATATTCATGAATTGAAGATTATATAATCTATCCACAACATATTAAAGCCTTCATAAACCCAAAACAATGCCTAGGAATATCTCACAGGTCTGAATTTTGGTAGAAATTTCTTCTATTCCTCTAGCAAGCTAGTTGCAAGCTAATAAGGGTAATTTTTAGATGTTTAGTTCATAAATAATAAGAAGAGTTAGTTATAATTATATTATGGTAATATATGGTACCCTATTCCATAAATATTTCATTTATTATTTATAGGTTATATGTACTTAACTTTATGAACCATTGTTAAGAAGGAAAGGTGCTCTAAAACCCTTCTAAAATCCCAATAGCTTAGTTTTACAAAAATTAATTGCATTTTGGAGTTATTTATTACAAATAATTTTTTTTTTGAGATATATTGTGGAATAAATAAATTTATTACGCCTTCCTAAATAAAAATTTCAATGCAAATAATGGAGAAATGTAAAGGTGTAGGTTGTAGGGTTTTAAGCATGTAAGGGAGATAGTCAGAAAAAGAATTTTTAAAGAGGTTTAAGTGATTGGTTAAATATATATAATGATTAAAATGGTTATATGGGATATTTTTTTCTAATTAAAAAATAATTAGGTTTTTATGTCTCAAAAAACTCAATAAAATACCAAAACTTAGACCTATAGACATTTAGAAATGAAAAAGTGCAAGCTAAAAAGCACTAAAAAGTACATATTTTGGGTTTTACTAAGTGAAAAATCTTGAAATTTGACATGGATGTATATTTTGATGTAATTAATTTTTTAAAAGTGTTTTAATGTCCTTAATACAATTTATGATATTGATAATAACAAAACATAGGTCTGCACCATGAAGAAAATTAGGGTTTTAACTAATTTCCTCATAAATAGAGTGAGAAATGAGTGTTTTAGATATTTAAAAGGGAATTTAATGATATTATAGTGTTAATAATTCATTTAAACATTTAAATCCATGATTTTACAATGAAAACCAATTTAAAATAGGCTCAAATCATTGAAAACCATCAATAATCCTTTTATCTCACTTTTACGCCACCATGGAGCTAATTTTGGAAATAATCAAATCAAACAAGAAGTCTTCAATCAACCTTACTAAGGTGGAGAAGCAACGTGAAAAAATGGAGGAGTATAGTTGAAGACTTGATCAAGCCTTCAGGGCCTATTTTTATGGATGCGACTCCTTCATCAAGTATAACATGAAAATATCTCCCTTGTACACCATCTTAGAGCTATTTGAGGAAGTCATGAGAGAGAAACATGCAAGAAAGAATATATGTTCATAGGTGGGTGAAACTCTAAGATACAAGGTAAATTTATGAAGTCACTCACTATAAATATGGGGAGTCTCAAGGAGATGTAATGTGATATTCACAAGGAGTTAGTGAATATGATTAACACCTCTTCAATAATGCAAGATGATCAAAGCATGCAAGGAGACCATTTCCCTTTAAAATATGTCATGAATGAGAAACTTTGACTTTTTTAAAGCATTCAAACAATATTATCTCTCTCTCATATGCCATTTTCCAAGAGAAGGAGGTTAAACTCTAGTATCTACTATGTAGGATTTTGGTGGTTGAGTTGAAGTAGTAAATAAGGATCACTAGGCATGATCACTCATCCTTAGTTTGAGGGTGCTTTGTATCCTCTCTCCTAGCTTTATTTTTTAATGTATATTCATTTTTTGAAACAATACAGCACATTATGCTTTTGGATATGTTGAAAATCTACCAAAATTTTGTGCTACATCGCCTTTGAAGCAATAAGAAACTTATTTTTCCTTCATTTTCAAGTTGTTCATGAAGAGTGTGCCTCATATTCATTAATATAACTTAGTGAATGATTGATTTTCCTATGTTAATGTCAAAAAATTTCACCTTTATTCAGAATATGAGAATTTTTGTAGGTCATATCAAGTGTTTAATTCTAATTTCTACCTAATATGGAAGTGAATTCAACTTATGTTCATTCTTTCCATACTAATGTGAATATTTCTCAAGACCTTTGTATGAAATACTAATACAAGAGTCATTGTATGAAGATGAAGTGAATGTGTGAAAATTATTTAGATTTCCAAGTGTGTTAAGTATAGGCATAATTTAATTTAACATTAGTGCATCACCTTAAATTTTTATTTTTCATGTTCAATTTTAGCTTGAGTATTGCTCCTTTTACCCTTTTCCTAGTCAAGAAATCACAAAATTAGAGAGTTTACAGTGAAGTAGGTGAGTGTACAAAAGGTAAATAACCTTTTATATAGAAATTATCTCCAATACAAGGTTACCCAAACCTTGGAGAGTTTACATTGTGTCAATAAGAGTGATAACAAGAACACATTCTTGCAAGGGTGTACTTTTGAGTGATAATAGTTCTTGGCACACCTAGTGGGATGAAGATTAGAGATATAAAAATACATTTGCAGTAGTAGAGAAGTAAAAATATAATACCTAAGATCACTACAAGTTATTCAAATAAAGTTATATATTTTTTTATTTTTTTAATTACTTTTACATTCATATAAAATAAGAAGGTTTTTGAGAACAAGTCCATATCCTAAAAGGTTATTTCAGTCACCAAATCAACCTATTGTGCAAACCACCATAACTTTAAATCCTACTATCAACATGGCTATCCTTAGGAACCAAGTATTTTTTTGTTTTAATGATGGAAGTCCTCTCAATTTGGCCCAATATAATGATACCCCAATCTCAACCCTTAAAAGCCTATCATATTTCACAGGTGAAGACCAAACTACACCCATAAAACTTATTAAATATGTGGTCAACTTGTTTTCATTCCACCATATTACCCAAGATAATGTTGCCATCCATTTGCTTTCTATATACTTCAAAGGAAAGGTGTTTAAATGTCATTGGAGCCTTCACTTAAAATCCATTTCCACTGAGGATGATTTATGTGCAGTATTTTGTAGATAATTTAAACATAAATGAAGTCATTTATCCCTTATTGAGAAGCTCACTGCCATCAAGAGAGAACCACATGTATTTATGACTAATTTCAATCCTATATTTTATAAAACATGAAACATAATATCTCTCATGATAATTCAATCTTTTGATTATGCTTTCCTATACTTCTTGAGAGCCTAAAATTCTAATATTTTAGTTATGATTTAGTCCATGGGTGGTAGGACACTCATATATGCCTATGAGGTTGTCATTAGAGTTGAAAATAGTTTAATTCAAGATGGTAAACTTGTACGTATCCTTCCAATTCCAACTTTTCTAGAAACACAGGCCATTCCACCTCCTAAAGCTCCATCAATAGCCCCAATTATAGCCCCTCAAAGTCAAGTTCAATCTCCTCTTAGTCAATCTAGTGAGCTTAGTGAATTAAAATGTATGTTGTAATCTTTTAGTAATGAGACAATTCAGATGAAGGGGCAACAATATCAAGATAGTAGGCCATATTAAGCACCATCTCATCATACATATCATCCATATAGAGAGCAAACACCTCCCTACCAGGTCTTTAGATATAATAGGCCTCTATACCAAGATGAAGGATTTATTACACCAACTAAAACATATGTTGTAGTTGATCCCAATACTTCTTCTAATTCTAATGCCCTTATACTAGTACAAAATAATTTGATGCAAGACTCAAGTTGGCAGCTTTCTAACATCAATGATGTGTAAAATGGAGCTTTAGTATCATATAATGTGGAAATTATTCAAATGACATAAGATGAAGCCTTTTTCAAGGAGGCCAACACAATGAATTTGTGATGCAAAAAGGAGAAGTTAATCATTGACAAGTACAATCATATGCAACCTTGGTAAATTGGCAAGTTGATGATCATGTGGTCATAAATTAAATTGGTGAGTCTAACAAATTAAACAACTTGGTTGCATCCATCATAAGAGATAAGATAAGGGATACAGATGAGACCCAAGTTTTAATTAATGTTCCAAATATTCCTAATATGGTTTATAAAGGTACTAATGATCATATTGCTACCCCTTTAGCTTAAAAAATTTGAATATGGAAGAAATCAAGGTTCACCAAGTGCATCAAGTACAAAAGCATCTTATTGCTTTAAAGGCACAAATAGAGATTGGAGGCACTTACTTAAATTTAGTATAAAATATGAAGAAAGAAAACATTAGCATGACCATGTGCGATTCATTGGCCATACCAAGATAAAAGGATACCCTTATCCATGAGCTTTTAGACCTTAGCTTATCTACAAAATCAATAGAGAAGGAAAGTGTGCTTTTAAAAAATTTAGATCAAAAATGAGAAGTAACAAGTAAATTAACTATATAAAGGGGTAAATGCCAAAAATATGATGTAAAACAAATTCATACACCTCATTTCTATGTTTCCTTCATTGTTAGAAACACACTAGTTCATAATCGCATGGTTGACAATAGAGTAAGTAGGACAATAATGCCAAAAAATATTGAATATAAGTTGGGTTTGGTGTATGATTCAAAAACTAAGGGTGTCTTGAAAATTGATGGATCTCTAACTAAGATAGTAGGTATAATCAAGAATTTGAAACTAACACTTCATGCATGCCCAAATGTGACCATTCAACAAGATGTGATGGTGGTGGATATTCCTCCATAATTTGATAATATTTATCACATGACTTCACTTAAAAGATAGGTTGGTATATTTTAGATGATTAGACATACCTATTATTTAAAAACTAGCCGTAGAATAAAAGTTACAATTCATTCAAAGCCTATTACTCAATTTCATATAGAACCATAAATTCCTGGTGTTGATGCTTGAATATGTATCATATGTGCCTCGAGTGTTCAAGAACACTTATAATTTTAAAATTATAATAATATAGTGCATGAGTTGTAAGTTGTGATAATCATTTTATCTATTGATGAAAATGAGGCAAAGCAAGGGGACTATTTCACAATATTTCTAATGTTTGGTGGTTGGGAGCCACCATGTCTAAAAGCTAATCTATGCAAAATATGAATTGTGATATTATAAAAATGGTGAATTATGATAAAGAACTAATTTTAAGAATAATCTAAGATGGGTATTTATAATGAAGACTAAGCTAAAGTGATCTAGTTAAAAAAGGAAAAAAAAGAAAGGTAAGGCAGAGAAGAGATGTTGTTGATCTTCATTCTAGATATCATGATAAAGTTCAAATATCATCCAAGCATGCACTTAACCAGTGTATGATATGAAGTAGCATAAGCTCAAATACTATCAAACATTAGGCAAACATATAAGGATTATTTGAAATAATGAAAATAAGAATCAAGTTCACTTTAAAGATTTAACCCTACAAGCAAAACAACATTAACACAACTGCAAGAAGAGTAAGAAAATGAAATGAACATAAAGACTTTCAATTAACCTAGAAATGACACAAGTTAATAGCTCTAAACTAAAATGTACACATAAATAATTCATAAGAACTATTCAAATCTATAAATCAAAACAAACGAGTGAGAGAGAAGCCAGGATAACAAAAGACAAACAAATTTGGACAAACTTTATAGAATTCCTTTCTTATATTAATTGCTTGAAAGTTACAATTAGCTCTTGGCTCTAATAACTCCCCCATTTTTACAACTGACAGTGATCCTTTTATAGGATGTAAAGAAGCATGTTGGTCAGTTATATCTAATTGAAAAAGTACAAGTGTTATTACAACTATCCTTTCCATGACTGTTCTAGAATACACTAGACTTTCCCTAATGGACTAACTTATAGGAAATGTGATTTACAAGTTGCACATGCCTTTAAAAAATAATATTCCATTTTAAAAAGTATACAAGATTGATTATAGAAAAGAATAGTCCTATCTTAACTAATTAGGAGGCCCTTGTGCTGATGGAGTATTTTACTTTCCCTACATAATCTTCATTCTATAATGTTGTTTACTAATGAGCTAGAAATCAATGATGGGTCTCATGAACAACTCCTTCTATTGATCTTCCATGCCCTTGTGATCCTTTTCATCCCTTTCCAAATATTTTTTGATTCCCTTAACATTTCCTATTTTCTCCTCTGATGAAAAAAGTAGGTCCATGAAATTCTTATTATTAGCCCTTATTTTCCCTTATCCTTGGTTCCTTACTTCTTACATGAATTGAGTAGTTTTGTGCTTGAAATCCTCATCAGTTATTTGACCCAAGGGACTAAGTGTGGTAGGATATTTGACCAAGCTATCTAAAATTTACAACATTTTATCTTCTTATTACTTGAGGTCCTTGGAAATGTCCTTCATATTCTTGGACCAACTTCTCTGATCTTATCAATTAATATGGCCATAGCCATAGTTAGGTGGGCTAGGCTAAATGTCTTGAATTCAAGGATTTAATTTTTAGTCAAGACCTTGATCAAATACTTTACTTGGTAGATCAAAGCCTACCATTGGCTAAATTGGCATATAGCCTTAGTGATTTGTTTATTTATTGCATCTTACTTGGTTCTGAATAACTTTAAGGAACTAAATAAATCAGTTATGGTGTCTTCAAATTGCTTGAACCTATATTCTTGAATTAATAAGATGGCTTATTCTTTTAGGCTATTTTTCTACTACAAGATGCCTTTGAACATTATCTGTAATTGATCTTTCTGATTCTAAGCCACTTAAAGGGCATTTTATTCAAATATTGGATCTTCCCAAGATTTTTTCCTCCAAGTAGTGTCATTCTAATAAAAGGTTCCACTTTTTGGAAAGTGAATTCCTCTGCATAAATCATGGATTTCTTCTCAGTTATCCTCTGCAAGTTGGTAGTGGTTGGGTAAAGTTTGACACCAACTAAATATCATATCACTTTGGGAATTGGGGTCTCTATCTATGCTCCACTTGATTCTCTTGGAATAGTCATTCCTTTCTTTTAATCCTTCTATAATGCAATTATCCATGGTTTGGAATTCTCATGCACTATAATATTAATTGATTGCATCAATGCCCAAGGATTAACTTCACTCAAAGAATGGGTTAAGGTCACCCTGGGCTTGTTATCCTTCACTGGGACAATGGTCAATTTAGATTTTCTTTTGGGGGGTCTATAGGAACTAGGTATAACACTTCCTTCCCCTTTTCCTCTTTGGATACCTCCATTTCTTCATCCTCAAAATCATAGGCTACTAATACAAATTTTAGAGCATCTTCAATTATTTTACTAGTGTCTAGTGCTACCACATAGATTTTCTCCACTAGTGATCCCTGTTCCTTTACTTGAGTTGAGGAAGATGCAATTTTACTACACCTTCTCTCCTTTGGCCTTTGCTCAAGTTGTGCCTCAGTACTAGATTATATCTATAATTGGGTTGGTGGAGGTTTAGAAGGTGTACTACTTATCAAATGGTATTGCCTTAGCCCTAATTGTCATTTTTCATCATCTCCTTTTTGCTCCCTCTACATTATGGACTCTAGTTTGATGTGATTTTTTAACCTAAAGTTAACCTCTGAGAATGAAGAGGTCTTTGTATATATGGGTTAAAAAGTACTAGGTTGATGATCATAGGGTATATTTATTCCATTGGCATTCAAGTGTTCTTTAACCTTTCCCTATGGATCCCACTACATTAGATCATCCACTTGGAGATTGAAGGAGGTCTTGTGTTTGGAATTAGCCTCAATGTTATCCCATTATGAAAAAATAGTCCTTTTAATAGTTAAGGGGAATTTATGAAGTAATCCCTTCCTCTTATTTTTGCACAAACCATCTATTCCATTGTATATTTGGTAAGCCACCTCTTATTTAGCTAACTTGTTTGACACATGGACTGGTAATCTAAGATGAGTGTATTATTTTCTTTGATCCTAATGATTGTGAAATCTAGATACAACTAGATGTCTCCCATGGCCTCAATGTAAACCATTGATCTTGATCTAAAAACTTGAACACCATTGGTTGCTCATTACTTTTCTTGTGGTTGTGACACTTGTCACTTCCACATTTACCCTAACTTTTCAATGTTTTCTATGCACTATTGATCTTGATTGCATGAAAAATTACTCATCATTAATCTCAATATATTTAATTATGTATTCTGATCCATAGATTATTGATTAAAATGTGTATGCTACATTGCATACCATCCATCTTTAAGATATGTTTGAGATTTAATTCATGGTCTATAGGTATGCCACATGTCATCTCTACATTTTTCCTTAGATTTTAAACAATTTTTACATGTCATTTGATCATCTTTTATGATAAAAAATGGACCATTGGATCTTAAATCATAGTGTCAAATGTCATTGGCTACTCAATGTTCTTTGGCTATGATTGTGACACTTGTCACCTTTTTGCTTGTCCTTAGGCTCTATTGAATTCTTGATCGATACACATCATTGGATCAATTCTACCTAAGTAAATGTATGTTGTCAATCTTTGATAGATGCTCAAGCTTTAACTTAAGCTTAAGGTATTTAACTTTAAGAACACACCATTAGATCTTGAATGTTCAAGTTAATGTGAACCATTGATCCTGCAAATAAATATGATGTTTAAATCAGTGCTTGGAGAACATAAAATTTAATCTAAAGTCTTAGACTAATGTTCTCATTTGTATTAATAAATATAAATAAATATTTAGGCTAAAGTATTAAGCTAAGTTTTAAGACATGTTAAACCCCCCAAAAAAATAAAATACCTAGCCTAAAGTCTTAGCCTAAGGTTTATATTAATAAATATGATAAATCTTAGGGCAAGGCTTTAGGCTAATCTTTATAACAAATAGACCATGCTCTATCTAGACCATGTCAAAAATAAAATAGACTAGGAGGTCATGGGACATAGAGGGTCCAAGCATAAGACTTTTTAGCCTAAGGTTTGGTCATGTTGAGGAATACAACTAAGACTTACGATAAAAATTGAACTAATTTTATGGTATAATTAAATTGTTCTCTTGTAAACTATTCCCACCAAATTTGAATTCAATTCAAAGGGCATGAGCTAGGGTAATTGGAGATAGGGTTTTGAACTAATCAAAAATTAATTTAACTTACAATAGACCAAAGGTTATTAAAAGATCAAGTCATTATTAAATCATAAAACTTAGACATTGCTCATTTTTAATGGGCTCTATTAGAGTTGTGACCTGAAACATAAAGATAAAATGTTAATAAATTAATAATCATGAAAAATATGTCAACCAACTTAGGAGTAGATAATATTTAAAATAAAGATATAGTATAAAACATTCTAGTGATACTTTGATCAGATGAATTTTTGAATATTTTTCTTTTTAACATAAGGGTCCTCATTTTTTAGAAATGGGGGTATGTTAACCTTAATACCTGGTATTATTAATACTAATTGTGTCATCTCAAATGAAGAAGAGCAACTAGTGAAGCTAAAGAAAACTCATCTCTTGATGGTGTTCCTAATTTTTTTCTTGATGAATGGGATACTAATATTCAAGAGCATAACCCATAAAATATGATAGAGGAAGGACTTGGAGTTTATTGTTTACATTAAGATGTGCATAGATTCCATCTATGTATAAAGAAGATGAACTAAATGATGGCTTATGGAAACTCTATTTTAATGGTTCATAGAATAAACATGATATAAGAGATAGTATGATTCTAATTTTAGCTTCTAAATAAAGGTACTATACTACTATAAAATTCTAGTTTGGATTCTCTAAAAATGTAGAAAAATATGAGACCTTAGTTTATGGCTTTCAATGGGCTAGAAATATGGGAGCTAACTTTTTACATACATTTGGAGATATCGAGATTGTGGTCCATCAAATAAGAGGATTGAATGTGTGTAAAAATCCACTGATAAAATCATACAAACACATGATATGGGATATTTTAGAGGATTTTTATGTATTTGACATACAAGTAGTGCCTAGAGAGCAATAAGCATGCATATAGGTTGGTTATAATAAGATCCTAGTTTGAAATTCCAGTTGATTTAAAGAGTGACAAAACTCAGCCATACATCAAGGTTATGGTAAGACCATATATTCCTGATAATAATGTGAATTTTCAAGTATTTTAGGATGATGATTAAGTTGTCTATTTCTTAAATGAAGAGGCTAAATTCTATTCTGAAAATTAGTTAAAAATTTTATAGTAGTATAGTTATCAAATACTTCATCTCAAGTCTAATAAGTTACTCAAAGGGACTCTTGTCACACTTGAGAATATTTTTAGAAGGGATGATAAGTTAATAAGGGAGAAAAATTATTTTTCTACCAACTAATACTGTTATTCAAGCATTGACATAGTCAATAGGAAAGTTCTCAAGTTTGGTAAAGTATGCTCTCAAACTTAAAAAGAATCCTTTGTTGATTTATGTAGAGATTTTGCTGATGTGTTTACATGGGCTTATAGTTATTTAAAAATATTTGATCCTATATTGGCTTAGCATACCATTAAACTAGAATCAAATACAAAATTGGTGAGGTAAAGACAAAGGTCAATCAATTCAAAGTTGAAACCTTTGATGAGAATAGAGATTCACAAACTGATTAAGTTAGCTATCATCTTTCCCATCAAGAATTACACTTGGATTTCTAACCTTTTTACCATGAGAAATAAGAATAAATAAATTAGATTATGTGTGGAATTCCATGAATTAAACAAGGCCTCACTCAAAGACCATTATCCCTTAACATCAATAGAAAAAATACCACAGAAAGTGGCTATTTGAAAAGGTTCTAATTGCTAGATTGTTATAGTGGGTATAACTAAATACTTATGAAGGAAGAGGATCAGCTCAAAACAATATTCACCACCAAGTGGGGCACCTTTACATACCAAAAAATGTCATTTGAGTTGTTCAATATAGGAGAAACATTCCAAAGAGCCATAAATATGACCTTTCAAGGTTTGATCAATAAGTTTTTTCTTGTGTATTTGGATGGTGTTATAGTTTTTTCAAAGAAGGCAAGTGATCACATGCTTCATCTTAGAGAGGTATTTTAGAGATGTAGGAAATATTGGGTGTCACTTAACCAAAAGAAGTACATTTTTTGATACATGAAGGTAAACTCCTTGGTCATGTTATTTCTAAGCATGGTTTGAGTATTGATCTAGAAAGAATAGATTTTATTCTTGAATTGTCTTTGCCTAAGAACAAAAAAGCATTAAAAAGTTTCCTTAGCAAGATTAACTTTATAATAAGGCATATATCTAATTTTTTACGTTTGTCAAGGCTTCTTACAACTATGATAAAGAAAAACTAGAATTTTACTTGGACCAAGGAAGGCATGATTTTTTTGAAGAAATCAAACAATCCATTGTTAGTGCTCCCACTGTCATCAATCCTAATTTTTCAAAGAATTTTGTGTTGTATGAATATATTAATGTTGATATAATTTTAATAATATTGACACAACAAAATTAGAAAGGTTTAGAAAAAACAATAGCATTTTTTATTCAAGGCTTGCAAGAGTATGAAATAAGGTAAAAAATTATTGAGAAACATGTGATTTCCATAATTAAATGTACTAAAATGTTTAGGCACCTACTATCTAGCAAAAATATCTAGGTGAGGGTTACCCATCCTAGAATCAAAGAGTTGTTGTTGAATAAGGACATATGTGAAAAGAGATCATGGTGAATAACAAGGGTCATAGAATATGATGTGGAAGTAAAGTTAAAAAAGATAATTAGAGGCAAAGAGTTGTGTGAGCACTTAGATCAAGAATTTTAGGAAAGTAAAGAGGGAGATTTAGTCTTAAATGATGAAGATATTTCAACTAATCATATACTTTCAAAAATTTAGTTTTAAGATATGGTAAGTTACCTTTAAAGTGGTATGTATCCTCCAAATTTAAGTGGTTAAAAATAAGATACATTAGGCTAAAATCTATTCCTTTTCTACTTGTTGATGGTGTATTATTAAATAAGGATGTTAATGGCATGTTATTGAGATGCATAGAGCCAATTCAAGTTGAAATATTACTTGAATAATTTCATGATGGATGAGGTGGAGGCCCCTTTTTATAAAGTACAACAACCTTAAAAATCATGAGGGTCAGATATTATTGGCCAAATATTGTCAAAAATTATCATGTTTGGGTAAGAAAGTGAGAGAAGTGTGTATTATTTATAGGAAAGGAAAATCTTATTTCCTTACCTATTCAACCTATTTCAATATATCAACACTTTGTATAATGGGATTTGGACTTCATTGGTATTATCAATCCACCTTCTATCTTGGGCCATAAATGGATTCTCACAACCATAGATTACTTTACTAGATGGATAGATGTAGTGGATTTTAAGGAAGCAAATTAATCTAGTGTCTTGGACTTCTATGAAAGTTTAATCACAAGATTTGTTGTGATTTACATTGGTGATTTGATCCCTTAGAGTCTCACAAGTACAAACCCTAGTTGCTTCTGAGTGAACATGTAAGCACATATGCTGAAGAGGTTCTAAAGAAGCTATGGGATGAATGTATACATTAGGAACAATAAAATAGGTTGCCTCAAATTTTAGAGGGGTGATAGCATGGACCTAGCAAAAGGGAGAGAATGAGAAAGAAACTATTTCTTGTGTATAAGATATGACATTGAAACTTGACAATTGGTTGTTAGCATATATAATGAATCTTCTAAGTATGTAAGGATTTTTAACATGTGGGAAGATATGCATGAAATGTGAGTTATAAGTCATATATCAATATGTCTATAAGGATCATTCCACATGAGAGATAACAAGCAAGGGAGAGAGAGCATAAATTTGTTCATTAATGCATAAAGAAATTTGACATGTGCTATGATATTTCTAATATGTTTAGCAAGATAAACTTGAAAATTTTCCATATGAGAGATACAAATCAAATTATAGAAAGCATGACTTTGTGCATGAATGCATAAGAAACTTTGGAATGTGCTATGACATTTCTAATGTGTTTATCATGATAGAGTTGTAAATTATTCCACATCAGAGAAAGAGAGAGAGCATGCAAAAGAAACATTGAAATATTGTGCATGTCTAGAAATAAATTTTGTAATATCATCCATTATTATGAAAATTAAGCATGGAAGGGAAAAAATGAAACTTTGCATTAACATATGTTAAACTTCATCATTCATGTACATGATAAGACCAAGTACAGTCTCATTATTTGTAAGAAATGTAAGAAATATTTGGAAATAAGTGAGAACTAATTTTGTTTTGATGTGTAATACATGTTTAGATGTAAGGTGGTACCTCAAGAAGCAATGCGACCTAGTATATACAACTAGGGTTTTGAAAAAATAATTATTTGAAAAATTACTATGAAAATTTGAAATTTAAAGTGAATTATGCAAGTAAAAATAAAAAATTTCTTGGAAAATTTGTGATTTAAAGAGACTTAGTATATGCAACTATGATTTTGAAAAAATAATTATTTGAGAAATTACTATGAAATTTAAAGTGAATTTCTGAGTGAAGTATGCAAGTAAAAAATTAAAAAAAATCTTTAAAAAATTGTGATTTAAAGATACTTAGTATATTCAACTAGGGTTTTGAAAAATAATTATTTTTGAAAATTACTATTAATTTTTTTAATTTGAAGTGTATTTCTAATTTTAATATGTTAGTAAAAAAGTAGAAAATTATTGGAAAATTACCAAGTCCTGGTATGAGCAACTAGGGTTTGAAAGAAAAATTTAATGCTAATTTATGATTTTATTATGTAAGTAAAAAATTAAAAAAATTAGGAAAATTAAGTAGGAAATTTACCTTAAGGTTTCTAGGGTTTTTGTGCACAAATGAAGTAAGTCTAGTTCACCAAATGATTTAATAATTCTAGGAATATTAATTTATTATGCCTAAAGTCTAAGTAGTAAAAATAGTAAATAAATAGATGATAATTAAGCTACTGAGTTGTGTAAATTAATTATAATTTGAACTTTACTAAAAATCTTAATAAAGAGAAGAAAATGAAACTTAGCTAGAAACTGATTGATCTGACTAAGACAAAGACTAGAATTCACTATGTCAGACTGAGACACTATCACAAACTAAAATCTAATATTCATTTTATGATTGGATAGAAGTACCAAAATTGGATAGTAGTGGCATCATGACTATAGTCCACCTCTATCACTATTGTCCTAAGGATCTCAAATTTTTATGTTTTGTTCACTATGTTTGTGTGACCCTGTCTACAATGTTTTGGTAGCTAAAAGTTTGTATACCTCCTTGTAGATTAGAATATTTATTTAAACCATATATTCCATTGTGATTTGATCAATTTTGAGAAATAAGGGGGGTTAGTGTGTGTCATACGCATTGGACATGTTTCACAGCTTGTGTGTGGGCATGTTTCCTACATACCAATACTCTGAAGAGGGATCAAGCCATATCTAGTTCTCCCACTTGATGTGCTTTATGCAATTTGTTTATATGAAAATGTAGAAAGATAAATTAGATGTGATTAAGGTGGATAGGGATTGGTGTAAGGATTTGAATGATCTTGTAAGTGTGTTGGTTGGCTATATGTAGGAAATAGGGAAGATTGCTTGAGTAGTATTACTTGTATTCTTGCTTTATTAGTGATATTTGCCAAACCCTTTCTAAATGATATTTGAATGGGATTTTATAAGGTTATATTGGTCATGGGTTAAATGTACTCACATTAGGTTGATAAGGATAAGGATGGGGAATCAAAATAAATTGACCATTGGGGCCAGAAATGGACTTGGACAATAGCATCAAAAGTGGACAGGAATGACATCAGTGTTATAGTATAAGTGTGATGCTATTATCTTGAGTAGACGAGACTTGGGGGGATTGATCTATCATAGAAAGAGGCATCTAACTCAGTTGGGATCAAGACTAGAAGGCTATGAATGATTGAGAATCAATGAAAAGATGCCTATGAGGGTCATGAGAGTAAGAAAGAGGGACCTAAGGGTCGGGTGTCATTATCCATGCTCAATTTACCAATTTTTTGCATTTTATAAGACTACATTTTCCCTCCTTTATTCTAGTGATGTAGCAAAGTGAAATACTAGGATAAAGGAAAAATAGAAAGTGTGCATGAACTTACCTGCAAGGGTGAAGCTCATGAAGTTGTTTGATGCTAAATTTGCATAGAGAGAGCATGTTATAAAGTATGAATCTATATTAAAAATAAAGAGTAGATAAAATCTTACTAGATACACTATATTTAAAATATGAACATGCAAAATTACGTAAGAGAGAGAGGAAGAGAAAGGAACAAATACACCTCATCGGGTACACTAACCAATACAAAACCTATTGTGATGTTGAGTGATGCTATATTATGTTGAGTAATGATGGATGTGTGTTGAACCAAGAGTAATATTGTGAATGGAGCTGAGTGCTTAATTCCTCAAGAGTGGCTCAAGAACATAAAGGCTAACCCTTTGGCTCCATATTCATCCACTAAGTGAAGATAGGTGGTCATGTTTGTGTTGGTTGATGTTTGGACTATGTGTCCAATCCATCTGAATAGGTGGCTCAAGAATATAAAGGCTATCTAGTCTTTTGGATCCATCATTGCCTCGTGAAGTAAATATATGAACTGATACAAGTATGAAATGTATGTCATATGGAATGGCTCTTGAAGGCCATAAATGTACTATGATTTGATAATGTTAGCATAGATAGTTGAATTTATGTTGCAAACTAGGCCACTCTTGGCCACTCTAAAAGATGAAGATTAGGCTTGTATGAAAGCCACTTCAAACTGGTGCACTAGGCTTGTATGAAAGCCACTCCATAACTCAAGAAGTTAGGATTGTATTAAAGTCATTCCAAAATTATGTCAACCATATACAAATGGAATAAGGCATGTAACTACTAAGAATTCCTTGATAATTCTAAACTCAAAAAGAAAATAAAATAAATGTGCTACACACATTGCCCCCAATCAATGGTGTCTTAAATAGGGATTTTGATATGGAAATTGTACCAACTACCCTATCTAAAACTATAAGTGAGAACCATTATGTCATGCATGATTCCCCCTTTATCTATATTCTCTAACAAAAATGTACAAAAACTACTAATTCTAATCTGAACTATATCTGACAAAACTATAACTAAACTTACCTTTCTATTTGTTTCTAAAAAATCTAGTTTTTCTAATATTTGGATAGGAGCACCAAAAGTGGACACTAATGACACTAAATCTATTGTCTAGGGCCAAATATGGTAATTGTTTTGGATTCTTGAATATATACCTATTCTATTCTGACTATTTTGATGTCTGGTTGGTATTCTAGGTGTGCTAAATGTTATTGTTTTGAGTGTTAAGAGCTTTGATCTTTAAGATAAAACCCTTGTTTATTGTGCCCTCTTCTAAGGGTAGGAATGAAGACCCTAAAATTACTTCCCTTAGAAGAAGGATCCTTACAAGTGTGTTATGCTACAAAAATACATGATATAGCAATGATAATTGACAATATATCTCAAGATATAACATGATTTGTATTGAGTGATTGTTAGATCAATAGGGGTATGCATAGATGGATATAACAATGTAAAAACATGTGCAATATATTGAACTAGAAATGAAAATCTATTTAGTTTTTAGTTAAAGGGATGGATCATGATGTCCATCATGGTATCCAAGATAGCAAGATAAATTCATGGTGTGGATCATGGCATTACACACATTGAGAAATAAATAAGCAATCAAGCAAACAATCAAGAATAAAAAATCATACAAGGGTGGCCAAGGGGCCAAGAAAACAAGGGACATGGGCACATGTCACTCAAACTAGAAATCAAGCATACAAGGCATGTTCAAATGCCACATACACATATAATTTAAACAAGAAAAAATGGCATGGAAGCCATAATCATATAGAGGAGTATAGGCAAAGGACATTAGAAAATGTCCTAAGGCACATACAAGAGATAAATAGGAACTAATAAATGCAATCAATCTAGCTAAGCAAAGCAAGAAATGAAAGCATGTAAGGAATTAAAAGTACAATCACATCTAAATAATCAAAGAAAGAGGGAAAGTATGCTAGACATATTAGTAAAATACTATGTATATGTTAAGAAATAAACAAGTGTTATAGACTAGTGAGTGTCGATAGATTAATATATTTAATCTAGTAAGTAATGTACATCAACATGATAATTAGAGTGTGTGGTGTAGGAATGACATACCCTGGATGGTGTAGTCATGTAGAAGATACCCCCAGTGGATATGCATATCAATGTATGTCTCGATGTATAATTAGGATTCCCCATTTAATTTGAAATTTGAAGTGTATTTTTTATTTTAATATGCTAGCAAAAAATCAAAAAATCATTGGAAAAATACTAGGACCTAGTATGGGCAACTAGTGTTTGAAAGAAAATTATTTTTAAATTACTATGAAATTTTAAAATTTAATGCTAATTTTTTATTTTTTAATGTAGGTAAAAAAATAAAAAAAATATAGGAAAAGTCAATAGAAAATTTACCCTAGGGCTTCCATATTTTTTGTGCATAAACGAAGTAAGTCGGGTTCACCAAATGATTTAACAATTTTGGGAATATTAGTGTATTATTCCTAATTTAGTTAAAGGGTCTGAGTAATAAAATAAGTAAATAAATAAATGATATTTAATCTAATAATTTGTATAAATTAATTTTAATTCAAACTTTACTAAAAATATTAATAAGGATAAGAAAATAAAACTTAGATAGAAATTGATTGATCCAACTAAGATAAAGGCTTGAATTTACTGTACATGACTGAGACACAATCACAAACTGAGATTTGAACTTCATTTTGTTATTGGATAGGAGCACTAGAACTACATAGTAGTGGAACTGGTGCTATATTCACCTCTGTCACTATTGTTTTGAGGATCTAATCTTTTTGGGTTTTGTTCGCTATGTCTATGTGACCTTGTCTACAAAGTTTCTATAGTTAAAAGTCTATATAGCTTCCTATAGAGAAGATTATTTTTTAAAACAGTATCTTCCATTATGATTTGACAAATTTTGAGAAATAAGTGGGTTATTTTGTGTAATATTCCTTGGACATGCTTCATACTTCGTGTGTGGGCACACTGCCTACATACCAATACTCTTAAGAGGGATCAAACTATACGTATTTCTCCCACTTGATGTGCTTTGTAAAATTTATTTATATGAAAATGTAGAATGCTAAATTATATGTGCTTGAGGTGGTTAGGGACTGTTGTAAGGATTTTAATGAGCTTTTGAGTGTGTTGGCTAGTTGTATGCAGAGAATAGGGAAGATTGTTTGAGTAGTCTTTCTTGTATTCTTGTTTTCTTAGTGATATTTTCCAACCCCTTTCCCAATGATATTTTAATGGGATTTTATAAGGATCTATTGGTCATGGGTTGAATTTAATCACATTAGGTCGATAAGGATAAGAATGGGGAACCAAAATAAATTTACCATTGGGGCCAAAAATAGACTTGGACAATAGCACTAAAAATGAACATGAGTGGCACCAATGCTATATTTCAAGTGTGGTGATACTACCATAAGTAGATAATACTTGAGGGGATTAATCTATCATGGAAAGAGGGGTTTGGCTCGGCTGGGAACAAGTTTGGAAGGATACGAATGACTATAAATTGATGAAAAGATGCCTATGAGGGTCATGCAAGTGAACAAGAGGGACCTAAGGGTTGGGTGTCATTATCCATGCTCAATTTACCAATTTTTTCATTTTATATGACTACATAAAACCATTGAATACAATCAAAGGATATGACATGTAAATTTAACGTCAAATTTATGGGTTGATATGATCACCTTAAATTGGTCCATTTCCAACTCACCCTACAAGATAGTGTATGGGAGTGAAGATAGATTTCCAATCTCACTTGAGCTCCCTACTTTAGAGATAATTCATTATCTAGAGTTTTTGGAGAGTGAGCCTATAGAATTGAGATATGTTAAACTTATCGAGCTAGAGGAAATCAAATATAATTCCTTATTAGCTATAGATGCATCAAGCACAAGTACAAAAAAATGTATGATAGAAGATCATATTAAAAGAGATTCAAGTAAGGTTTCATGGCTCTCAAATGGGATTAGGATAGGTCCTAACTAGGAAGATACGTAAATATTGAATAAATTTGGAGTGGTCCTTACATGATTTCTAGTTGTAAGCCTGACAATGCCTTCTAATTAGCCAAGATGGATGGTGAATAACTCCCAATCCAAATCAATGGGATTCATCTTAAATTTTTTTTGAATATATGTTCTTATTTTTATATAATATTTTTAGTTTTCACTTTTCATTAAGTGTTATCTTGCACGTTTTAAGTTGTTAGTTATATTAGTTTTCAATTTCGTAAGTGCTTATGTAAAATTGTTGTTGTTTCTTGAGAAGGAATTTTTAGTTTCATATTTTTTTATGTTTTCAATGGATCCATATAATAATGGTTAAGGCTACTAATCTTGAGTGTTTATTAGGCAAACATCCCAGTAGGGTTGCCAAGAATATTGACAAAATTTGCCACCATTAGTCAAGGTTGATTATGTACAGATATTCAAGAAGACTCAATTAATGGATTTAAGATTTAATAATCTCTCAAAAATATCATAAATCATTAATAAATCCAAAACCATGTTCATGAATATCTCATAAGTCTAAATTTTTGTAGACATTTCTTTTATTCATCTAGCAAGCTAGTTATAAGCTAGTAAGGGAAATTTTTAGATGTTTGGTTCATGAATGAAAAGAAGAGTTAGTTTTAAATATATTTAGGGAAAATATGGGAACATATTACCTAAATATTTCAATTATTATTTTTAGGTTATAATTTCTTAACTTTATGATCCATCGTTAAGAAGGAAAGGTACCCTAAAATCCTTCCAAAACTCCAATAGTTGGGGTTTAGGCAATATGATTGTATTTTTGAGTAATTTTTTTCAAATTAAAATTTTTGTGAGACATTATGTGGAATAAATAACCTTAATACATATTCATAAATCAAAAATTAAATTCAAATAATGGATAAAGGTAAAGGTACAAGTTACAAGGTTTCAAACATATAAGGGAGATAGTTAGAAAAGACATTTTTAAGAGGTTTTTGTGTTTGGTTGAATATATATAATTATGGTTATATGGGATATTAAATTTTTTAATTAAAAAATAATATTATCTTTATGCCTCATAAAACTCAATAAAATGTCAAAACACATACGTATAGGCATTCATAAATGAGAAAGTGTAAGCTAAAAAACACTAAAAAGTGCATATTTTGCATTTTACAAAGTGAAATATATTAAAATTTTATACGGAGGTATGATATGATTTAATATAATATTTAAAAAAAAATCATGTCCATAATATACATGATGAGGGATAAAATGTCAAAACACAAGTCTATGCCATGAAGGAAATTGGGGTTTTGACTAATTTACTCATAAATAGAGTGAGAAATCAATGTTTCAAATTTTTCCAAGGGAATATAATGAGATTATAGGGTATAATTCATTTAAAATTATTAATCCATGCTTATATAATAAAAATCAATGCAAAAAAGGCTCAGATCATTTAAAAAATATCTAGGTGACCCTGTGAGCAATAAGCAGGGATTTTTTTGTGAATTTTTGTTTGAGAGTTTGGTGAATATTTTACAATATTTTAAAAAAATTATATTTATTAATAATTATAATTATAAAATTATCATATTATGAGTGTATTTTGAGACCTATATCTCATTTTAGACCCCCAAATCTAAATCAAGTTTTTTAAGGCCTAGAGAGTACAAAAGAACATTTTTAGAATTTGTATGTGGAGTTTGGAGAAAAAAATTGTTTGAAGGTTTGTTCCACCATTTTTATGATGTTAAAATCCTATTTATACTCCTTATATATTTTAATAATTTAAATTCATCAAGTTACAGGTTCTCATTATGCATTTAACAAGCTTGTCAAAATGGAGAAGATGAGCATATCCAAGAAGGATCAATATTGAGAGATACAATTATTCATCATAAAATGTACTAAAATAAATTATATTTCATAAATATATAAAAAAATAAAACATTAAACCTCTCCCTTATACACTACCTTGGAGGAAGATGTGTCTTATTACCAATCCATAAACTCCATTAATGTATTGAAATCTTCAACAACCTTGCCAAGTCAATCATGTGTTTTTTGCCATTTTATAGATAAATAAGAGGTAAAGTGTTTGTGTTAAAAAATGATTCAATTTTGGAATTAGTCTTCAAAAACATCAATAATAATTTTCTCTCACTTCTATTCCACCTTGGAATTAATTGTGTAAAAATTTAAATCAAACTAGAATAAGCTTCAATCAGCCTGATTAGGGTGGAGAAGCAACATACAAGATTGGAAGTATATAGTTGAAAAGTTTATAAATAATTTAGGAAAAATTTTAATTTAGGATACTTCTTCACCAATTATAACATGAAAACCTCTCCCATTTATGCCACCTTAGATCTATTTGAGAAAGTCATGAGAGAGAAACATGCAAGCAAGAATATAGGTGAATAGGTGGGTCAAATTCCAAGATACAAGGAAGACAACTGAAGTCACTCACTATAAAGATGGAAATTCTCAAGGAGACTTAATTTTTTGTTCATAAGGAGTTAATGAAGATGATAAACACCACTTCAAGCATTGAACACCATCAAATTATGCAAGGATACCATTTCCCTTCAAAATAGGTCATGAATGAGAACCTTTGACGTTTTCAAGGAATTAAAACAATATTATATCTCTCTCCTATGCCATTTTATAATATAATAAGGTTAAAATATATTATCTACTACATAAGAGTTTGGTGGTTGAGTTAAAGGAAGAGATAATGATGAGTAGGCATGATGACTCATCCCTAGTTAGGTGTTTCTTTGTCTCCTCTCTCCTAACTTTATTTTCTATATGTATGTTCAATTTTTTAAAGAAGAAAAAGAATTATGATCTTGGTTATGTTAAAACTCTACAAAAATTTTGTACTACATCACATTTGAAGCAATAAAAAGCTAATTTTTCTTCTATTTTTAGGCTATTCATGATGTGTGTGCCTCATATTCATTGATATAAATTAGTGAATGATTATTTTTCCTATGTTAATGTCTTAATTTTTCAGATTTATGAAGCATATTATAATTATTTTAGGTCATATCAAGTGTCTAAGCCTGATTTCTACCTAATTTGGAAGTGAATTCAAATTATGTTCATTCCTTCCATGTTAGTGTGAATATTTCTTAAGACATTTATATCAACTACTGATGTAAGAGTCATTATATGAAGATGAATTTAATGTGAAAATGTTATTTAGTTTCTAGAGTGTGTCAAGTATTTCCATAATTGAATTTAACTTTGGTGCATCACCCCAAATTTTTAGTTTTCATGTTCAATTTCAGCTTGATTATTTCTCCTTTTACCCTTTTCCTAGTCAAGAAATCACAAAATTAGAGAGTTTAGAGTGAATTAGGTGAGTGTATCAAAGGTAAAAAACCATTCATCAGGATATTATCTCCAATATAAGGATACCCACATATTTATTAGTTTCTATTGTGTCAATTGGAGTGATAATAAATACACATTATTGCAAGGGTGTACTTTGAAGTGATAACACTCACCACATAATGGAATTTATCTATCTTTAACATATCATTCAACATCTTAAATTTAAGTGATTATTTGTTCATATATTCCTTGAATTAATTTCATAATTATATAATTGATACCTTTATTAAAACTAACACTTTTTTACAACCCTACCCCACTTTTTTTCATGTCATCTTGTATGTATGCTAGATTAGTGTTGTCTTTCATTTTTCCTATATTAAAGGATATTTATATTATTGACCATATTTTACATACATAAATTCTAGTTAACATGAAATGAAACTTACCCCACATCTATGTTGGGTCATGTTTCACATTTCATTTTTATAACTTCTTAGTGTTGTCAATCTGTCATCACATAAGTTTCACCATCATTAAATTCTATTGAACCTAATGTGAGTCTTTCCTCACTATTATGTTGGGTCATCTTCATATTTTAATTTTATATAATATTAGTGCTATATATTTTCCATCACATTATCTTCAACATCATTGCATTCTACTGAACCTAGTGTGAATATCACTCCACCTGTGTTTGGTAAATTTCATGGTTTTTTCTTTTTCTTAGCTTCTTAGGTTTTCCATCATTTTTAAAGATGTCTATTATAAGGGTCATGGTATTTATAGAAATCGCATTTGGATTATATATGGGTAGATCCTTTATTACACCCTCCCACCCCATATAAACCATTAAAATAAACCCCTCATAGTGAAAATTACCTTATTATCAATATTAATTTATCTAATACAACATGGTTTCAACCTATTCATATAATGATCAATAAAAAACTAATAAACATATCAAGGATATTGAATCACATGTAATTTATGCTCCCTATAATGATAATAATATTTTAAAAATTAATAGTTATAGATCGACAACTCGATCATCAACTAAGTTACACTCCAACTCATAATAAAATAATCAATAGTCCTCCTCCTAACTAAAATCTATATATAGATAGTACACAAATATCTAATAAGGTGTGAGACCAAATGTCCCTTATGCAAGTTACCAACAATAATCAGATGATCCAACTACAAAATCATATCTTGAAATGGTTAATCAACCTCAACAAGTTATTTTTTGTCAACTTAATTCAAGCCCTACCACCCATAACCTTATGGATGCTAATGGTAATATTATTCCCTATTTTACTAAATTTGGAAAACTATAGGTTTAATTTCCTAAATAGTAAAGGAGTCTAGATTAAGGAGAAAATCAGTAAATAAATATGCCTTAATTAACTTACTAATTTATTAAATCTATATGTGCTTAATTGATTTCTAAAAATAACAAAAAGGGGGATAGAGAGTAAAACTTAGTTGATTATGGGCTAAGATATAGGAGATAGAGGTTACAAATTTCTGTTTTGGCTAAGCATACTATCACAAACAAGATCTAAAAGTCTATTTTCTACCTAGACATGAGCACTAAAAATGGGACACTTGGAGGTCTAGTGATATAGTCCATGTTTTGGCACTATAGTCCTTAGTGTCTAAGATTTTTGAGCTTTTTAGGTTTTGTTCATCTACTCTAGGAGACCCTATGCCTAAAATATCAAGTCTTGGTTATTCACATAGCTTCATGTGCAATTGATTTTATCTTCAAGGATTATAGTTCCTCTTCATGCTTGATAGGTGATCTCAAATCTAATTATAAAAAGGGGTTAGTTTATAATATGCACTGAATGTGTGATCACACCTAATGTGTGGGCACATTGCGTATATACCAATACTCCAAAGAGGGATCAAGGCCAATGTAGTTATCCCAGTTTGAATGTGTATTATGCAATCCTATGTATGTAATATAAGTGTATGTGAATTTGGACAACCTTGAGATGCATTATGATTGGTGCATGAGCTTGGATAGGCTAGAAATAATAGTGGTTAGCTATATGTAGAGAATAGAAAGATTTACTTGAGTCTAATTTAGTATTATTTCTAGCTTGTTCCTTTTGAATGATTTTCAACCCTTCTAAATGACCTTTGAAAGGGATTTTATAGGAAAACTAGTGATCCTAGGTTAGATGAACTTAGATTAGGCTGATAAGGGAAAAGATAAGGATTTGAGAAAATCTGACCATTTGAGGCTATTGTGGACTTGGATAACAAAGTTGGAAAGTAAACACCTTAGGTCACAATACTATAGTCCAACCTATGGTGTTATTGTCTAGGGGAAAATGGACCCTATGGGATAGATATGTGACTAAAAAAGGAGTTCAAGCTAGTAGTGTATGAATCTAGAAGGCTTTGAATGACTAGAAAATAGTGAAAACATGCCTAAGTGGGTTGTGTAATCTAGTAAGAGAGACCTATGGTTTAGGTGTCACAAGTCATGCTCAAGTTGTACAAATTGAATTTTAGCATGACTACATTTCTCCCACCTTTATTCTAAGTATGTAGTAAAGAGAAATACTAGGATAAAGGGAAAAAAGATAAGCGTACTTGAACTTACTTTTGAGGCTAAGCCTAAAAAGTTATGTGATGTTGGGTTATGTGTAGTGAGAAAACATTAGACTATGTAAGTATATGAAAAAGAAAGAAAAAATAGATCATTTCTTAATAGATACACTATATCAAAAATAGGAACATATAAAGTTGGGTAAAGAGAGAGGAAGCAAGAGAAAGGAATGAATACACCTCATCGAGTATGCAAACCAATACAAAACCTATTATACTATTGGGTTGTGATGGGTAATGCTAGAAGTATGCTAAAACAAGAGTTATATCAATGAATGAGCTAAGTGCTCAATCCCCTAGAAGTTGGCTCAAGAATGCAAAGGTAAGACCTTTGGATCCATCATCACCAACAATGTGAAGTTAATGAATCATGCATGTGCTTATCGATATCTAGACCATGTGTTCAATCCCTCTGAATAGGTGGCTCAAGAATACAAAGGTTAGCTAGAACTTTATCTCTATTATTACCTCATGATGTGAAGCTGAATGAGAAAATATTAGTATAGATGAATGTCATATGAGATGGCTCATGGATCCCTTGAATGTGTTGTGATCTAACAATGTTGGCATGGATAGCTGAATGTAAACTAGAAACTAGGCCATTGTTGGCCACTTTGAAAGATGGAGATTGGACTTGTATAGAAGCCCCTCCTAAAACTAGAATGAAGGCTTAGGAAGCCACTTAGGAACTCAAGTACATGGGAAGAAAACTTGTATGAAATTTTAATTTAATGGGATGCCAACCACATATAGATGAAAAAAAGGCATGCAACTACTAGGAATGTGCAAGAAAATGCTATAAACTCAGAAATAGAGAAGGCCCATGTGTTGCACACATTACCCAAAATAAATGATGTATGGAACATAGATTCTAAATTGAAAGTTGTATCAACTACCATGTCTAAAATAAAAATAGAAACCCTCATTCTGTGTATGATGCCCCCTATATATTGATTCTTTGAGAAAAATAAGTGTTGAAAACTACTAATTTTTGGACTAAACTATACTAGAAAAATTATGATTAAACTCACCTATTTGCCTAATTTTATAAAAATTAAATATTTTTCTATTTGGACAATAGAGCCAAAAAATGGACACTTTAAAGTCTAGTGTTGTAGTCCCATTTTTGGTGCTATTGTCTAGATCCAAAATTAATGATTGATCTAGATTCTCTATTGTCTATCTAGTCTAGTTTACCTATGCTAAGTTTTGGATTCTAGACTATACAATTTTCAAAATACTTAATTGACCATTAGGAGCTTCGATATCTATGACAAAACCCTTATTTATTTCCCCCTCTTTTAAGGGTAAGAATGAAGACCCTATAATGACTTCCCTTAGAAGAAGAAACCATGCAAGTCTGTTAATATGTGAAAACATTTGATGTAGCATTGATATACATTATCTTTATATATAGTAAAATTTATAGAAAGAGATTGTTAGATCCATAGGGATATGCCTAGATAGATATAATAATGTTATAACATGTGCATAAGAGTAAATTGGAATTTGAAATGTTAGTTTTTAGTTGTTAGTTATTAGTGGCATGGAGGGATGGAGCATAATGTCCATCATGACATCCAAGAATTAAGGTAAATACATGATTGGAATCATGGAATTACACACAAAGATAAGCAATCAAGCAACAAGCATACAAAGCAAGAATCAAGAAACAAGAAACACCTGATGTTGACCAAGGAGATAAATAAGCACACAAGGCATTCTCAAATTTCATATACCCACATAATGGGAATAAGAAAAGATTGGCACAACGTCCATAAGCACATGAAAAACACAAACAAAAGACATTGGAAAGTGTTTGAAGGCACACACATATATATAGTAACAAAGGACATTGTCAAATGTCCTAGAATGCAAGTAGGAAGCAAATAGGAACTGGAAAACACAAACACATCTAGATAATCAAATTAAAGAGTCGAAGAATGCAAAGTACTAAAAATATAAACATGCATCTAACTATGGAAAGCAAGAAGCAAGAGTATATAAAATATGTGATACAAGACTAATGTATATGCTATGAAATATAGAAGTGTGATATATCCTAACAAATGTCAATGTGATATATGTTTAAGCAAGTAAAAAATGTACTACAATAAGATGTCTAGAGTGTATATTATAAGAATGACATAACCTATAAGGTTTATTCATGTAGAGTATGCCCTTAGTGGGTAGATATATCGATATGTAGCTGGAATGTAGAAGTATGATTCCTTAGAGTGAAGAAATCAAGGATCTAGATGCACTGTACACACTTAAATAAGATCAAGTGAAGCCTAGTAATATAGATAAATAGACAAACAATAGCATAAAATAGTCTAATGTAAGTCTATCATAATGGTTAACAATGTAAAACATAGATGATGCATATAATTGACATGTTTTTATATTTTTGAAATATTTGAGCTATGTACAATCAATTAGGAGAGACTACATATAATAAATTAAAAATGAACTATGTATGATCAATAAAAAGGAAGCTATGTACAAGTAATACTATGAATAAATGATACTAATTTATGATTCTTATGGGAGACTCCCTATCATGTTGTCCTATATCAAGAAGGATTGTGCATGATCATGAAGCAAGATGGAAATGCTGAGACTGTGGTACTAAAAGTTGTATATGTTGTAAATGCTTTGAAATATCTATAGTGTAAACCCTTTTATAACTTTTAGAAGTGGATGCAATTGTAGGGATCTTAGGGACCCATTTGGTAGTAGGACAAGCTCTTTGAGCATGTTTTCTATGTGTAGATGCATGATATCTCAATGAGACTACCCTGGGTGTGAATATGGTAGTTAAATGTTATATATAATCTTGAAGATGTGTAGGTGTATGAACTCTCTATGATGGTGATGAAGGTATTGACTATGGTTGAATCTAGACTAGAGGAAGAACTGTAATAGGTGGATGAGATGGAACTAGATCAGATGGGGTGCTAACCTAAGTGATAAAGTTATAACCATAGGTGTAATCAACCTATCTTTGTAAACTTTGGTGATATCATGTATCTCACAATATACTATAGGCATAGATCTAGTAGTAGGTGTGGGATAAAAGATAGATGAACCAAGTTTGAAGAGAGGAGGGATAGATATAACCACTAGTGTTTTTTTGTGTCTAGTAGTGATAAGGAGATATTTAAAAGTAGCAAAAGAGTTAGATACATCTAAATAGAAACCATGTATAGAAATATGTTTTTAAAAAACATTCCACATGATAGATAGAAAATAAGGGAGAGAGAACATGAATTTTTTCATGAATGTATAAAAACCTTTGGCATGTGCTATGACATTTCTAATGTGTTTAGCATGATAATCTTGAAATTTTTTCCACATGAGGAATAGAAAGCAAAGGATAGAGAACATGAATTTTTACATAAAGACATAAAATTTTTATATGCAACATGATATTTTGAATGCATTTAGCCAAATTTAGTTGGTAATTTTTCCATATGAGCGAAAGAGAATATGCAAAAAGAATTTTGGAATCTTGTGCATGTTTGACAATGAATTTTTTAATATCATCCCATATAATGAAACATAAACATGAAATTCAAAGGATGAAGCTTTGTACTAACATATGATATACTTCATCATTCATGTACATGATAGGGCCCATTATGGTTTCCTTGTTATTTTCAAGAAATGTAAGAAAAGTTTGTAAATAAGCGAGCATCATTTTTGCAATTTAGCTATGGGTGTAAGGTGATAACTCGAGAAGAAATAGAATATATTGTATGCAACTAGGGATTTTTTAGAAATATTATTTTCAAAATACTATGAGCTTTTGAAGTTGAAATTGATTTTTTCAACTATGTAAGATAAAATTCAGAAAATTATGAGAAATTACTTGCTTGAATGGGACCTAGTAAATGCAAATAGGGTTTTGAGATAGATAAATTTTCTAAAACTTAATATGAATTTTTGAAATTTGAAGTGATTTTTTTATTTTAATATTCAATCAAAATTTATAGAAAATAAATGGAATATTACTTGAAAATTACTGGGATTTAGTTGATGCAACTAGGGCTTTGAAATGATTTTTTTCAAAATTAATGTAATAATTTAATAAAAATTACTATAAATTTGTATAATTTAGCTTGAAAATTTTATGAAAAATCTAAAAATATTTCTAAAATTAGTAATATAGTTTTCCTCATGGTTTAAAAGTGTTTGTATGCATAAAAGATTTAGTATGTGCAAACTAGGGTTTTAGTGAATTATTGAAAATATTTCAATTAATTTGTAGTTTTTTATTTTTAAATTTAGGAAAAATTAGAAAAATATTGAGAAAAATACAAAATAATTAGCCCTAGGGTTTTGAGGATTCTTGTGCAAAAATTTGAAGTATGTCACGTTCACCAGATGTTTTACTAAATTTGGAAAAGTATAGGTTTAATTTACTAAATATTAAAGGGGTCTAGATTAAGGGGAAAATTAGTAAATAAATGTGCCTTAATTAACCTACTGATTTATTGAATCTAGAAGTGCTTAATTTTTTTCTGGAATTAGTAAATAAGGGGATAAAGAGTGAAACTTAGCTGACTCTAGGTTGAGATGGAGGAGATAGAGGTTGTAAATTATTGATTTGGCTAGGCAAACTCTTAGAAATAGGATCTAAAAGTTTGCTTTCTACCTAGACAAGAGTGTTGGAAATGGGACACCTGAAGGTCCAACACTGTAGTCCAAGTTTTGGCACTATAGTCCTTAGTGTCTGAGTTTTCTGAGCTTTTTGGGTTCTATTTTTCTACTCTAGGAGACCTTGTGCCTAAAATATGTAGTCTTGGCTATTCATGAAGCTTTGTGTGTAATTGATTTTGTCTTCAAGGATCCTAGTTCCTCTTCATGCTTGATAGGTGATGTCAAAGCCAACTAGAAAAAGGGGTCATTGTGTAATATTCACTAAATGTGTGATCACACCTCATGTGTGGGCACGCTGCCTACATATCAATATTCTAAAGAGGGATTAAGGCCAATGTAGTTCTCCCAATTTGAATGTGTATTATGTAATAATGTGTATGCAATTCAAGTGTATAAATTTTTGGGAAATCTTGAGATGACTCATGACTAGTGTGGGAGCTTAGATAGACTATAAATAATAGTGGTTGGTTGTATGCAAAGAATAGGAAGATTTAATTGAGTGTGCTTTATTATATTTCTAGCTTGTGACTTTTGAATGATTTCCAACCTATCTAAATGACCTTTGAATGGGATTTTATAGGGAAACTAGTGATCATAGGTCAGATGAACTCATATTAAGCCAACAAGGGAAAAGATAAGGTTTCAAAAAAATATGATCGTTTGAGGCTATTCTGGACTTAGACAACAACATTGGAAAGTGCGCACCTTGGGTCCCAACATTGTAATCCAACTTATGGTGATATTTTCTAGGGTTAAAGGGACCCTGGGGGATAGATCTATGCCTAGGAGAGGAGTCTAGGATAGTAGGGTCTGAATCTAGAAGGCTTCGGATGATTAGGAAAATAGTGAAAACATGCCTAAGTGGGTTGTGTAAATGGGTAGGAGAAACCTATGGTTTGGGTGTCACAAGTCATGCTCAAGTTATACAAATTACATTTTAGTATGACTACATTCCCTAAACCCAGATTACAATAAAATATTTATAAAACCTAAAAACAAATCTTTAGCTCACTATATTGTTTCTATGCACATTATATGTATCTCATAACCATTACATATGTTAGGACCAATGACCTTAATATACATATATTATAATTTAAAAACATATGCAAAGAGTGGATTAAAAACAAAATTTATGAAACTACTAATATTATATCCAAAATGTTAGGTGTAGATGTTATTGAATAGTATAATCAAATTCTAGCTCATTCAATTATGAATCTAGAAGACCTAGTCAATACTCTAGTCAAATAATTTCAATATCTTAATCTCTCTGAAAATAGATTTGGCAGTTTCATCAATGCCAAGAAATAATATAATGATTCTACCCATGATTTAATATATATATGGAATTCTTTGGTGTATAAGTCTAGTTACAATATGATTGAAGAAAAACTTTTCAACATTTTCATTACTAATCAAAGCCTCAACTCTAATACGGAGTAAGATCCTTCTATCCTAAGACTTTGTATGAAGCCTTTGATCAAGCTAAATGAAAATATTACCTTATGAACCAATTTAAACCTTTTCAACATTCTAGTAAGGAATATTTTTTAAATAAATAATGTAATCAATGTTAGCACATCTCAAAGTAAAGCAACCCAACATAAAAAAAACCAAGCGTATCATTTTAAAAAAATACAAACAAAAATCTACTTAAAAAACATCCATCATAACCTCCATTGAGTCTCTAATATATCAAGAAAAGTATTTCACCTTCTCATACCATGATGTTTGACCCATATAAGCATTTTCCATCATGGTAAAATCCTAATAAGTTTGGTCATTCTCATTAAATTTTCATGAACTCAAGAAATCACTTATGACCTAATGCTAGATGAAAACTTCAACCATGAATATATCACTAAAGTTAATTATAAATAATATCTAAAATATTTTAAAGTTTAAAACAACCAATAAAATAAATCCAATCAATCTCCACACAAACATGAAAATTATCAACACAAACCTAACAAAAATTAAATCCCAATACTACCTATTGGGTATCTAGATTTGTACCCTAGCTGAGCAAGAGGATTGTTAAAGTCCTCTTCTCAAATCTAATCCAAAATGGGACTGATCCTAAGTTATGGGTATCTTAAAAGTGTATCATACAGCTGGATAAGGTTGGCTTCCTTTTGGATCTATCACCTAAATTAAATGTGATTGGGAAAAGGGAGAGAAACACAACAATATGAGAAAGTATGTAAAAGAGGTGATGCACCAATAATGTGATTGTTCATCCACTCTATTAAACTTCTAATAAAAACTAATGAGATTAGATCTAAAACTCCAAATGGCTATTTATGCATTGTTACTTCATGACAAGGTTCAGCAAATGATCAAAACTTAAGGTAA